>JBBPBQ010020322.1:13433576-13470756 GCA_037974755.1 Cicer yamashitae
ACTAGAATATTTACCTTGATTGATTGAACTAATATAGTATTATATATCTATACTAAATCCAAATTTTTGTTTTGTAGCTTTTTTTTATAAAAGAAGTAAACATTAAAGAAAATTTAAATGGAAAAGTCAACCAAAACTAATGGCAGTGAAGTAAATTTGATTTTTTTTACATCTAATTTGATAGTAAGAAAATTACATATCATGGGATGAATAATAAATTAATTAAAGATAATGACATTAGTATTTATAAGTTAAATATTTAGATTATATAAAAAAAATTATGAACAATTTGAGAAACTATTTACCTAGTGCATGTTCAATGTACTGACACTATAAAACTTTGTGGTTATAATTTATGTTAAAACTTTTTTAATAGACAGTACATGATTAAACTATTTGGTTATAATTTTCGTTCACACTCGTTGTAATTTGAGTTAAATTTTTTTAAAAAATAATCAAATTTAATAATTTGTTGTTATGTTAGTTTTTTTTTTCTTTTTCTTTTCAATTGAGTTTGACCCTAGATTTTTTAAATTTTAACCCTTAACTTCAAACAATTGAACTACCCACCCACTCCATTTGATTTTAAATTTGAAATTATTTATTTGATCAATTTCATTGTAAACCTTTAGGGTCTGTTTGATGGACAGGATAAGAGACATGATAAGAATAAATTATCATATCATGTCTGAATTTAGTGTTTGATAAACCAACAGGATATGATAAGTTAATCCAGAAATCTATCATATCTTGTCTCTCTAGTTGAAATTTCTATCCTGAATATGAGCTGAGTTAGAAACCAGCAGGACAAGATAAGAACAACAGTTTACTCAATTACCCTTACAAAATATAATTTAAAATATAAATATAAAAGCAATTTATATAATATAATCTAAAATATAAAAATGTAAATCTAATCAAATAAAAAAATAATTAATAGAATTTGTTATTAAACTTAAAAATGAAATATTAATAATTAATTTAAAAATGAAATATTAATAATTAATCTAACAAATAAAATATAATTATTTGTTTACTCATTATTTTTTTTTAAATTTAAATTGTTTATTTAGTAGTGTCAATAGATAGTTTTAATATAAAATTATTTCATTACTTATTTAATTTTTTTTAATTTGTAATATTTAAAATATAATAAGTTAATTTTAAAAAAAAAACTAATATGTAATTGTTCACAATGGTAATTTTGTTATTTAAATATAATATATGTTATATCATATCATGATGAAATATGTATCAAATACATGACAAAATAAAATGTTATCATGTTGTTTATCATATCAAATACGTGATATGATAATGTTTATCATGTCAATATCCTATCATATACTATATATCTTATCCTTATCCAACTTTATATCATATAATGTCTGTCGCGGCCTAAAATTTTGAGTGTTTCTCGAATTCAATGGAGTCGCCACCAAAATTTATTTTAAAATAGGAAAAATATTGGGAAACCCTTAAAAATAGAAAGAAAAAAAAAATGGTCTTTGAAACCAAATTTTGAGTTCGGGAGTAGATTATGCGTAGGGAAAGTATTAGCACCCTACGACATCCGTTAAAATACGGTTACCTATAATCAATTGTGCAAGATTAATATTAATTTAAATATATTTATTTCTCCTTATTATTAAATATGAATAACAATTATTATTAATTTTTTTTAATATGATTTTGGAATAAATGTGTGCTTAAGAAATAAAGGACGAAAAAAGAAATTTTTATTAATGTGTTTGACAAGAATGTGATCTTGCTCCTACGTATCTCCCGGTGCGATGGAGAAATCAAAGCTACGTAGTTCTTGGTTAATGTGGATGTATTGATTGTTTTTAAAGAAAATTTGTTTTGCTGTATAAAAAAAAAGTTTTGACGAAAAAGAAAATGAGCTTGTTTAATTTGAATAATTATTTTGAAATACAAGTTTTAGTACTATCAAGCTGTACAACTCGTGTCTCAAAACTCAGAATAAAAAGATGTCTCATCTAATTAATCCTTTTAGGAATATTTTATATTATTTTCGATTTTAAAATTGAGTTTCAAAACCGCCAAGTAGTACAACTTGTATCTCAACAACTCAAAGATTAAAAAATGATCACATGTAATTAATCAAATTTAAAAAATTGATTTTATATTTATTTATTTAAAAATAAGTTTCAGAATTATCAAGTTTTATAAATTATTTTCTGCTACTCATGGATTAAAAGATGTCATTTCTAGTTAACCTTTAATAATAATCTTTATTTATTAATTTGTTTATGAGTGTTAATTTTTTAATTTATCTATGAAGATGAGATTTAGAACCGCCAAGTTGTCGCAATTTGTGTTCTAATAACTCAAAGATAAAAAAAATTTCACATCTAATTAAATGAAATTATAAGTCGATTTTATATTAATTTATTAAAAAAATAATAAATAAATAAAATAAAAATAGAGTTTTAGAACTATCAAATTGTACCACTTGTGTCCTAACAACTCAAAGATTAAAAAGATGTCGCATCTAATTAATCTTTAATGAAATATTTTTTTATATTTTTTTTTATAAAATTTGATATTTAGTTATGAAGAAAAAAAGAAAAATTAACTTCTTTTTTTTAATAAAACAAAAATTAACTCTAAATGGGTTGGGTTTATATGAACAGATGTTTTTATATTAGAGCTCAAACTCAAGATTAAAAAAAGCATAACAAAAGAAAAAGGGTTAAAAAAAAGTTAAAACCCTAGTTAAGGGTTAAGGGAGGCAGCCGCACAATCAGTAAGTAAAAAAAACAAAAGAATCCTATCTAAGCAAAGCCTTGCTGCTACGTTCCTAGTCTCACACCATTCCTCAATCTTCCTCCCTTCTACCCACTCTCTGTTCACGCGATTCTGAGAGCAGAGAAAGAAAGGTGGGCGGCAGGTACCATGAGGTTGGCCGGCACATCAGTCAAAAAGAGAAAAGGAAAATAAAGAGGAATAAGAAAACGGCGACATCGGCTACGGCGGCGATAACGGCGACATCATCACAGGTTCGAATTTTTAGTCTTATTTTTTTTTTTTTTTTTATGTTTCGTTTATTAATCTTTGCTCTTACAAATAAAAATCTATATTTTTTATAAATAAAAAACAAAAGAGTGATTATATGATGAAAATAAAGAGCAACAAATTTATTGTACTGGAGAAGAAAAAAAATACCTTGATATTTTCTGTTT
Source organism: Cicer yamashitae (assembly GCA_037974755.1). NCBI lineage: Eukaryota > Viridiplantae > Streptophyta > Magnoliopsida > Fabales > Fabaceae > Cicer > Cicer yamashitae. The sequence goes on from JBBPBQ010020322.1 coordinate 13,436,783, forward strand.
GTTACTAAAACTCTCTTTGATTTCTTTCCCTTCTCCTTATTTGTGTGTTTTTTCTTTGTCAGTTTCAATCTCGGATCCTTTTAAAAGATAAATAAAGATGTATTTATAGAGTATTTTTAAAAAAAATGTTTAGTTGCTTTCTTGGTCTGTGCCACTGTTTGAGCTTTCCAGTTTCTTGTTTGATGTTTCTTTTCTTTAGCTCATCATCTGAGTTTTTCTCTGCACATCTGATGCATTCATGGTTTTAGCCTATTTGTTTGTTTTTATTTGATCATTTGCTGAGCTTTTTTATTTGCAGCTTTAATTTGTCTTTTAGTTTTTTTTCTTAGACTCAAAAGTTTGTCTTTTTGCTCTGTATAATGTGTACAATGGCTGACTTATAAAAATTATATTTTTATTTCTCTAATTAGTTACAAAGCAAAGGCTAGTGCATCAACCATGATATTGCATCAGAAACACAAAGGCAACAATAAGGGCAGCAATAAAACAGAGCCAAAGCAGGCTGGAGCAGTTGACTTAATTTGATTTGGTCTGATTTAATTTTTATTGTAATTTGATTTGGTTTGGTTTAAAATTGTAATTTGATTTGGCTTAATATGGTAATTTGATTTGACATTCTAAATTGATGAGACATAATGAGCCTATTTATTGTAATTATTTTTATTTCCTTTTTTATATATATATTTTCCTTTTTTGATTTATTTTTAATAAGTTGGACATAATTGGGGTACTACAGCTGCCCCTATTTAATTATATTTTTACTAGAAAATGTAAATATTATCGTTATAAAATATAATTAAATATAAGGATTCAAATTTTGTCTGTGAAAACGAGTAGAAAAAGGCAAAGGTGAAGTAGACTGATGAATTGCTTAATGCGAAAACATGATCTTTTCCACCCGTTTGTAGATCGACAAAATAAAAAGATCGTAATGAAAGAATGATCTTCTTCGGATTGGTTACTTATGCGTAGATCAGAAAAATGAAAAATGACCGTCTTTGGATTGGTTATCGATGCGTAGATCGACAAGAGTGTGAGTGACCGTCTTCGGATTGGTTAACGATGCATAGATCGGAAAAATAAAAAATGATCGTCTTTGGATTGGTTACTGATGTGTAGATCAACAGGAATGAAAGAATGATCGTCTTCAGATTGGTTACCGATGCGTAGATCGACAAAATGAAAAATGATCGTCTTCGGATTGGTTACCGATGCGTAGATCGACATGAATGAAAGAATGATCGTATTCGGATTGGTTACCGATGCGTAGATCAAAAGGAGTGTAAGTGATCATCTTCGGATTGATTACCGATGCATAGATCAATAGGAATGAAAAAAACGTAATTGGTCCAAACTTGAAGGTAGATAAAGAGGGAGAATAAGTATATGATACTTGCAATTTGAACGATAAGGTATGAATGATTCATGCGTGTGTTATGTATTGAGTATATATCAAGTGTCAATGAAGATGCATGGATCATGTGAGTATGGGTAAATTATGCATGATTTTATATGTGTCATGAATTAATATCAATTCATGTTCATTTCTTTGATTCCCCGATCCTTATTATCTTCTACGCCCACAAGATTCAATGGATGAATGAAGATAACAACCATTTTTTGCATGACGACTCTAGTATGTCTCGTGGGAGCCCCCTTTTTTCGTGGTAAAACAACGTCCATTGTTTAAAATGATTATTCTTCATTATTTTTATATACACCCATACATATTGAGAATCTATTGAGTTCCTGTGTATTTGTTTTCCAAATGTCAAAAAAAATTTAAGGTATGTTATACTTTCACATGTTTCAACTTCTAACATTTATTATCATAAAACAACATTTCAAAATGCTCGAACAATCAAACAGGAAATTGGATTAGTTTAAAAAGAGTGTATCATAAAACATCGAATGACAACATCGGAAAAAGTACATTCACTACATTGGGAACAAAACAATTGGGATTACAATGTATGGATGAGTGTGTTTAGGTTAAGTTGAAAGGATAACAAACGCTATTCATTCTTGTAATTTAGGCACTCCCGTTGGTGTGCTTCCAAGAATAATAATTGCCCCAGTTTGAAGCGGTTGATTTTTTTTTATCCGTAACTTTTGCATGGACCGCTCTTCCAAGTTTTCAATCCATCGGGATGCTCTAATTTTTGCCTAGGTCGCCTTTTCAGGTTTTCAACCTAGCGAGCCCATTTTTCGATCATTTTTTTTAAAGCATAATATTTTTTGACTACATCTGAATTTATTGGAAGTGGAAGGTCCTTTCCATCCATTTTTGCGAGTATTAGAGCTCCCCCAGAGAAAGCTTTTTTCACAACATATTGTCCTTCGTAATTCGGGGTCCATATTCCCCGGGAATCTTTTTTTATGGGAAATATTTTCTTTAACACCAGGTCCCCTTCTTGAAACTCTCGAGGACTGACTTTTTTCTCGTATGCTTTTTTGAGTCTTTTTTGATATAGCTGGTTGTGGTATAGAGCTATCATTCTTTTTTCTTCTATGAGATTTAATTGGTCAAATCGTGATTAAACCCAATCGGCCTCTTCCAGTTTTGTTTCCATCAAGACTCTGATCGAGGGAATTTCAACTTCAATGGGAAGTACCGCTTCCATTCCATACACCAATGAGAAAGGAGTTGCCCCTGTTGAGGTACGAACAAAGGTTCTATAGCCATGTAATGCAAAAGGAAGCATTTCATGCCAATCCTTATATGTCTCCACCATCTTTTCTATGATCTTCTTGATATTCTTATTTGCTGCTTCTACAGCCCCATTCATTTTTGGACAATATGGCGAAGAATTATGGTGCTGAATTTTGAAACTATCACACAACTCATTCATCATTTTATTATTCAGATTGTTTGCATTGTCAGTGATTATCTTATTTGGGAAGCCATATCGACAACCTTAGGCTCGATGAGTCCAATAACATCTATTCCCCACATTGAAAGTGGCCATGGTGATGTTAAAACATTCAAAGAGGTAGGTGGTACATGTACTTTATCAGCATAGAGTTGACATTTCTTTACGTAACTAAAGCAATCGGACTTCATGGTCAACCAATAGTAGCCAGCCCTTAAGATTTTTCTTGCCATTGTGTGACCATTTACATGAGTTCCGAAAGAACCTTCGTGAACCTCTTGAACGATTTTCTCTGCTTCTGCTTTATCCACACATATGAGGAGAACCATATCATGATTTCTCTTATAAAGCACATCACCATTTAAGAATAAATTCATTGACAACCTCCTTAAAACCCTTTTGTCGTTCTCTGAAATACCCAATGAATATTGCTTATTCTTAACATATTATTTGATATCATAAAACCAGGGTTTGCCTTCAAACTCTTCTTCTATCGATAAGCAATATGCTGGCTTATCCTTTCGTTTAATTTTTATGACCGACACATCTTGACCGACACTTATTTTGAACATTGACGACAATGTGGCCAGGGCGTCAGCTAATTGGTTTCTTTCTCGAGGGATATGGTGAAAAGTGATCTTCTTGAAGTGTTCTGTCAGTTCTTTGATATGGGTATGATACGGAATCAATTTTGAATCTTGCGTTTCCCACTCTCCTTTTGTCTGATGGATGACCAACAATGAGTCTCCATATACTTCAAGAACTTTTACCTTTGATTCAATAGCTGTAATGCCTATAACACATGCTTCATATTCCGCAATATTGTTTGTGCAATCAAAACACAACCTAGTAGTAAATGAAGTGAACTGGTTCTCTGGGGAAATCAAAATGGCCCCAATTCCATGCCCTAACACGTTAGAAGCACCATCAAATACCAACGTCCATTTTTCTTTATCAGGTGATTCAGCCTCTTCAAATAAAGTCATGATGCCTTCATCAGGGAATTCACACTACATTGATTGATAATCTTCAATAGGTTGTTGGGTCAAATATTCTGCTAGGGCGCTTCCTTTGATAGCTTTTTGCGTAACGTATACCAAATCGTATTCTGATAACAACATCTGCCAACGGGCAATCCTTCCAGTAAGAGCAGGTTTCTCAAAGATGTATTTAATTGGGTCCATTTTAGACACCAACCAAGTTGTATGACATAACATGTATTGCCTCAACCGACGAGCAGCCCATGCTAATGCGCAACATGTTCGTTCAAGCAGTGAATACCTTGTTTCACAGCTGGTGAACTTTTTGCTCAAATAATAAATAACATGTTCTTTCTTATCGGATTCGTCATGCTGCCCCAGTACACAACCCATTGACTCGTCAAGTACTGTTAAGTACATAATAAGAGGTTTCCCAGGAACAGGAGGCACTAAGATTGGAGGTTTTGATAAGTACTGCTTAATCTTTTCGAAACCTTTTTGACAATTCTCATTCCGTTCAACCTTTTGGTCTTTGCGCAACAACTTGAAAATTGGCTCGCATGTAGCGGTGAGACGCGATATGAACCTGGCAACGTAATTCAATCTACCCAAAAAGCCACGAACTTCTTTTTTCGTGCGTGGAGCGGGCATTTCTTGTATTGCTCTTACTTTATCTGGATCCACTTCTATCCCTTTTTGACTAACGATTAACCCAAGTAATTTGCCTGATCTTACACCAAAAGTGCATTTAGCAGGGTTTAAATGGAGTCTGAACTTCCTTAGTCGCACAAACAAGTTTTGAAGGTTAATAACATGGTCTTCTTCGGTCCGAGATTTTCTAATCATATCGTCCACATAAACCTCTATTTCCTTATGCATCATGTCACGAAACAAAGTTACCATTGCTCTTTGATAGGTTGCCCCGACATTCTTCAATCCAAATGGCATCACTTTATAACAGAAAGTCCCCCATTGTGTGATGAATATTGTCTTCTCCATATCTTCGGGAGCCATCTTGATTTGATTATACCCTGAGAAGCCATCCATGAAGGAGAAAAGAGAATATTGAGCAATGCTATCTACTAGGACATCAATGTGAGGCAAAGGAAAATCATCTTTAGGACTAGCTTTATTTAAATCCTTATAATCAACGCACATTCGAACATTTCCATCCTTTTTAGGAATTGGGAAAATATGAGCAACCCATTGAGGATATTTTGCTACTGCTAAGAAACCAGCATCAAATTGCTTCTTGACCTCTTCTCTAATTTTAAGTGACATATCAGACCTCATCCTCCTCAATCTTTGTTTAATTGGAGCAAATTCAGGCTTGAGTGGTAGCTTATGTTCAACTATGTTAGTATCTAGCCCAGACATATCCTGATATGACCATGCAAAGACATCCACATAATCAAATAAAAGTTTAACCAACTTTTCTCATTCACTTTCTTTCATAGACATACCAATTTTACTTTCTTTCTTATCATGTTCAGTCCCAAAATTGATCACCTCAACAGGTTCTTGATAGGGTTGGATTATCTTAGCTTCCTGTGCAATTAACCTTTCTAGTTCTGAGGGAGGCTCACAATCGTCTTCACAATCCTCATCAGCGTAATTAATTGGGCGTTCAAAATTACAAGAATGGGTGCTAGCGCTGCTATTTTCAACATATTCGTTTTCGACTCTGCATTGTTTAAATCAAGAAGAAAAAGAAAAAGAAAATATGAATAAAGATTGCCAAAAAAAAGAAAGGAGAAAAACAAAAACAGTTGAAGAATTCAAAAATGCATTTATTGATAATAAGTACGGAATTGAAATACATGCGCCCTAATTAGTTATCCTTATAGCCTTGGGCAGTGCAAAATGAGTTAAAATACACAATTACTTTGAACATGAATTAACAAACACGGGAAACTCGATGATCTTCCAATTATTGAGACTGGTGTTTGGAGGACAAGGGTACACCAATTTGAGGGTATCATTATCAACATGATCCTCTTCTTCCGCAACAGCCACATGGTCAACATATACTATTCCAGCGCTCTGAAAGGTTTGGAGAATGTAACAAATAGAAATCTTATGTGAATTCAATGTCTGATTTTCCCAACGAGCCATCCTGCTTTCCCTTTTTTCCTTCACAACTTTTTCTTTGTTAGCTTTAGTAGGTACATATCCCAAACCGTACATATCGTTCTTTTCGAGTATATCTAACAATTTTCGCAATTTAACAAAAACTCCTCCTTCCAACATCGATATGGTAGACTTTAATGATGTGGTAGACAACTTTGGTTCTTTGAAGGGAGATCTTTCACCCATGAAGACAGCATTGGCGATTTCTAATGCTTGAAAGGAAGTCTGTATGGCTTCCTCCGTGTCTTCAATGTAGCCCGTAGAAGATAGATGACTCACTATCATATCTTCTTCCCCATATATTATCACCAGATTATTGTCCACTATAAACTTTAGCTTTTGATGGAGAGTAGATGTCACTGCTCTAGCAGCGTGAATCCACAGTCTCCCTAAAAGGCAACTGTACGCCGGCTTAATATCCATCACTTGGAAGGTTATTCCAAAGTTATGGGGTCCAATTTGAATCGGAAGGTCAATCTCACCAACAACTTGTCTTATGGATCCATCAAATGCTTTCACCACCAAAGCACTCAGCTTCAAATAAGCTCCATCAATAAATAGTTTTGATAGTGTTGATTTCGGCATGACATTTAATGATGAACCATTATCAACTAGCACTCGTGAAAGAATATGATCATGACACCTCACAGAGATGTGTAGTGCTTTATTATGCTCTATCCCCTCAGTTGGTAATTCACCATCGCTAAAACTCAAGCCACTACTGGCAGTGATATTACCGACAACTCCATCAAACTCGTCGACAGTGATATCATGAGTAACATGAGCCTCGTTTAATACTTTCATCAGTGCCCTTCTATGCGCTTTAGAGTTTAATAACAAAGAAAGAACAGATATCTTGGAAGGGGTTTGATTTAGTTGATCTACCACCTTATACTCACTTTGCTTGATAAACTTCAAAAACTCGTTAGCTTCTTCTTCAAGCATTTTCCGTTTGCAAGTATCTGGCCCTTTTATAGTATGATTCGTGATTTCTTTCCCTTTTCCTCCATGACCCTCCTTTTCCTTAGGTTGTCCGGGGGCATATACTCGACAATTCCGAGTCATTCCACCAATCCGTGAAATGTTGGTGACAATAGTTCCTTTAGATTCAAAGCTATCACTTGATTGATGATTGGCTAAGTGGGAAGTAACTTCATAATTCCATGGCACCGCCTTGGTATTTTTATAAGGAAAAGGGGTTGGTGCTTGGACAATTATTGCATTTGGCCTGCTAGGAGTTGGCTTAAGATTTTCTTTCCTATAGAGGATTTCCAACGGTCTTTTGGAAAGATCTACTATTTTCCATATACGGTTCTATGGCCAACACATGATCATCTTTTGCACATTGGTCTATCTCATCTTCAATCACATTGACAAAGGTATCCCCGTGGCCCGGTAAGGGATTACTCCCTACGTTTGGACCGTTTTCCTTGAAGGTAAGCCATTTTGCATTAATCAGTTCTTGCACTTTAGATTTTAGGGCTTTGCAATCTTCGATGGAATGCCCTACAGCTCCTGCATGGTATTCACATTTAGCGTTTGGGTTATACCATTTTGGGAATGGTGGTTCCAAAGGTTTCATTGGTCTCAAGAATACCATTGAATTCTGGAGTAGGTGAGGCAACAATTGGCTGTATGTTACGGGAATTGGGTCAAAATGGGTTATCTTCTTTTCTCGATTAACTAGTGGTTTGTATTGATTTGGGTTTGGATTTTGATTCTGTTGGTTTTGTTGGGGAAATGTGATAGGTGGTGGTTGGACCAGAGGTTGTTGATAAAAAGGTGGTCTTGAAGGGTGATATTGAGGGTATGAAGCTTGTGAGGTTGCACCATATATGGATAGGGAATGTAAGGAGTTTGGGGTATCAGGAGCTGGAAATTTGGGGGTCGATAAGAGTTCATGGATGGAAAATAGGAGACTCTTGGGTTTACCATTATAGTGTTAGCATCCCGTTCTCTCTTTTTTATGAATCCCATCTGGGGTTTCTTCACGCCACTTGCTGCGTATATGATCTTGCCACTCCTCATCCCACTTTCTATCCTTTCTCCTATCATGACCAGGTCAGAAAAGTTTGATGACATACTCCCAATCATCTTATCATAAAAAGGCGACTGGAGAGTATCCATAAACATACCAACCATTTCTCTTTCAGATAAAGGAGGTTCTACTGGTGATGTCGCTTTTCTCCACCGTTGTGCGTATTCTTTGAATGTTTTGTTGTCCTTTTTCAATGAATTTTGCAATTGCATTCCTATCAGGGGCCATGTCAATGTTGTGCCTATATTTTTTTAAGAAGGCATCAGCCAAGTCTTTCCACGAACGAATTCGATTTCGCTCGAGATGCATATACCAACTTAACGATGCTCCACTCAATCTGTCTTGGAAAAAGTGAATGAGAAGTTTGTCGTTATGAGCATGAGAAGCCATTTTTCTACAATACATAGTTAGATGATTTTTAGGACATGTGGCGCCTTTGTACTTTTCAAACTCAGGAACCTTGAATTTTGGAGGGATAGTCACATCGGGAACCAAACACATATCAAAAGCTTCGAGACCATAGACATTATGCCCCTCAATTGCTTTTATTTGCTCTTCTAAAACATGGAATTTCTCTTTCGATTGTGTATCATCCCCAACGTGAGGTTGTTGCCAATTCCCGTTAGCATCAAATTGGGGTACTTGGGGTGAACTATATGGAATATTTTCTGAGGGTATAGTGTTTTGGGGGTGGCATGTAGCCCATAGGAGGTGAGATTTGTGGTTGGTTTAGACTTTGGGTGTTGATAGTTGAGTGGTTTGGGTTATTGTCCATGGGGTTGATGACTAAAGGCGGAGTATAACTAGGTGGGAGACCATACATAGGAAATTGCATAGCTGCTGTACGAAACTGCTGGGTAGTCGGGGTTAAACTTGGTGGGTGAGAAAGAGTGGTTTGGTGTTCTTCATTTGCAGTTGGAGGATCCCCATCTGTATTCTCCTTCCTTGCCAAAGCCTGTATAGCTTCTAGGATTCGATCAACCTTGTCCTTCAATTGGTTAACATCTACTCTCATCACTTCTTGGTTTTGCTCAAGTTCATCCATGATCTTGGAGTTTGCGTAAGTCCGATAAGGGTGTCGGGCGTAACAACCCGTTTTTCCAAATATAACTCTTATATTTTTTTTTTATAATAAATTCAAAATTCATAAGTGAAAGAAATACCTTTGGATAAAACATTTCAGTCGTAACACCACGACAAAAGTCAACAATAATAATAAATAATAAGCAGCGGAAATAGTTTTCAGAATTAAAAATCCAAAGTATTTCAACAGGAAAATACACCGGGGGTATACTCGGCAGTCACCTGCATAAATGCACTGTCCCAAGAATTTCTACTTTCCCCACGTCACATCAAAAAGTGACACATGGACCCACCAAAAAGAAAAGTCAACAGACACATTAAGCATAGGTACAGTCTTCCAAATTAAATAAATACAACCACAAAAGGAAGACACCTAGCCCCTATACAGCCACCTAATCTGATCATGCTAAAAACTATACAACCTGGTGAACTCCACGCGCTCAGCAAAACCCTCCTGGCATAGCCTCGGTCAGGTATAACTACTACCTTCCCATCTCCGGGACACTAACCGGAAGGACGGTCCTGTTCCTCATCAGAGGGCAAAGCCCAGATTTCCACAATAATGTAAAGGGTCACCAATCCAAAATTAACAAACATCACATAGCATTTAAGTTTTAAATGCACAAAATAACCTTTCAACTTAACTTACACCTTGAAAGGGTTTCCATATGCCAACCATGCATAAACAAGTTGAAAAATGAAGTTTTTTTATCAAAACTGCACTGCTGTATTCGAATACAACCTCTTTGTAGTCAAATACAGTTGCGAAAACAGCAGAAAAACAGCAAAAACAGCACATACAACACTACTGTATTCGAATACAGCCTCTATGTAGTCGAATACAGATGCGAAAAACAGCAAAAATCCTGCAGATTTTGTATTTGAATACAACCACCTTGTATTCGAATACAATTGCAAAGTCAGTGGCAAAAATTTGATATCTGTATTCGACTACAACATCCTCGTAGTCGAATACAAGTGCGAATACATAAGTCAGTAGCTAAAACGCTTAAATGTATTCGAATACAATCACCTCGTATTCAAATACAACTGCAGAATAATGCAGATTTCAGTTTCGAAAACATTTCGAAATCATTCAACACTTAACACACAAAGCCAAACAATCACACTCATCAATTACGGCACAATCACAAACAACAACCGAGTATGTATATACAATCATCATGGTATATCAAACATGACTCGCGTGCCAAGCACCCTAATGCGATGCGTAAATGCCAAAATGCATGATTCCGAAATTCCAAAACAAAACCCTCCTCGAAGGGGCGTAAATCATAATTGTACAGTCTATCACAGACCAGCACTAATTACCAAGGTGCCATCTATCACGGATCAGCACGATTTACTCAAGTGTAGTCTATCACAGACCTGCACATTTTAACCGCGTACAGTCTATCACAGACCAGTACGTTTTCACCGCGTACAGTCTATCACATACCAGTACGTTTTCACCGCGTACAGTCTATCACAGATCAGTACGTTTTCACCGCGTACAGTCTATCACAGACCAGTACGTTTTCTAGAGTGCAGTCTATCGCAGACCAGCACGACGCGAAAATCCCCGCAAGGATAAGATGAACCAACCAATCACATGGCATCATTTCGTGGCCCATCACGGTCACCACTTAAACATCGTACCTCGACACCTCAAACACGCCAAAAAGCAGTTTTGAACACAATATCACATCAGAACATAATCACCACAAATACACACATAATCACACCACAATCATTCATAATATCAATTATGAGCACATAAACACATCCAAACTAATCTCCACAAATTCCTTCATAAACCACCTCAAATTTAATCCACAATTCACAATTCACACCAAATTTAACCATAAACCACTCATTTTCAAAACTCCTCATGTTTTAACCACAATACACCCATTAATTTCCATAATTGCAAACATAAATTATGCCACGTTTATTTTCCCACAAACCTCACCTCAAACACCTTAAATTTAATTTCCTCAAAATACACTTCAAATTCGATTTCCACCTTTCACACCAAATTTCATCAATTCATTTTCCACAAAAAATCACACATAATTCACATTAATTCAATCTCAACAAATCGCGCACAAATCAAATCAAACTACACCTCAACCGCATCAATTTTAAATTCCACTAATTCCCGCATCAATGACTTAAATTCATTTTCACCATTTTGCACATAAAATACACCAAATTTCTTTTCCATAAAAACACATATAATGTCCTAAATTCAAACTAAAAGTTTGGAATGAGCTCTTACCTTATCGGTAGCTCTAACAACCGATTACGGTACCGCGATTAATTCCGGTAAAAACGTTTCTCGCGACGTCACTTCCAAAGTTGGCTCACTAGCACCGCAACGTGGCAAGGAACAACTTTCCCTTCTATCACTTCTCGAGATGGAGCTCCGAAGTCGAAGAAAAGTGGAGGTTTGTGTTTGGCGGTTTTGAAAACCGCTAACACTTGGTTTTCGTTCGAAACAGAGGAAGAAGAAAAAGAAAAGGAGAAGCTCGCAAGCAGGGAGGAAAATGTTTGTTTTTTTCTAATCTTCCCCTTGCCTTCACTTATACATTATATATATTAACTTACTAAATATATATATAAATGTATATGTTACTAACTAAACCATTAATATATATATACATATAAATATATATACATATTAAAATTAAACCAAACCAAAAATATCAACATACACATACACACATCTCAAACTATTTTAATAAAAATATCTACTCTCGTTGCAACTCATTTGACAGGTAAAATTTTTAGCAACCAGAGATATTTTTAACAAAACAGTCCGGTAATAAATTCTTCGTAACGTAAATAAATTATTTCTCGCCAAATAATTCTCACCGGATCTAAATATATATATATATATATATATATATATATATATATATATATATATATATATATATATATATATAAAGAACATAAAACAAACTCTAATAAAATATGCTTTTGGTATTTAATTCACAAAATGAATTAAAATTGGGCTAAATGCCTCAACAATTTAACACCAAATATACTAAAATTGCATAATTTAGATTGTAAAATTAAGGGTCTTACATCGAGGAAACAACTTTATTGATTTTTTCTTTTATGTTTTTTAAATAAATAAATAAAATTCTATGAGTATGTATTAAATATGAATGAAATGAACATGAAATTCATTAGTTAATCATGATAGTTGGATGTTGGGGAATCATAAATTTTTTTTAACAAAAACGAATTATTAGTGAAGAAAATATGGGGATCGGAAATCAAAACAGCAAATCCTTCATTGATGAGAAAAAGAGTACATCATATTTAAATTAAAAACTACATTGACTATGGTATTTTAATCTTCTCTTTTAATAGGACAACCAATCTTCTCCTCCAATTCTTCTACCAAATTTTTGCAATATTCAACGAACTTGTAGACTTTGACTAGAGTATTGAGCGGATGCATTATTGATCAATCTCTCTTAGATGCTTTGGAATTTTTATGATTGCTTGATTAGCTAGCATCGCCAATTTTGAAAAGCAGTATTTCCAATGCATGCCTTTATCTTCTAGCTCTTTATAGATCTCTTGATTCTTCAACTGACCTAGCAACATCATAAAACGATCCTCCCAATATGTGGTTTCATCCTTTAAGTCGTTATAGATCTTTTCTTGATAATCAATGTAATTCCTCAACTCACTAGAATTCTCCATTTCTGTTCTTAGTGCATCTTGATGTTTTGAGAGTAATTCTCCAATTTCTTCTTGGTGTTGCCTCTCATTCCTTAATTGACTCTCGTACTCAGCTACTATTTGTTTTAATTGTTTATTTAAATCTTCAAACTCCTTTTTTATGTTCCTCTCAGAGGTTGCTGATTTTGTCCACAACTGCTTCCACATATAGGCCTCTTCAATAGCTACATTATTTTCTTGCTTTCGCACATCTAACTCTTCATTTGCACCTCTCAAACAATCTTGTAAGTCAAGTTTATCTTCCTTTTCAATTCTCAACCTCTTGTTGCTTCTCTCAATAAATTGACCCTTACATGTGTTTTCTGATCGTAAATTCTCGTTCTCTTGGGAGACTTTTTCTAACTTCACTTGTAGCTTTTTTTCTAAGAATGATGCTTTGAGTTCTTCTATTTCTTCATTGGTAAAAAGGGTAGGTTCAGGTGTTTCCTGATCACTCGAGGGTGTACTGTGGAAAGGCAACTTGATTTCTTGGACTCTTTTCTTTATCCATTGTTGATAGGGTTCTTTTGTGCTGCAACTTCTACATCCGAGTACTTTTCCTTTTCTAATGATAATTTCCCAAACTCGACTTATCTTTCGCAAAATTTGTGGGTCTACTATACCCATATTGTGAAAAATAAAAGCTTCCAACGACTTATCATCTGGTTTCTTCAACATAAGGTAGCCAAGCTGTCTTAGAGCCACCATCAGATTATAATTAATACATCATTTGGTTCCCATGAGGGGTACATTTGGGAAATCTCCGCATTGGCATATTACTTCCTCCACCCCTTGTTCTCTATGATACCATGAAATTGTGTCTCTAGTAAGGCTAGCTATACTCTAAGCCCATTCACGATTACTTTTAACTCCAACATGATACCCTTTCTTGAACATATGAGACATGAACCAAATATATAGCACTGGAACACAACACAAAATTGTTCCCCCTTTCTTCTCATGTCGCATATGCAGAGAGTATTATACATCAGCAAGAACCCCGGGAACTGGATTTTGTTTATTTTTGTTAAAAGCTAAGAAGACATTGATGGCAGCAAAATCTACAAAATTATCAAGGTTTGGGAATAAAATAATACCATAGATAATCAGAGCCAAAACATCTATAAAAGTACTCCATTCTTTTTTAACGGCTAAATCTTGACACTTTTGCTCTAGATATTTTCTTGAAAAACCATGAATAGCTCCTTTTTCCTCTTTTGTACTTGCCAACTCTCTTATGTCGATTTTCAGCACTTCAGCAATTGCGCCCAAATTCAGTGGTTTCCCAGTATATCGATAAGGATTTCCCTTCTCCAAGGAGTAACCCAATATTCGTTCAAATTCCTCTAATGTCGGGGCCAACTTAAGTCTTGAAAGGTGAAACATCTTAAGAGAGGGTCGTAATACTGAGCCAATGTCGTGAGGGCCCCTATTTACACATTTACTACCAAGAGATTTAGGATCTTCCCATATTTGTGAAAGAAACTCTCACGTTGTATAGTTTGCATTTGATTGTTGATGTTCAAATAAGGTTGCTTGAATTTTAAAAGTAGAGTTTTTCTTTTTTTCGATCTCATTGTCCACTTTAATTTAACACATGACTAAGGTCCTTATGATTCCCCAACAATCCTAAAAGTTGATGCAAAATGCCAATTCATTTTTTAAAAGAAACAACGTCATGAGATATGAATGCAATTATGTAGAATGACTGTTGTGAATATATAAAGTTTTGAATGAATGTATGAGGTATTTTTTTGCTTATATGGATATTCTTATGAGAAATGGGTCTATTGACTTATGTAGTGAAAATCTCACAAGGGTGGCTCTATAGTTCTAAACACGTTTCCTAGAGCCAGTAATCTTATTTTAGAATTTATTCAACAACAATAGGTAAACTATTTGGAGTGGCAATACCCTCAACAAGATCAAACTCTAGGTGAGATCTTCATGCTAACCAAACAGGATGTACATCCAGAAGGCTACCACTACGCAACCTCGAAACTAAACTTAAATTTTGTTCAAGCCCGGGTATAAGGTTCCACTCATAAGTGTGTGTCTTAGTAAAAGTGTAGGGTGTGGAATAAGTATAATTCAATAGCTCCATAATGATAATAAAGCATATATACATATACAAAATAAATAAATAACTAAATAAATAAATAAAATGATATACTAGCTTAAAAGAGTATTATAATGTCAGGAGTCGATTATACGTAGGGAAGGTATTAGCCCCCTACGACATCCATTAAAATATGGTTACCTATAATTAATTGTACAAGATTAATATTAATTTAAGTATA
Organism: Cicer yamashitae; assembly: GCA_037974755.1. Taxonomy (NCBI): domain Eukaryota; kingdom Viridiplantae; phylum Streptophyta; class Magnoliopsida; order Fabales; family Fabaceae; genus Cicer; species Cicer yamashitae. Next base: position 13,451,928 of record JBBPBQ010020322.1, read on the forward strand.
TTTATTTCTCCTTATTATTAAATATGAATAACAATTATTATTAATATTTTTAATATGATTTTGGAATAAATGTGTGCTTAAGAAATAAAGGACAAAAAAAGAAATTTTTATTAATGTGCTTGTCAAGAATGTGATCTTGCTCCTACGTATCTCCCGGTGCGATGGAGAAATCAATGCTACGTAGTTCTTGGTTAATGCGGATGTATTGATTGTTTTTAAAGAAAATTTGTTTCGTTATATAAAAAAAAAAGTTTTGACGAAAAAGAAAATGAGCTTGTTTAATTTGAATAATTATTTTGAAATGCGAGTTTTAGGACCATCAATCTGTACAACTCGTGTCTCAAAACTCAGAATAAAAAGATGTTTCATCTAATTAATCCTTTTAGGAATATTTTATATTGTTTTCGATTTTAAAATTGAGTTTCAAAACCGCCAAGTAGTACAACTTTTATCTCAACAACTCAAAGATTAAAAAATGATCACATGTAATTAATCAAATTTAAAAAATTGATTTTATATTTATTTATTTAAAAATAAGTTTTAGAATTATCAAGTTTTATAAATTATTTTCTGCTAATCATGGATTAAAAGATGTCATTTCTAGTTAAACTTAGTGTTAATTTTTTAATTTATCTATGAAGATGAGATTTAGAACCGCCAAGTTGTCGCAACTTGTGTCCTAATAACTCAAAGATAAAAAAAATATCACATCTAATTAAATGAAATTATAAGTCGATTTTATATTAATTTATTAAAAAAATAATAAATAAATAAATAAAATAAAAATAGAGTTTTAGAACTATCAAATTGTACCACTTGTGTCCTAACAACTCAAAGATTAAGAAGATGTCGCATCTAATTAATCTTTAATGAAATATTTGTTTATATTTTTTTAATGAAATTTGATATTTAGTTATGAAGCAAAAAAAGAACAATTAACTTTTTTTTTTAATAAAACAAAAATTAACTCTAAATTGGTTGGGTTTAAATGAACAGATGTTTTTATATTAGAGCCCAAGCTCAAGATTAAAAGAAACACAACAAAAGAAAAAGGGTTAAAAAAACCAGTAAGTAAAAAAACCAAAGAATCCTATCTAAAGCAAAGCCTTGCTGTTATGTTCACAGTCTCAAACCATTCCTCAATCTTCCTCCCTTCTACCCACTTCTCTGTTCACGCGATTCTGAAAGTAGAAGAAAGGTGGGAGGCAGGTACCATGAGGTTGGCCGGCGCATCAGCCGGAAAGAAAAAAGGAAAATAAAGAGGAACAAGAAAACGGCGACGTCGGTTACGGCGGCGATAACGGCGACATCATCACAGGTTCGAATTTTTAGTCTTATTTTTTTTATGTTTCGTTTATTAATCTTTGCTCTTACAATTAAAAATCTATATTTAAAAAAAAAATAAAACAAAAGAGTGATTGTATGATGAAAATAAAGAGCAACGGATATATTGTACTTGAGAAAAAAAAAATACCTTGATGTTTTCTGTTTGTTGTTTGTTACTGAAACTCTCTTTGATTTCTTTCCCTTCTCCTTCTTTGTTTGTTTTTTCTTTGTTAGTTTCAATCTCGGATCCTTTTAAAAGATAAATGAAGATGTATTTAGAGTTTTTTTAAACTAAAAATGTTTAGTTGTTTTCTTTGTCTGTGCCACTGTTTGAGCTTTCTAGTTTTGTTGTTTGATGTTTCTTTTCTTTTGTTCATCATCTGAGTTTTCCTCTGCACATCTGATGCATTCATGGTTTTAGCCAATTTGTTTGTTTTTATCTGATCATTTGCTGAGCTTTTTTTATTTGCACCTTTAATTTGTCTTTTAGTTTTTTTTTCTTAGACTCAAAAGTTTGTCTCTTTGCTTTGTATAATGTGTACAATGACTGACTTATAAAAATTATGTTTTTATTTCTCCAATTAGTTACAAAGCAAAGGCTAGTGCATCAACCAGGATATTGCATCAGAAACACAAAGGCAACAATAAGGGCAGCAATAAAACAGAGCCAAAGCAGGTTGGAGCAGTTGGCTTAATTTGATTTGGTCTTATTTAATTTTTATTGTAATTTGATTTGATTTGGTTTTAAATTGAAATTTGATTTGGCTTAATATAGTAATTTGATTTGGCATTCTAAATTGATGAGCCATCATGAGCCTATTTATTGTAATTATTTTTATTTTCTTTTTTATATATATATTTTCCTTTTTTATTTATTTTTAATAAGTTGGACAAAATTGGGGTACTACAATGTCTCTTTTTATCCTGCACATCAAACGAGAGTTTGATAACTCATCATTGCCTTATATGAGGTGTTTAATTATCAATCAGTATTATTATTAGTATTGCTAAAACTAAATAGTTTTGTAGATGAAGGACAAAAGGAATCTATTGATTGTGAAAACTACAATAGTAAATTCTTCAATAACACCATATCAATAAACGTACGTCAGTTTAGAAACTCACATAAGTTGATATATTTCAAGAGCTCACGAGTCACGACAAGTGGTTTATGTTTTAATCTTACTTTGGTGAGGAAGGTGTGTTGAGGGACACTATCAATTATATATGCAAACCTTAATGCATGTCGATTATAAATTAAAGTGTCGAATTTTGTAAATAATACTTTAGAATAGATCATTGCATCTGAATTTAAACTAATGGGGTTTGATTCCCCTTGTCATTGTGACATGAAAATATTCTAAGTCAATTGAAGTCAATTTTTTGTGTTCGACCTATAGCTTGCATACTTTTTATGTAGCATTTTTGTTGTAGCATTATTCTTTCTTATATCTTAGTTTGAGTTAAAATGGAGATTAAAATTATTGAATAAAATGATGAAATGTAACAACAATAGGGAAGATTTTCTTATAAACCATATGTATGTTTTCACATATATGAGACATCAAAAAATGTAATACTCGAATCTACTTTCCATTCAAAATATAAAAGACTAATTATTGTATGGATCTACAAAAGAGATCTAGTTTATCCACTCAATGACACTGATGTAATACTAGTGGATCCTTCTGATGAACATGACGTAACCTCCTCCCTCGTAGCATCAATATGAGCTAGAGCTCTAGCAGAAACAAGCATACGTCGATATACCCTCGCATTACCCACTCGTCTAACACATCGTCCATCTCTGAGCAACTCCTTGCATATCCTTCCAATAGGTAGCCTCTGGGAAATCCTAACATCTCCTGTCCAAGATGCAAGTGGAGAGTCTTGAAAATTAAAAGTACATGTACCAGTGTAGATTGCTAATTGTTGCGTACAGTCGAACTCCCAACTAGCGCCCTCTAAGTCATGGTAGTGAACCTCCATGTCAATGCACACCGGAATCTGAGCATCTTGCTGTAGGGATGGATGATTGTAGGGACCCATCCTACTCCTCGCCCAACTAATTATCCTTAGCGTCTAAAGTCAAATTACTCTATGAAAATATGAAGAAACAAAGAAATTAGGAGATAAAAATATATTCTATCACAAAGGAAAACGTCTTTTCTCAAGAAAATACGAACTTACTTCTTAAATTATATTGAAAAATGTATGCATAACAAAGAAAAAGCAGTTCAGAAAAATGAAAAAGAAAAGGCAAAGCATGAAACTATGTAAATGTAAAAATAGTTGTTTACCTTTTAAAGTGGCTGATCTCTCGAGACACCAACGTAGTGAGAAAGATTTCAACAAAATCAAAAGGGTAAATTTTGAGTTTAATAAGACATGCGTATTTATAAAAACTTGTGATTGCTATGTGTTATGATATTAATGACTAGTAACTAATTCAATCTCCTAACGTTTCTTAAAAAAATTCAATCTCTTAAGGAGTTGTATATTTTGATTTGGGAAATCCAATCTATATAATAGTAGTATATATTACAATTTTTATTACCGGTGTTTTTTAGGTATTTTATTACTGTTTTTATTAAGCTGGAAAAAAAAAACTCTTTCACTACAAAATCTTTGCAGAAAAAAAAAAGAAAAAGAAATATTTGATTAATGGATTTTGTATATCTTCAATTTAATATTTGAATCTTATATTTGCGATAAAAGATTTTTTTATTAACAAAGATTCTTTTTAATATTTTGTACTTTAGATTTTATTAACGGGAAGATTTACTTTGACTATACATATCTTTAAAAGACAAAAGTAACATTGTAAGAAATTTTATTTAATTTCTTAAAAATTTAAATTAATATTCATATATTATATATATATTCCAATTTCAATAGATTTTTAATTTTCAGATTATATAAAGCTATAAATTATCCTTGTGATAAAATAATACACATTCTTTAAAATTAATTATTAATATTTATATATTTTTATTTTAAATTAAATATCAAATTATTTATATTTTTAATTTATATTTTACTATATTTTAATTCTTTATATTTAATATTATATTTTATAAGAGTAAATGAGTAAATTCTCTTTTTATCATATTCTACTGGTTTTTAAAACAATTCAAATCTAAGATAACTAGTGTGTAATCCGTGTCAAACACGAAATATATTATTGTCCAAATAAATTTATTTAAAAATGTTTTATTTGTGTGTAATATTATATTATGTCAAACACATGTTATGTTATTGTTTGCATAAATTTTTCCTTAGAGTTATTTTGAAATTACTTTTTGAATAAATTTGATTTATGGAGCATTTATGTGATCATATAATAACATAGTCATTAATATTATATTTTAATTTAATGTTATGTGTATGGTATGTTAGGTCGTATGCACATATATTAATTGACTAAATATTATAGTATTTGTAGTTTTATATTTAAGGAATAACCTTAACTAAAAAGAAAATAGAATAAGTAGCAAACTATCACCAAATTCAAAAATTTAATATATGATTATAACCATAAATACTTACATAAACTAAATTCAAATAATTTTTATTGGTACGTCAAAAAATAAAATTATAATGGTAAATAGTGTCAATCCAACAAAATTAATAATAAGTTAAGTCGTTTACAAATGTATTTTACAATTGAACTTAAAATAGCATTTAAAAAAAACACTATATTGTATTTGGTGATTGTCCAGTTTAAAAAGTAATATGACTTTGAACTTGTATATTTTTCGATGGATGTGTTCTACTAATTTAAATAAATATAATTTTCTTTTTGTTTTGTCCAAAAATATAATAGGGCCAATACAAAACCCCAAAATAACTTGTAACTCCAAGAAACGAACACAATATGGGACCTCTTGTTTGACTTGAGAAAAAAAAGTCACAAATCCAAAAATATGATTAATCAAGTACGAAGCTCGATACACGTCTATCAACTCATGGGAATCTTGATGTTCAAATGAATGCGGAGAACTCATCTCGAATTGCGACGGTAACAGGTACATATTTTTAGTGTGTAGCTCGTGTTAAGGCAACATAGAAATTATCGCAAACACCAAATTACATGATAGGTACTGATTACATATTTTCTAGTTTGATTAGTTTTTAATTGACATTAAATAATAATTTACCATAAAAATAAATATGTTTAATTTTAAATTGCAAAGCAACGTAATAAATAATTCGTACATAATAATTTCTAGAAATCTATTATAAAATCAACAACAGATTATTGTGCAAATTATTATTTTTTTCAAATTTTATGATCACATTAGTTATTATTTAGTAACCGGAAATAGTTGTAAATTGTTATGTGTTGTTGAATATTAAAAGGAGGAGATGTTGATTCAATGTTTTTTTAACATGATTAGATATGAGGTTTTTTTTTAATTGAAAAAAAAATGGTTAGAGATTTGAACGACCGATAAGGGACTCGAGACTTTCAACAAATAGTTAGGAGTTCAAAAACCGTGATATTTTTATCGAAAGGAATTGAAAAAAAATAATTATACATACCAACTACGACCTCGATTTGAACGAACTGCATAAGAAATTTGATGGGCATATGGATTGTATGTTACCATATCCTAGTCTACTAGTTTGATTCTAGTATCAACAGTTAAGTTAACAATGTAACTATGACATGTAGTCTTTAAGGCGGAGTCATTAGGAATATACAAAACAAATTATTCATGATGTAGACTCCATATTCCTTAATAGTAGTTTCGAAGTTTATGGATAAGGTCACGCCAAACTGTTGCATGTAGTTTATGGTCTACTAGTTTGATTCTAGTATCAACAGTTAAGTTAACAATGTAACTGTGACATGTAGTCTTTAAGGCGGAGTCATTAGGAATATACAAAACAAATTATTCATGATGTAGACTCTATATTCCTTAATAGTAGTTTTGAAGTTTATGGATAAGGTCACGCCAAACTGTTGCATGTAATTTATATCCCTATAACAATATATATATATATATATATATATATATATATATATATATATATATATATATAGGGGTGTACGTGGGTTGGGTTGGGGCGGTTTTGACAAAATCCGATGCCCAATCCAATCGATTATCTTTGGGTTGGGTTAAGTTCTAAACCCGTATTTTTTTCATTTAACCCGGTCCGAACCGACCCGATCAAGAACGGGTTGGGTTCGGTTGACGGGTTATACATAAATAATATCCTGTTTTTTATTTTACGGGAAAATATATTGAATAAAAATATATTTAATACTTGAATGTTTCAAAAACTATAAAATTTCAATCACATCATTCAATTCTTTAAAAAATCATCAACCTCTAACACAAAAAATTAAATCCAACAATCTTCAAATAAATAAATAAATTCAACAAAAGTAAATCAATAAAATATGAGAATATCAATTCTAAGCAATGTCAACTTCATGTACAAGCACTTAACAAGTTCCTCAAAACACTTCAAAAAGTTGAAAATCTATAGAAAAAGAGTAATGAAACCATATTGGACTGCTGGAACTGCCAAACAAAATTTAAAAAAAAATATGTATATAACTAGTTACCGGGTTGAGTCTACGGGTCGACGGGTTCAAATTGTTAAACCCATTACCCGAACCAAATATAAACGGGTTTCAACGGGTTGGGTTGGGTCGAACCCGAAAATGACCGGGTACGGGTAAATATCGAGTTGAGTTGGGTGATCAGGTTAGCGGGTCGACTCGCAACAATGTACACCCTATATATATATATATATATATATATATATATAGATAGATAGATAGATAGATAGATAGGTTAGAAACTATCTTACACGTGTGATAAGAAGAAAAATGAAAGTAATATTAACAGATACACTTACATTGTAATCCATTAGTACCATTTCCATCGAGAAAGGTAATGAGGAATTTATCAGATCTGCTACAGTCCATAATTTCAACACTCTTGCAACGAAGCACCAATCATCCTCTTGAAAATTTACTTACTAAACGTGTAGTGATGTTAAAACTAACATAATAGATAAGACTTTTTACCGAATGACACACTAAATAGAATAAATTTATTGAATAAAATAATGTCATAACCGGCATAAAACAAATTGACATATTTGTATTGATGAATCGGGAAAATCAAAAACCGAATGTAAACATGAAATTGTTTAATGCATGCTACAATCTTAGTTAACGGAATAAATTGATTAACAATCAACGATAAATCATATTATAAAACAAATAAATGCACATTTTTCTATGAGATTAAAAATAAAAGGAAAAATGTTATATCTATTATAATAAATGGAAAAATATTCTGTAATAATAGTAGGAAAACAAAAATAGAATTTGAGTTGAAGTTATTAATGTGTGGCCAATTTTATGGCAATGTTACTATCAATTAATAACAATTGATGCTAGTCAACTAATGGAAATCAAAATTCCAAAATTTTGAATTTTCACCACAAAATATAGGAAACTATATTGATGGAAATTGTGATATTATCCATGTGAAACTAAATATTTTCAAAATTCAATAAAATAATAAAATATTATTTTTTAATATATTCAAATTAACTAATAATATATAGCGAGATGGAGAAAAGAACTACGGAGATAATTTCGTAAAGCATATAGCTTATTGCTAAATTTTGCAAGTCAATAGATAATTTTATATTTATTATTTACTAGAATTATTTATTTAGTTATTTTGCCGCCATTAGTTACTTTAGTTACTATGTTATATTTATGAGTGAATCGGGTTGCCACTTGTCACTGTGTACAAAATTTATATTGATATGTTTCTTTTTTTTTTTCACTAGCAATTTCGAATAAAAATAAACGCATTTAATTATTTCGATGGACAATAAAAATTTTAATACATGTTTGTAATACTAAGAGTATTCCTACGCTAAAAAAAAGGCATAAAATTGCTCTTGTTGGAATAACATATAGAATATGACTGAAAGATTTTGTTTAGTAGAATACATGAGAGGACAATATAATGGTGTGTATGAATGATTTCGCATTAACCGTGGATTACACTAATTAGTGTCATGTGTATTTTTTTCCGCAAGGTTTGGTATTTATTTTTTCCAATTATTGAATGAATGCATGCTAAAAGAGTACTATAATTTTTAACGATTTTAAATTATTTCCTCCGCGCTGCACATATAAAAATATGGTAATCAAATAAATTGATCAAAATAAAAGGACTATTAATTATTAACGTTATAAATTGATATGAAAATCATCTGGTGACTCTAAATGTGGAGTAGAATATCTGATAATGCAATATGCTTTATTTAATGCAATAGAATGTGAAATTGCTTAAAGAATCACGCTATAAATTACCATATTTGTATTGATGAATCGGATAAATCGGAAATTGAATGAAAATATGAAACTGTTTAATGCATTGTAAAAATTTTAATTAATGGTAAAAGAATAATTGTATAAAATTTAATTGCATTGTTTAATGCATTGTTACTATCAATTAATAACAATTGATGGTAGTTAACGTTATAAATTATTTCGTATTCTATAAATTGATTGCATGCTTAGTAAGAGGATTATTAATTATTAATGTTATAAATTGTTATGAGAATCATCCACCGACTCTAAATGTGGAGTAGAATTTTTGAGAAAAGAATTTGCTTTAGTTAATGCAATAGAATATGAAATTGCTTAAAGAATCATTTGTATTGATGAATTGGATAAATCGGAAACTGAATTGAAATATAATATTCTTTAGTAAATGCTAACAATCAAAAGGCTAGGGAGAATGTATTTATTTATGTCACCTATTTTAAAATCGAGAAATCGTTAAGTATTGGAAAATCAATTCAAAATTTAAGAGTAAAGATGAAAATTTATAATTAAAATTTAAATCGAACTAAAATTAGACATCAAACTCGAAGAGATTGTCAAAAAAATACAAACCATAAGAATAAAGAAAAGTAACTTTAATTTGTTCGTCAACTATGATTGTTGATAACCGAAAACCGTAATAGTAGAAAAAGAACAAAACATTCAAAAATAAATAAAAATTGAATCAAAAAAAGTCAAGACCCAACAACATGATTCAGTTTACTCTAGGATTTGGATGGGTAAGTCCACCTACCATTCCTTTTTTCTTTTCTAAAAAAAACATAAGAACAAAACAGAACTACAGAAACGGTGGAAAGAGTGTTGTACAGCTATAACGGCATAAACAGATTCGCGAGCCAACAGCGCATACATGGTGCAAACCACCGGTGATTATAACGGACAGAAGGAGTTAAGATTCGTCGCGCAAGAAAGAAAATAAAAGAAGGGAGGTCGCGATTCGGATGAAGAAGAAGACAATCGTACGACAATCGACTTGATTTTATTAGTTCATTCCAGAGTTTGATCGTGAAACCAAAAAAATCTCTTTTAAATATCATACATGCATAGTATCATAAAAACATCTCTATAACAAAAACAACAACAACAACAATGTCATCAAAACAATAGACGAAGAAAAAAAAATGTTTACCACACAAGAGAAATTTCCTATCTACTGTTGGAACAACGAATAATGCGCAGCGGGTAAGAAGGAGAAGAAGAAAGAAAACGATTTGCAGAAAAAACAGATTGTTCTGTCAGTTCAAGATTGATCTTCTTGTTAATCCAAGATCGATCATGGATCAATCCTCACAGCAAAAACTTGTTATTCACTTACTGTCAAAAATTACATAAATGCACATACAAGCTGTTAGTTATATAGGTCTGTTATATTATGATGCAAGGCAACTAACTAACTAACTAACTATAACAACCCTCTAAACATGACAGTTATGGATTAAACACAACACTTCCCCTTAATTCATAACTGCTGAACACTTATAACACCAAGCTTCTTTCTCAAAAACTCAAATCTGTCAAGCTTCAGGGCCTTTGTAAAACCATCTGCTAGCTGCACTTCAGTTGGGCAATATTGCACCTCAATCATTCCATTATTCACTTGCTCTCTAATGAAATGGAACCTTGTATCAATATGTTTACTTTTGCCATGTGAGATTGGATTTTTAGCAAGGCTGATTGCTGACTTGTTATCAATTCTGAGTTTAAGAGGCTTCATCACTTCACACCTTAGTTCCTTCATCATTGAATCCAGCCATATTGCTTGACAAGTTGCAAATGTTCCTGCAATATATTCTGCCTTGCAAGATGAAAGTGCAGTCACTAGTTGTTTCTTTGTACACCAAGATATGGCTGCTTCATTGAACTTGAAAACATAACCAGATGTACTCCTTCTATCTGTGATGTCTCCACACCAATCACTATCCGAGTATCCAATGAATTCACTTCCTTCACCTTGGCTGCCATTAGGGAATAGCAGACCAAACTCCTTTGTGCCTTTTACATACCTAAGTATTCTTTTAGCAGCTATCAAGTGAGTCTTCCTTGGATCATTCATGAATTTGCTAATTACACTGACTGAGTAGCATATGTCAGGTCTGCTGTTGCACAAATATCGCAGTGAACCAACCATTTGTCTGAACATTGTTGGATCAACCCTTTCTTCCTCACTGCACTCATCAATCTTTGAGCTTGTCTCTGATGGATTTGAAACTAAATTGCAGCTATTCATTTCAAATTTTTTCAGCAATTCTCCTATATACTTCTGCTGATGCATTACTGTTCCTATTTTCAACTTCAGAAATTCCATTCCTAGGAAGAATGAGAGTTCACCTAGATCAGTCATTTCGAATTCAGATTTCAGCTTGTTTTTCACCCTTTCAATCTCTGATGCTTTGCTTCCAGTAATGAGAAAATCATCCACATATAAACAGATTATCATTGTTTCTTCTGCACTTGAATTCTGCACATATACACCACACTCTACTGCACACTTTGTGAAGCCTATCTGAATTAGGAACTGATTGATCCTCTTATTCCAAGCTCTAGGGGCCTGCTTCAAACCATACAAAGCTTTATGGAGTCTATACACCATGTTTTCTTTGCCTTGTATTTCAAATCCAGGAAGCTGTGACACAAACACAATCTCTTCAATTGGACCATTTAGAAAGGCTGATTTTACATCCAAATGGTAGAGTGACCACCTTCTCTTGCAAGCTAGAGCCACCACTAATCTTATAGTCTCAAGCCTTGCAACTGGAGCAAACACTTCATTGTAATCAATACCATGTTTCTGTAGGAATCCTTTAACTACCAGTCTGGCCTTATGTTTTGAAATTTTCCCATCAGGATTGATCTTCAGTTTGAAGACCCACTTCACATCAATCTTCCTTTTCTTGTCTGGCAGGTTAACTAGTTCCCATGTTTGATTCTTCTCAATTGATTGGAGTTCTTCCATCATAGCTTTCCTCCATACATCTTTCTTCAATGCTTCTTCATAATTGAGAGGTTCAGAGTCTGCTAATAATGCAAAGTGAATGATATCACCTTCATCATTTACTGCATTATCAGAAATTAATTCACAATCATTCAGCCTGCTTGGAATTTGTCTGATTCTTTGAGGTCTCACTGCTGCTGCCACTTCTTCTGGTTCACCTGCATCATTATTGATCACTTCTTCATCCTCTGATTCATCACTGGAATCAGGATAAATGCAGTCTTGTTGATTCTCTTCGCTATATACTGGTTCCTCTTCCCATTTCCACTTCTCAGCCTCATTCACAATTACATCCCTACTGATATGCACCTTTTGTGTTACAGGATTATAAAGCTTATAGGCACCTGTGGGATGATATCCTATAAGTATCATAATGTCACTTTTATCTTCAAGTTTGCTTCTCCTAACATCTGGTACATGCTTATAGCACAATGAGCCAAAAACCTTGAAATGCTTCACACTTGGCTTTCTGCCACACCAAGCTTCCTCTGGAACCTTCTAATTTAGCTTCTTTGTAGGGCATTTGTTTAAGATATAAGCAGCTACAGTGACTGCTTCACCCCAGAAGTTGTGTGGTAGGTTTTTCTGCTTGATCATGCTTCTTGCCATATTCAATAGGGTTCTGTTTCTTCTCTCAGCAAGTCCATTGTGCTGAGGTGTATATGGAGCTGTCACTTCATGCACAATACCTTGATTGACACAGAAATCTTCAAATTCTTTTGAGGTGTATTCTCCTCCACCATCAGTTCTCAAGATCTTAATTGATTGGTCACTTTCTTTTTCAATTAAGCTCTTGAATTTTCTGAATACCTCTAATGCTTCACTGTTAAGCTTGATTGTATACAGCCACATCATTCTTGTAAATTCATCAACAAAAGTGATGAAGTATCTGCTTCCCCCCAATGAAGATACTTCAAAAGGACCACATATATCAGAGTGGACCATTTGCAGTGCTGCAGTAGCTCTTTTAGGTGCTTCAGACACAAATGGGAACCTGCTTTGCTTACTTTTCACACATACTTCACAAATAGTTTTTCTGTCATTCAGCTTTGGCAGCCCATACACCAGTTCTTTGGAATTCAAATCACTAAGACTTCTAAAGTTTAGATGACCATACCTCTTGTGCCATAAGCCTTCAACATCTTCACTAATTGCTGCAGACATACACATCATTTTCTCACTTGAAATGTTGCACCTGTAGGTTCTATTTTATGACATGTTTGATTTGAGCACCAAATTCTTCTTTGCATCAAACAGCTTCAAGGAGTCACCATCCATAGTCACTGAGAATCCCTTCTCCACCAATTGACCAATGCTCATGAGATTACACTTCATCTCAGGAACATACATCACATCTGCAATAATGATTTTTCTGCCATCATTGCTTTTGATCACTATATTTCCACTACCTTCAGCCATCAAGTTTCTGTTGTCAGCCAGTTTTATGCTTGTTTTCTTGCTAGCATCAAAGCTTGTCAACCATTCTCTATGTGATGTCATGTGGTTTGAGCATCCAGAGTCAAGAAACCACTCTTCATTCTTGATCTTCTCATCACTGATAGTAGCCATCATCAACACTGTACTGGAATCATCCCCATGAGCCAGATTTGCTTCTTCATCATCCTTTTGATCTTTCTTGAACCAACATTCATCTGCAAAGTGCCCATACTTCTCACAGTTGAAGCATTGCACCTTACTTTTGTCAAAATCCTTCTTCTTGTTCTGACTTTTGCCAAAACCCCCTTTCTTTGAAGATTCAGCTTTGTCTTCAATCTTGTTCTTGCCATTGTTGGACCAATTTGCTCTTCTCTTTCCCTTTTTCTTGAAGTCCTTCTGGTTTCCCTCCTTCTTGGTAGTTTGAACTTGAAATGCTTGTTGAACTGATCTTTCAGAATTTCTATCAAACACCAGGAGCTCATGTGCTTCCAATGAATTTTGCAGCTCTTCAATTTTCATAGTTTTCACATCCTTTGCTTCTTGAATAGCTACAACTATGAAATCGAATTTTGGACTTAAAGATCTCATCACTTTTTCTACCACCATCTGATCTGTAATGTTCTCCCCACAAGTTCTCATTTGATTAACTATGGCTGTTAATTTTGAGAAGTAATCACTTACTTTCTGATCTGTTTCCATCTGCATCATCTCATACTTTCTTCTATAGGATTGTAGCTTCACTTGCTTCACCTTTTCTCCACCAGTGTGATAGTTTTCTAAGATGTCCCATGCTTCTTTGGATCTTGTGGCTTTCGAAATCTTCTCAAAATGCTGGTTGTCAACATTCTGCTGAATGTAGAACAAGGCTTTGCAGTCCTTCTTCTTGGCTTCCTTGAATGCATTCCTCTATGCATCAGTTGGATTCTCTACCAAGTCCTCATAGCCATCCTGCACAATTTCACTCACTTCTTGTGCTCCAAATAAAGATTTCATCAATGCACTCCATCGATCCCAGTTCTTGCCATCAAGAACCAGAATATGTGATCCAAAACCATTGCTATTCATTATGCCTATCAAGAATCTATCACTCTGTGTTTCCCTTGATTGTTCCCCTTGATTTTTAACCCAGCTCTAGATGCCAATTGTTGGAACAACGAATAATGCGCAACGGGTAAGAAGGAGAAGAAGAAAGAAAACGATTTGCAGAAAAAACAGATTGTTCTATCAGTCCAGGATTGATCTTCTTGTTAATCCAAGATCGATCCTGGATCAATCCTCACAGAAAAAACTTGTTATTCACTTACTGTCAAAAATTACATAAATGCACATACAAGCTGTTAGTTATATAGGCCTGTTATATTATGATGCAAGGCAACTAACTAACTAACTAACTATAACAACCCTCTAAACATGACAGTTATGGATTAAACTCAACATCTACTACTCCCTTTTTCTCCTCTTTGCTCCTACTTTGTTTTATTTTATGAGTGGTGATAGAGAAAATTGTATAAGAATGACAAGCAGAGAATAAATAGTGGTTCTCTGGTGGGCGAATTCAAGAATACAAAACAGTTTGATATGTGATTACTGATATGGTTGTACAAGAATGACATGACAGAGAACAATGATGTTTCTCTAATGATTATCTGATTGGCAAATTTTGAGCATACCAAACCTACTCATCTTTTCCTCCCCTCCGAGAATCATCTAAGACTCCTATATATCTATATTAGTAGATTAGGTTTAATTATTTTTAGAAATAAAATTTATCATTATTATTAATCAATTACACATACCTTAAATTATTTGCTATTATTTCCAATAAAGGCAACTAATAAGATTGATTTTGTTTTTATTACAAATAAGATTAAAAATATGTCATCACTGTTGTAACAATAAGATTGAACTTCCTATAACAAACTTTTTTAATTAAAAATTTGATAGTCTAATTCCAAAAATCTCATTTTATTAAATTATTTTTTCGTTTTTTTTAAATAAAATAATAATTTTGATTTTTTTCTTAAACCATAATAAAATGTCCAACGTATTGTATTTTTTTACTTTTATTATTTAGTAAAATTTTAATATTTCCGGACAAAATTAGGTGTCTACAACTTCAACTAACTATGCCTCTAGAAAGTTGAATTTACTTTGTTAAGTTTGCCTCTAATGAAGAAAACAAGTCTCTGCTAAAGTCTGCCTCTGATGAAGAAAATCAGACTCTACTAAAGTCTGCCTCTCTTGAAGAAAACCAGACTTTGCTAAAGTCTGACTGTAATGAAGAAAACAAGACTCTGCTAGGTCTTCCACTGATAAATTGCCTCTAGAGATGAAGCAAGCTTTTGACTTCCTCTGCCTCTAATAAGTTGCCTCTGTTGAAAGTCAACTTTAGGGCAAAAGTCAATGCTTTGGTAAAAAGTTAATGTTGGAAAAAGTCAATGCTTCTGGTAAAAGTCAACACTCTGACAAAGTCAACGTCTAACAAAAGTCAAATATCTGATGCAGTTGATCCTCTAACAAGACAAGGAGTGCACTGCCTCTAATTATCTACAAAGCCTCTAATAATCTGCCTCTGATTATCAGCATTGCCTCTAACAATTTGAATCTAATTATCTGCACTGCCTCTGATAATCTGCTAGGTCTGATTGTCTGGTTCCTCTAATAAATATGTTGGCTCTAATAGTCTTGCCTCTAATTGCTATGTGCCTTTGATCTAGTACATTCTACTTCATCAAAACATAATTCAAATACTTGAAGAAATTTTGAGTTTCAGTTTGAGCTCAACAATCATATTTATTTTCAAACAGATCAATCATTGAAAATAATGAAACTCCATGCTGAAGGACACAAGGTCATTCCATGAAGGACACAAAGCCATACTTTGAAGGATGAAGACAATGATGTAAGGCTTCTATAAAAGCACACGCATTTTGAGCTGAAAAAAACACAACAGCTTACAACATTTTAAATGAGAAACAAACACAACACAACAAGCAAAACACTAAATTTGAAATTGTTCAAATTTATCAAAGTGTCAGGAAGGGAAGAGATAAGGGAAGAGATACCACACAAGGATATATCCTGGTTCACCCAACTCGGACTACGTCCAGTCCTCACAACTGTGAGATTTTTCACTAAGTGTTCAAACAGAGAACAATCTTGGTTTTACACCACTAGTTCAGATCAACCTTGATCTGTTACAAAGCAAGTCCTTTCCACCCAGAAAGGAGTTCAAATCAGGTCACTTATCAATCTTTCGAGAGGATTTTACACTTCACCTTTTAACCATAAAACGATTTTCTACAAACTACTCAAACTATAATCAACACTTATAGTCTTGAGTTTACACAATAATGATTTAAAGTATTTGGCAGAATTTGAGTAATCTTAACACTTGTTTAAGGTTAGATTCTTTACAAAAGACTCAGTAAAATAATAACAAGAGATTCGAATATGAATAGCACTGATTCTTTTGATGAATGAGAGACTTTCAAGTGTGTGAATGTAAGTAAGTGATGGATTTTCTTAGCACTTGAAGTTCTTATTTTTCCTTGAGCTTGGAGTTCCTTTTATAGGCTTCAAGGAAGTTCATGATAGCTGATATGACCGTTGGAAAGGGTCCAGCTGTCATGTGCCAGATTTGACTAAAGACCAGATTTGTAGAAACATGAATGTTCTTGACTTGAACATTCCGTGTTTTGCTTCTGTGTTAATAATGGCTGATCTATAGCTTCTCATTCTTGACTGTGATTTATGATCCTTTGTTATGTGCACAGACATCTCAGAGATGTGCTTAATGTATTCAGATCAAGAATGTCTTTGATTCGTGCTAACTGGCTGGAGAATGATGTCCACATGCTGGAGATTGATTGTTAACATGCTGGAGAATTATGTTAATATGCTGGAGATTGATTGTTAACATGCTAGAGAATGATGTTAACATTCTAGAGACTGATGTTAACATTCTGGAGATTGATGTTAACACTCTGGAGATTGATGTTAACATTATGAAGATTAATGTTAATATGCTGGAGATTGATCATTCTTGAATCAAGAATGTTCTTGACTGAACATTCTTCATTTTACTAGAATGTTGATTTGTTGCCTTTAATTTATTTATTATTGAAAGTAATATCAGATATGCAGCTGAAGCATATGTTTCAAGAACGTTCTTCGTTCTTGACAGTCAAGCTGGAGAATGATCAGTCTTGATTGAACTTGCTTGATTCATCACATGATTGTGAAATACAAAAACAATGATTGCGAAATCCAGGGGCAACTTCTTCTTCAACAGAGGAGATCATTTGTTCTTGAAATCTCATAATTGTGGAGAACGTTCTCCATTTTCCTGACTTCTGTGAAGAAAGTTCTCTGTTATGTCTTTGTATTTCTGCTTCCTTTACAAATGATCTTGCTTCTGATTTATAGCTAGTGTGATCATTGATTGTTGTATTTGATCATCTTCTTCATGAAGATGTTATCTTGAAGATGTAATAATCATTCTCTTGAATGATTGATATATGATACATTTCTTTTGAGATTATTTCATTATTGAGTAGATACTTATGCACTTTGATGAAGTGAATGGCTTCTTGCTTGTTCACTTATGCAATTCATGTTCCTTAAACAAAACTCAAGTGCAATCATTAGTAGATCACCATTCATAAAACTTAATCTTTTATTTCATAAGGTTTGTTGTCATTAAAGTATACATCAAAAAGGTTTTTGCCTCAACACAATGTTCAAGTGTAAGTTATGTTTCAATGTGTTTAGTGGATTAAATCCTTTAGAGGAAGGGACTGGACGTAGCTACTGAGTTAGTAGTGAACCAAAATAAATTTCCGAGTCATGCATTCTATTTTATCTTATCTTTTCAGTTTATTTACTTCAGTTTTTAAGCCATTCGAAAAAGTTTTAAAAATAGTAAACACAATTCAAACTCCTCTTTTCTTGTGTTTCTTGACTAACAATATTGTCTGTGACATTACGGATTTTGAATCCTTCTTTCTTTATGTCGGGAAGATCAAAATATCTTCCACATGCAATGGGACGATTTCCCATTTATCTTAAAATATATTCTCTATTTTCTTGTTTCCAAAGAGAGTTTTTTTTGAAAATTTTGGAGATTGAAAGGTTTAAGGAATGGATAGAGTTGGAGATTTTTTCTTTATTTCAAAGATAAGAGGGCTGAGGCGATGGTTCACGCGGGTGTTATCCACGAGTGGATAGATTTCCCCATGCCTACAAGTTTGGTGTTAAGGGCGTTTGGAGTGGGCTTGGATGCCAATAATGGAGTTGTTATGGATGTAGAGAGCGGAGAGACTTAGACTACTATAGGAGTGGTGACCCTTTAGGCAGAGAGTCACTATGAGAGGTAACAGGCTGATGCTGAGGTCACTGGGAGCTAAAGGTTTGTCGCGGGACCCTTAGTACTCTAGTTGGAGTCTCCATGTGTCGATTCAGAGTTTCCTTTACTATTAGATGATCCTTTATTTTCTGCTTCAAAGGTCGCAAGCAATTTTAAGATCTCTGCACTCCCAAAATTACCTATCTCTTTGGTGAATTTGACTTTCGAGGAGACCAATCCTTCTATGACCATAAAGAAGGACGAGGTGACGTCTAGGAGAGATGTTGCATCAAAGGGTACTTGTGGTGTGTGTGTGTGTGGGGGGGGGGGGGGG
>JBBPBQ010020322.1:13470847-13530287 GCA_037974755.1 Cicer yamashitae
GGGGGGATCCTTGCTACTGTAGTCTTTAGCGATGATTAGGTTACGTGTATAGGGTCGTTGTGCCTCTTTTGGGGGGTTTGATTTATTTATTACACTTTTGGATTACTGTATTTATTCTCTATTTTGATAGTTGACTTTGATTTGGTAGTTCCATGTATCATTTTTTGGGTATTCTTGAAGAAGTTGATTTCTTGGAGCAGTACTAGAAAATATTTTCAAAGAAAATATGCCATCGTTGTTACAATTAGGGCATTACATATTTCGTTTGAGCGCGATATTGTGTTGTTCGTCGTCTTGGTGTGACATTTGTTTTTACGTCTTAGTGCAAAGTTCTCAGAGCCAAAAGTAGTTGCCATCGTTCATAACTAATGGTCTCTTAAAAGTAATCCTGAAACAAAGAGCAAGAAAGACAAATGACAAGTATTTGTTAACGTGTGGTTCTTCCTTGGCTTCATATGCCTTCTGCACTTTTCAAATGGAGAGAAGAGGCAATATAAAATATGAAGTGTATTTTATTGAAGTGTATTTAAATTATAAATTATTCCAACATATAACGCATCAAAACACAGCATAATGTGATGGATGTAGTCAGTCCTTAAGTCTTAGTTTAATTGTTAAATGTCGATATTGTTAGGTTGGACGTTTTGTCTCGGGTTCGAACCTGAAACCACACAATTGTGTGAGTTAATTATGGTGAAATTTACCATAACTTCTAAGATTAAAAAAAAAAAAAGTGATAGATGTATGAGTAAAAAAGTAAAATTAACATTACATGATAGTTAAATTTTTAATATGATTATATATTATATTTCACATGGTAATAAATAAATAGTATAATTAGTAAATAAACATTATGTCTGTGCAAAGACACATTAAAAAGTATAAATTTAGAAACGACTCCACATCGGGGATCGAACCCAAAATCTCTGGTTCCGTAGACCAGCGCCTTATCCATTGGGCCATGGAGTCTTGTTGAAATTTTTATTTACCTTTGGCCTTTATTATTTAGTGTTTCAATTCAACCAGAACACCGCCAAAAGTAAAACCCACACGGTTGATGGATAGAAAACAAGATTTAATTTCAGCATTGGAAAGAAATATTAATTTCATAATTGAAAGCAAATGCAAATGAAGTTGTTTCTAGCATTTCCTGCTTCATTTCAATTTTATTTTAGCATTTGTCTAATATTTTCTTTTGACACCAACTTTGTCAAAACAAAACTTTGTCCAAATTCTGCTCACACTGCTTCAGCAGCTGGATGGCAGCTAGCTAAGCTTACTGTCCTAATTTGGAGTATGGAGTCTAATTTCTACGAAGTTGTCATTTTTAAAAAAAAATTATGTATTAATAAAGTAACATTTGACAATGTTTTAAAGAGTTAAATTAATCTATAATTAAATTTATAACAACTAATGTCTTTTTTCTGTGGATTTCAAACAAGTAGTTAATCTATTTCACACTAATTAGATGACACTGCTGAACAAAAGAATATTATTTTTTAGTGTAGACGTCTATTTACAAGTCTTTACAAAAACTTCGGTGTTGGACTTATTAGAAAACAAACTAATCAGATTATTTATACTCTTGCAAGAATGATCATAACCTTAACTAGTTTTCAGATTCAAGTTAAAGTATAAACGTGTATTTTAAACTTATCATTATGAATGAATGAGATGTTATAAATATATTTTTTTCAAAAACAAAACAAAACTTTATCCAATAAAACAACATTATACAAAAAAAATTAATTGAATTCCTTACATTAAAATATACAAATTTTCACCCTAATTTTTCTGTAGTATGTACACCACCCTTTTTTAAACATCCATAGCTGTTCTTTGTTGTTGTATAACAAAAACAGAAGCTTTACCACCAGCATCAGTTGAAGCCAACAAATCCCCCAACACACCAAGTTCAGGATACTCACTCCATTGCAACAATCCACAAGTTTGTGGTGTCTCAATCCCAGCTTGTCTTCCAACAACAATCAAATCAAACTCATTCACCAATGACCTAACAATCAAAGCTGTTTGAGGTCCATCTTTCACTCTTTCCTCAACATATTTCACATAAACATCACCAATTTTACTCTTTGTCTTAATCTCACTCAACAATTCATTATCAAGTAAACTTTCCCAACAACCCTTTGAATCACAATCATCAATAGTCAAGAATCTAACAACAGTTAATTTCACATGTGGATTCTTAGTCATTCTCTTTGTTAAAAAAAGTGCTTCTCTATCATCTTTTCCACCTATGAAAAATAAACAAACTTTATAAGGTGTTTCCAATGAAAAAATATGTGTCATTTGTGCTCTTTCAATTAACACACCAACAGAACATGGTGCTCTTTCCAAAACTCTAAAATTCAAGTCCCTTAACAGCTCGTCTTCCAACTCGATCGAGTTTCCATCGGACGACCATTTCCGATGAAAAGGCAGGACAATAAGTGATGTAAATTTGTCAAGTGCTAATGTACATATGTCATCATACATCATTTCGGACGGCGAGATAGCAGTGAAAGTGTTAACAACTAAACAACCATCGAACTCCTTTTCGAAATTTTCGAATGATAACACAAGTTTTTCAGCCACAGATGAGTTTGAATTTGATTTCTTCTTTTTCTGAAGTTGGTGACAAATGAAAATTGGAGAAGCTCTTCCAATTAACTCAATGAGTTGAAGAACATAAGTACAAATTGGATTTTGTTTTGTAGGGTATGTTGCTTCTAGAAGGTTTATTGTTGCTGGAATGTTGTCTGTTCTATGAATACATGCTAATACTCGAAGTTCTGTGTTGCTTTTTAGATCGGTTATGTTTCTTTTTGTGTAACCAGTGTATTTCTTTGTTGGGTCATACACATATCCCAATAACATTGGAACTAATGTTGTGTTTAGTACAATACATATCATTAATAATGCAAATATGTTATCTGGGATACTCTGCATTCAAATAATAAACTAAATAAGTGAACAAAACAAAACAAAACAAAACAAAACAAACTTATTAATTGCAATAATGAATATTAAGATATGAAAGTAAAATACTTACTATGGTATCTCTAACCAAAGAGAAAGCAGCCATTTCCACAACGCCTTTGCCACTCATAATCAAAGATAATGAAATAGCATCATTCAATGGCATTTCACTTCGTAAAGGAGGTATCATACAAGCAATAAATTTTGCAACAAAAGTCACTACAATCATAATCAAAGTTTGCACCATAAAATCATCAACACTTCCATCCAATTCATTTCTCCATCTCAGAAAATCTTTCAAATCCACCCTCATCGTACATGTAGTCACAAAAAGTGGCATAAAAACCCCATTAACAAATGTATCAATTTTTTTAATAATAGCTGTGCCTAATGGAGGTCCTTCCGGAATAGCCAAACCAAATACAAACGGTCCAAAAAGAACAAAAAATCCAAATCGATATGAAGCATAAGACGATAGCAGAGTCATAATAAGTATGCTATAAACATAATTATCACTCACATGAGAACCTTCTGGCGTCTGTTTTATAATCCAAAACATTGCAGGTCGAATGACGAACATAACCAATAGTACAAACAAGATTGCAGCAGCCATACAAACCAATGCTTTTGTTAAACCGTGTTCCCCATACAATTTAGCAAATGTTAGTGTTGATGCTAAGAAAACACTGAAAATTTCACTGACTAACGATGCGGATTGGCCTATTCGACCTAATTCCGAATTCAAGATTTTGAGATCACTTAAAACCGATGAAATCACTGGAAAAGGGGTCATACAAAATAATCCAATGATGACTCCAAGTATTTTTATTTGGTCATTTGTTAGGTGTTTTGATGAGTAAAAATTTAGAACAGCCATGCCACATAGAAAAGGAGCCATTATAGCTAAAGAACCAATGTTTGTGGCACCACTTTTTGTTTTGTGGACCACACTCATATCTGTTTTCACCCCAATGTAAAATAGGAAGAGCATGTAACCAAATACTGAAACTAGTCCAAGATTTTGTTGTGAATCAAAGAAGAATATTGTTTTCATCCTTAAAGTCCAATGTGCATTGAAGGTATTTGCTAAGATTAGACCAACCTACATATATGAACAACTAGCATATATTAGTCATATGCGTAGCGTTGACATAGACAATGACGTGTTAAACACTGGTAATAATTTTGAGGAAATGAAAATGTAATCACGAGTCAGGTGTCTGATATTGTTGGTGCTAGAATTGACATGTGTCAGACACCAAATACATCTTCAATAAGAAGCGTTTGTACTATATAATTTGTCGTTTTGAATTGTCACAAACCTTATAATATTGCGATAAAAAATTGCTTGTGCAGTTTTTGTGTTATCGCAAAGACAAAAAAAAACCTTATAATATCAAATCTGTAATTGCAATAGATTAACTTTTAAGGAGTGTAAAACTTTTTTACATTACATTCAATTGAATCACATCATTATACCACTTTGTTATATTTATTTCTAAAATATCTTCACAAATATCTACGTGATGAGATAAGATTGGTTGCATGTGTAAAAAAATTACATTAACAATACATATAAATTAAATTCTAGTTGCAATGGGAAGCATTTTTTTAACACCTTGATTATATAAAATTAATGTCATAATATGAAATTGACAAAGAGATATAGAAAAGATGGATAATCAAAGTTTCTTTTGGAAGGAAGACTTACAATGCTCATAGAAGTGAACTTGGAGATTCCAATTCGACACAAGATAGATTTGAACAAAAGAGTTCCAAAAAAGATCAAACACATTTGCATTTGCAAAACTGGCAAAGAATTTACTAAAATCCTGTCGCCATTGTCTGTTACATACCATGGTTCTTGCGAATTTACCCGCGGTGGTAGGTATATGCATGTTCTAAAGCTGAAGTCCGTCTTGTTATGTTCTGAAGACATAGTTTATTTGTTGGAAAAAATCAGAGATAACAATATTTATAAAGCAGACTTTTTTATGGCGTTCTTCTCATTCATTTTTTTTCCTCTTAATTAATAAGAGAAAGTTCAATCGCATGAAATTAAGAAATTGTTGATAGAACATTTGTTTTGTTTTTTTGCTAGACATGTTCAATCTCCAGCAAATGTTAGTCATACACAACTAATAGGTAACTTTTGTTTTGTTACATAGAGTTTCCTTTCTAATAATATATGAAATTGTATCGTGGATTTTGCTGTATATATATTATAATTTTGTTGCTGTCACATGCTATGTCATGAACAAAGTGCTAAATATAGATAAATATCTAGAGCTAAAATAAAATAATTTGTTGATTGAAAAAAGGAAAGAGAAAGTTTGAAGGATGGGAACTTACTTCCAAGTGTGCATGATTTGTAATTTTATGATCAAATAAAAAAAAAACATAAATCAAATATATTAATCTATATATCCAATTATCCATTAGCAATACAAATTCCAAAACAATCTATAGCTTTTGTAATCTATTTATCTTCTTTTATGTGTTGCTAGAATATATTTATCTTTTTTTTTTAATAAAAAATATATATGGAGGAAATTTTTATTAATTAATTACTAATTTTACAAAGAGATTTAAATTAGAGATTAACTTTTAGCATTAAACTAACACCTCAAATATAAAATAAAGACAAAAATATATTTTTCTATTTACCATTTACTATGTATGAAAAACAATGTCTCAAAGTGGACACATGCATATGACATCTTAGCAGTAAGAACAAGGGATTAGACCCCTGTAACAAAACTATATAACTCTAAGTACAGCTAGCAGTAACTAACTTTTCCTATATATCTTAGGTATCTTTGGTCTATACATCAATGTGTTATAGTTAAGATTATAACATACACTATTTATTTATCACTGTCTCCATTCTGTTCTTATAAAAGATAACTATTTTATAATTTAATTAACAAAAATTAATATATTTAAATTATATACATTTTAAAAACAAATATAAATTACTAAACTATTATTAAACATCGGTGTAATATAAATTTACATTAATAGTATATATATTTTTATTTATATTTTAAGAAAGAAAATAAGTTCGATGCATGTGAATGCAAAACATTGTTTATCGTTAATCACTCACAAGTTATTATTAGTATAACTTATACATTAACAATAATAAAAGTTAACTCTTTTTATGATCAAATAGTTGTAATTAGTAAATAATATAAAAGATTTTTATATTATGAATAAAAATAAATTAAATCCTTTAGAAAAATTACATTAAATATTTATATCATAATTTTGATTATTTTAAATAAAAAAACTATGAAGGCATGTAAAATTGATTTGGTGGCTGAGTGAAAGAATTAATAAGGATTTGAGTGATAAGAGATTACAAATTCGATATCTATCTACAATAAAATACTAACAATATTAAAAAGTATTAATTACTAATATTGGCCATTAAAAAGATAACGAATTCAACAAAATGAACTAATGATATTTTAAAGATTGAGTTTTATGACAATGTTTCTAGCGTCTACCCGTTTTTCCAAAATTGAAACATGTATTATTGCAGCATTCATATAAATAGCTCAAACTAATTATGTCATTGTATGTCAGCCAACTGAAAAAAATAATTGAAAACGATATTTTGGGAAAATAGGTTATAAATAATCTTGGTTGTTGAAAGTTAATTCATACTGTATTTTTTAATATTCAGTTAAATAATTCTACCTTCCTTGGATTTGAACGTTTTTCACTTAATTTTCTATATTACAAGATAAATTAATTATATTAATAAAGGATATAATTAAAATAAATAATAAATGCACTTAATAGTTTAAAATTATGATTATATTCATGGACAAATATTTTTCTTAAATGGTACTTATAAACTATAATTAGTTGAAAGTTGAAGTAGAAGAACGACAATTAAGAGTAAAACAGAATGTGCATTATATTCACCAAACAAAGGGGAAAAAAAGTGAACCACCAGTGAAGTCACATGACATGAATGAAAACTCATTAAAAATCCAAATTCCAAAGTATATTATATAATCCCACATAAGATTGATTGATTCAGAAAAACATATTAATATTCCCATTTCCTCAACTCCATGCCATCAGGTGGACTTCCCTCAACCTTCTTAGTTCCCACTTCCTTCCAGTTTGTGGATAGCACTGTTCCATTCGACTCCACCTACAAACAAATTTCAAAACAATAATAAAATCAAAATTAAAATATATGAAATAATTTTTAGTAACAATGTTATTGGTGCCATGTATCAATATTGACTTAGTGGTCCCTAAAACATACCCGACTTTTTGTTTTGGTCCCTTGAAAATTTATGTTTCAAAGTGGTCCCTATAATATTGTTTTTTTTTTAATTCTATTTAATGCTTGTTTTGATTTTATCCCCATAATAGTATACCTATTTTTTATTCTATTCCCTATAATATTTAGTTTATTATCAGTTAGTCCCTGTAATTTACACATTGATAGAGACTCACAAAAAATAATTATTATTATTTTTGTAGAAACTAAAACAAAACAGGAAAAATAAATAAAACTTACAAATGATTTTTTCATTGCTCTTCTTGTATCCTCATCAGCATCATGATATATTTCCCGGAAAAATTTGTTCAATGCTGCATCACCATCAAGTTTTTCACTTTTCTCCTGAAACAAAAAATGTTTAGGCGAAAGAAGTGCGGTGAAATACATATAACTGAATCATTGTTTATAGGCAGAAGAAGACAAACCTCACTCTTAACTTGAGCTTCAAGCTTATCCCAATCTACTCTTGTTGGTTTCGACGACGGGTATGTGGGTCTTAGAGTTCCAGTAACTGCAAAATTCATGTTAACAGATCAAGCATAATCGAATGTGAACAATGATAAAACATAGTTATCAATTGCAGATTGCAGAAAATAGCAATTTGTTCAAATTCCGCTACAATACAGTACTATAACTACTATTTGACAACACTAAGTACTAATTAGTATACTTTAGAACACTAGCGATTTGTTCAAACTTATTTGCACTGTATCAACTAAGTTTGTTTTGGGTTCGTGTCACCGAACAACAAGAAGCAGTGAAAACTGTAGATAAATCTGAAGTTACCTGAAGAAGCAATAGCCCTTGGTGCAACTGTAGTTTCTCTGGTGAATTCTAGGGATTTCCAGTGAATAGATTCGACTTTAGCAAGGCGAATTTCAATTTTGGTGGACAAAACTTCATACCAGCATTTGGAAGGTATGATCTGTCCGAATATAACCACAAATTAACATATGATACTAAATATCAAAACAATGCTAAGATAAAAGCTTAGCACACATATGAAAGCTTGCATTCATACCTTTCCAAATAAGCGAGATTGAAAGACATATGCATCTTCATTAGGGACATCAATGGTGACACTTAGCTACAAACGAAAAAAAATAAAAAAGAAAGTAAGCTTACAATGTTAGACCCAATACATTACAGTGTTGTCAATTGATGATTGTGGAAAATAGCAGTTTGTTCAAATTCCGTTATATAGTGCTATAGCGCCACAATAGCGTCTATTTGACAACACATTATACCAAATAGCGTATTGCAAAGCAATAGCAATTTGTTTAATTTCCATTGTGCTATAGTGCTACAACGTTGCTACAACGGCTATTTGACAACATTAGTTCAAGTTTCTAGAAGGTGTAAAGAAGAATAATTAAAAAAAACAATGAGTAAATATTATTATAATGTGAAGCATACTATTTGTTCCCCGAACTCGATAGTAATGCTTTCCTTTGATACCCCCTTTGCAAATATAGTTACAACCACTTCTTCAGCTTTCTGGTAATATGCATGCCTGCATAATTTTTTTCGCAGAGTCAACAATATCTGAGTAATTAGTATCTTCACTTAGTAGGAATTTCGTCATGTGCATATAGTGAAAAAAAAAAGCATCACAAACAACAAAGAATCGAAAACACAAATTCACATTATAGACCTATTCATAAGGTTCTGTCTAATAACTTAGGCCCTATTTGGATAAACAACTTGATTAAGCGGTTAGAGCATAAACGCTTATTTATCATATAAGTGGTTATGTATAAAGTATAAACTATTTTTATAACAAAAGATAAAATAAAATCGAATGAAACTTAGGTTTTACCTAAGAGCTTAGGCTTTTGGAAGAGTCTATTTTCGACCCTTAAAAATAATAAATACCTAAAATCATAAACAATAATCCTACCAAAGGACATAAACAACAATCAGAAAGCTCTACTAACCTATATTTAGGTTTAGCAACCGCAATTATCGGCTTCTCTGAAAGATCATTTTCTGGCTGAACATCATTTGGAGTTGCATCCTGTGTTGTAGTCTTTTCCTGTGTAGGTTCAGCATAAGATTCTTCTGTTTAACACAATACGTCCATCAAGCTCGAGTCAGTTTCCTAGCCGAAAATGACTAACCAACATTTTTCCTTTTCACCAAATAGAAAGTTTTCAACGAAGAATAGAGTTCACCTGCAATGAGTTTATCACATTCTTTGATCAAATTAACAAATCTTGCTTTGTCATCAGCCAATGAGGCACCCGTCTCTAAAGCGGTCTTCGCAGTCTGATATTCCTCAAGCTTCATGCATGCAATACTGCAACCAAAATCATAAATCGAAAAAACAAATCAATAAATTAAGTAACTACAGCAAAGTCTAAGTTTCACAAAATATATTGACATGACATTATCAATTTAAATTAGTTTGCAATAAGAAAATTTAACATGCTATCTTAGAAAGCAATCCTCCACATAAGAATAAATTGTGTAATTGTATTTAAAATTCTAAACATCGCAACGATTTCAGGATACTATATTCAAAACATTTAATGCAAGTAGCGACAAATACGAATACGCAAGAAAAAGAAAGGGAAAGACAAGGTAGTGTTGCATTTACCCTTTGCGCAAATATGACTTCGACAGAGAAGGATTCAACTCAATTGCTTTGTTTGCATCAGCAACAGCCTCTGGACAAAAGTCAAGAAATTGGTTGCCAAAATTAGTAAATCATTACTACTACATGTATGCATATAATCATGACTATACACCCTAAATTTTCTTGTAAAAATCAAAAGTACAAAAGTTAGTTACATTCCAAAACATTTGCAATAACGGCGACAGCAGTAAACAAACAAGGAATCACATTTCAAACCCACACAAATGAATAAATAAACAAACCATACAACATGATTCAACAAACATGTAGTTTCTTTATCATAACAATTTTAACTTCTTAATTCTGTTTATTTCTTCCTCTTCCATGATCAGTTTTCCCAATCCTGTAATCCATATATTTACACTGAGTGTTTATCGAATTTACATGAACACTTTGAACAAGAGAATTTGTACATAACATAACAATTTCACATTCATTGAAATTTACACATCAATTCCTTCCATTGTTGGAAAGAATCTCCAGTTTTCCACAGCAACCTTCATATACAAGCAAAATATACTGATACTAAACATAAAGACCTTATAACAACCAAAAGGGACTAATAAACAAATATATAATAATCTCTGAATAGTTTTTCTAAAGGTGAAAACTTTAGACAAAACAAAAAGAAATCATCTTGATTAAATAATCACAATCATCATATACTATATACTAATAAAATACAATCTCGATGACCCAATTGAAGAAAGTGAAAGTTTCCAACAAACAAACAACCACTCATAGAAAACAAAGAAAAGGGTATTAGAAAAACACAAAGTTTATTCAAGAAACAGAAAAGAGAAGAAAAATATTAAACCAGTGAAGTTATTGAGTTTGATATTGGCTTGAGCACGATCAGCATAGAGTTCAGGTTTGTTAGGGTCAAGATGAATTGCTTGAGTGAGAAGTTCAACCGCCAACTCAAAGTGGTCTTCAACAAAAGCCTCTATGGCTTTCACTTCAAGATCGGAATCCATCACAGAGAGAGAGAGAGAGAGTAGAATATGAAGAAGAAGGGTTTAGAGAGAGAGAGAGAGAGATGAAAGGGTTATGTGAATTTTGGGAGAGAATCGAAAAATGGCGTATGATTGAGAGAGAGAGAGAGAGAGAGAGAGAGAGAGAGATGATATAAAGAGCGGAAGGATGGAATTGAGGAAGCTTGTAAGGGGGAAGGGAGTAGACTTTCACAAGTCTTCTAAAATATTATTATTTATTATTATATACATAAAATTAGGAAATTATTAAATTGATTTTTCTGTGCTTCTATTTTTTATTGGATAGTATGTTATTTTGAGATCGGATTCCTTGTAGTTAGAGGTTTATGCATTTACTCAGTTAGGTGGCAAACAAAAACAAAAAAATTGGATTAGTTTGGAGAACCAAATCAAATCCAATTAAATTTAAATAGAATTGGTTTATTAAATTAAAAATTAAACTCTATTTTAAAATTAGTTTTTTAACTGAATTGATTTTTAAATATTAGAATTGAATTGTAACGAAATTAAACCATAATTTATTTAGTTTTAATTTAAAACTAAAATAAAAAATAACAAATTCTTAAAATGTTCATAACTCAGAATGACATAATAACAAGTAAAATTAAGTTAAAATCAGTTTAGTTGAGAGAATAATCCGGTTTATTGATTTAAAGAACCAGTTCGATTTGACTCTGAGTAAATCAAAACTAGTTCAGTTCATTTTTTCAAACGAAAAATCGATTTAGTTCCGTTTTTAAATTATTCTAGTTCAGAATTGAACTTTATCCACCCTAGATCAGTGAATATTAGGATCACGAGTTTAGCATACGAGAAAAGAAAAGTATCTCTAATCCACCAACTCAAGAAACATTTAAGAAAGGGATAGGTTCTTCCTTTGATCACAAGTATGAAATATAAAATTTTAGAAAGAAGAAGAAAAGAATTTAATTCTAGAAAAAAAAAGAACCGTATACAATTAGTATAAATTAATTTTATATATATAATTAATATGAACTATTAATTTTATTATTTTATTTCATAATTATAACTTATGCCGATCAATAACAATATAATCAATTACTAATTTTATCTATCAATATAAAACTATTTATATTGACCTTGCATGGTCATTAAACAAAAAGAAAATAATAATAAATAAAATAAATTATTTTAAAGGAGGTAAAAGCCAAATTAATGATTCGATAAATACAAAAATTCAATTCAAACTAAATAAATTGTTTTCTTCTTTACATATATATTTGGGTTCAAAGCAAACCAAATTAATCAAAGTCGACCTAACCTTTACTGATTCATATATTTATTTTATATCATTCAAAAATTGATCATCCAATATCCTAAACGAAACTATTAGTTCATAAAAAATAAAAAATAAAAACCATTGAATTTTATCTATTTTATTTTGTAATATATTTTTTAAACGGTCAAAATTAATAATGAGTTGTTAAATTAATATTTTTTTCATTGAGATTTGAACACATATCTTCCAATTTTTATGGTATGTTTAGTAAAATTAGTTGATAGTTTATAATTAATAGTTGATAGATGTTAAGATAGTTGAGTGATTGATAAAATCAACGGTTAACATAAAAGGACATTCTTAATCAAAAATAAATTTTATTAATTAATGATTAATATATTTTAAAAATAGTAATTAAAACCTATCAATATGATATATTATTTATTTATTTACCTATTTATATATTTTAAACTAAATAATTTTTTTACTTTAAAATATTAATTACTTTAAAATTTAAATTATTTATTAATTATATATATTTTATTTATTTATTTAGCTAGTTTACTTATTTTAAATTATAATAAATTTGAAATTATAGAAATTATTTATTTAGATTATTTTAAAATTATTTATTTAAATTACAATAAAAAATTATAAAGAGTAAAAAAGAATTTTAGTTACGATAATAAGGATAAAATTGGAAGAAAAAATGGTTGTTATCAAACAAAACTTATATGTTACTCAACCTTCACTTTTTTAAGTATGGTGATAATAGAGTTTAGTATTTGGGAATTATGAAAAGTGGGTTACCTAGGGAACCCTTATTTATAGTTATTCGCTAACTAAAGCCCACTATCAGTTGACTTATGTACGTATGTATTATTTTGATAGTCATTACAACTCAATAACGATAACAACTATTGAGAGTTTTTCTTAATACTAGTGGAAGTTGTTCTCTAGTTTTTAAGCATGGACTGATAACGTCCCCTTGAGACTCTGATAGTTAGTTGCTTTAAGAGTTCATTCCTTAGTGACGTTGATTGGACCATTGAGTTGGGTTCAAGGTTTAAAATGGACTTGGGTCGGATCTATTGGACTCAGTTTGGGGCTATTTGGTCCATGTCAGTACACAATCCCCCTATATTATTAGTTATCGTTAGTTAATAGTCTAAAGTATAAATTTTTTGCTAAAAAATTCTGAAGGCGAGTATTTTAGATGTGTATCCTCTCTCGACCCCGGAAGACTTGAGGTTTCCATTGGAGTGCCATGTCTATAATATGTTGTGACCATGTGTTTGTATACATGTTACTTGCTTGATGCCTTTTCAAACATGTCGCTTCTCTCTCTCTCCCCCTCCCTCTCTCTCTCTCGCTCTATTTTGATATCACAGATTTGCAAATTACTTTTTCCATTAATTAACGATAATTGGACGAGTGTAGTGTGATTCAAAGTCGTTGGACCAAACATTGAACCAGTGAAGGCACCAATCATAACAATTTGACCTCTAATGTTATAGACATTGCCACTAATTTGGTTTTGATGGTTAAGATTATAAGATTATGGCTTGTGTATGAGTTTTCAAACTCAGACATAAACGAGACATAAAACGACCCACTTGAAATTGTGTTCCAAGATTCTTAGGTAACTATAATTTGTACATTAGTATGTCATTGATCATAATGTTGAATATATTTTACCATTTTACTAATATTTTTGTTTTTGAAATATTTACACATGACAACAAGATTAGCACAATTGCTAAGAAAATCCTTATTTATAGATTCCAAAAACAACTAAAAGAGGGGATGATTTAGACTATGTTAATGTTTAATGTTGTAAAAAACACAGGAGAATACAAGAGCACACTTTACAATTTTAAGATTGATATTGTAACACCCCGGCCATTACCGCTACAGGCGATGCTACCTCACGACCTTCTTGTCCCCCCTATCCACTCAGTGGAAATAGCGAGTTTTTGCCTTCCGTGGGATTCGAGCCCGGTACCTGGGGGATAAGTACCGCCTCCACACAGTCCTACTACCAATTGAGCTAGTGGCCTTCTTATGTAACACCCCGACCATTACCGTTAGCAGCGATGCTACCTCACGATCTTCTCGTCCCCCCTTAACCACCCAGTGGAAATAACGAGTTTACCGGCTAGCTCAATTGGTAGTGGGACTGTGTGTTTTTATGTAACACCCCAGTCATTACCGTTACCGGCGATGCTACCTCACGATCTTCTCATAAGATGATAAATCTTTTCCTCTACTTATCTTTTCCTTCATAAGTCAGAATCAAACTATCATAAATACTCCTTGTTGGTGCACTTGTTAAACTCCTTGAGAGTGATTGCATTTATCATGAATGTTCTGGACTTATGATGCATTATGTACATCTTCTTCTAATCAACATCCATCTCTTTCCTTGGAATCTCAATACCATCAGTATTCTTTGGAGCAGTATAACCATCTTCCCCCAAGTCCCAAAGTTCTAGATCTTGTGAAATAAGAAACTTCTCACCATGTCCTTCCAGTACTCAAAACGTTCTCCATCAAACTAAGGTGGTCTGTTGATGTTTCTCCAACAGCTTCTTCACTGAATCTTAACATGTTGAATCATTGGATTTTTCCTCAAACACTGTAAAAGTGCTCAAATTTGAGACTGGGCTTTGATACCAATTGAAGGTGCAAACATTAGAAGGGGGGTTAAATTGTATTTGACTAAGTTGATAACTTTTTCATTATTTGATTAAATTTGTTCATACTTGATGATTTACTTAGAGTGGAAGCAATAACAACACTAAGGAGTGCAGAAATAAAGAGACACAAGTAATTTATCCTGGCTCACCACTAACTTGGCTACATCCAGTCCCTTGACTCAGAAGGATTTAATCCACTAATTCAACAACTTGAATTAAAAAGCACCTGACCCTCCTCCAAGCTAGTCTTCTCAAACAGCCTGACAACCCCAGACTTTTGAGGAACACACACACACTTTGACTCTACTAGTCAAGTCTTCTCCACACAATCTGATAACCCCAGATTGTTGAAGGCACACTAACACCACTATTAGATTTGAATACAAAGGTTTGGAACTTGAGTAGTTGCTTCTAACATGATGATTATAACAATGACTATCACACTCTAAGAAAAACACTTAGAAAATATTTCTCATTCGAACAAGTGTTTCTCTCTTTGAACTCTAAGATGAATTTAGAATTTTGAGCTTGAGTTCTTCTAATATTTTATGATTTTTCGATGATCTTCTTCAGCCTTGAGTATCTACTTATAGATAAAATTAGGGCTTAAATTTAGTCGTTGTTTAATTATGAATTGTATCTCCATTCCTAGCTTGGTCAACAATGATCTTATTCAAAAATAGTTATGAACAAGATTCTTTTTGATAATATGTACTTTTGCCAGTTCTTTATTTTTGAATCCAATATGAGAAGTTCTTCTAGATTGATTATGTTTGTATTTTGTTCATATTGAGTTTGTAAATTCTTCAGATTGATTCTGTTCGTATTTTGTTCAAATTGAGTTTGTAAATTCTTCAGATTGATTTTGTTCATATTTTGTTTAGATTGAGTTTGTAAATTCTTCAAATTGATACTATTCATATTTTGTTGTAGATAAATCTTGATCAAATCTTCTTGTAAATAATTCATATCTTCTTATGTTAAATCTTGACCAAATCTTCTTGTAAATAATTCATATCTTCTTGTGATAAATCTTGACAAAGCTTCTTCAAATCTTACCATATCTTATTTTCAACTTGGTCAAAGATTTTCTTAAATCATAAATCAGAATCAAATCTTATTTTAGATTTTCTTCAAAAACAGTTGACCATATCTTATTTTCAACTTGGTCAAAGATTTTCTTCAATAATAAATCTGAATCAAATCTTGTTTTAGATTTTCTTCAAAATCATTTGACCATATCTTCTTTTCAACTTGGTCAAAGATTTACTTCAATCATAAATCCGATTCAAATCTTATTTTAGATTTTCTTCAAAAACATGAATATTCTTTCGTACTATGTGAAGTCAAATATATTGTTCTCATAAAATACTTTTGTCATCATCAAAATTCTAAGTATAAAACCAACTTGATTCCAATAACATTTAATCTTGAGACCAGAGTCTGGAATCTGGAAAACATTGTTTCAATGTCTCCATCTTCTTTCATCTTGAATATCTCATACTTTCTGACTAGGAGATTGGCCTTTGCTTCTTGAACTTGCGTTCTTCCTTCATAAGTCAAAATAAGACAATCAAAAATACTATTTGTTGTCTCATTGTTGGTGTACTTGTCAAATTCCTTGAAAGTGATTGAATTTATCTTGAATGTTCTGGACTTATGATGCATCTTGTACATCTTCTCCTAATCAACATCCATCTCATTTCTTGGAATTTCAGTACCATCTTTTTTTGTTGAAGCAGTATAACCATCTTCCGTCAAGTCCCAAAGTTCATGATCTTATGATATAAAGAAACTCCTCAGCGTGTCCTTCCAGTACTCAAAACGTTCACCATTAAACAAAGGTGGTCTGTTGATGTTTCCTCCAACATCATTAAGAAGATTTATTACAATGATTTTCACGCACTAACAATGAAGCACTAAGCACTGAATAATATAAATTTGAACGAGTGCCTTTGCTAAAACTAAAACCTTGAACTCAAAGTACTTACAGAAGTTTAAGTTCGTAAGGTTTATTGTATATTGTTGTGATTGCTTTCTTCTTCAGCCTTGATCCACTATTTATAGATCAAATTAGGATTGGTGAATTTATTGCAGCTTCTGAATCCTATCTCCATTCCAACTTGGTCAACAATTATTTTATTCAAAAATAATTATGAATCGTATATCTATTCCAGCTTGGTCAACCATGATTTTCTTCAAAAATAATTCTGAAAGTTGCATTTTGATAATATTGCCTTTATGCAATCTCTTATTTCTGAATTTGATCTGAGCAATTCTTCTAGAAAGATATTGTGCGTATTTGTTCAGATTACATTTGCAACTTGATTCACTTGAGTCCACCTTGATACGCTTGATTTGATCTGGGCAGGAACAAAACTGAGCTTAGTTTTTGGACCTTCAGAAGTAAGGATGCAGCTAAGTCCAATTCATTATGTTGCTTAATCTATCAAAGTCTTCGACCTTCCATCAGAGTCATTGATATTTCTCCATCAAAATCATTGACTTTTATTGTTCGAGTCAGATGCTGTGTTGCTTGAACAATTAGAGTTAGAGGCAGATGTAAAGCTGCATGACATAGAATTAGTGGCATGGGCAACTTTACCTTTGTTTCATTATTAGATTCAATGCAACTTCAGAGTGTATGGTGTATCAGAGGCAACACTTTGAAATGTGTTGCAATATTCAGAATCATTGAAACTTCAGAATGTGCTACGTATCAAAGGCAACACTTTGGAATGAGTTGCAGTCTTTAGAGTCAGCAGAATAAGTGCTTTAGATGCGGACTCGAACAATTGCTTCAAACATTAGAGGCATGCTTAAAATACTGTTTATCAACGGCATGTTGAAGTTACTGTTCATTAGAGGCATGCTAAAGTTATTGTTCATCAGAGGCATGTTAAAGTTATTGTTCATCAAAGGCATGTTGAAGTTATTGTTCATCAGAGGCATGTTGAAGTTATTGTTCATCAGAGGCATGTTGAAGTTACTGTTCATCAGAGTATGTAGAAATACTTTGAGCTTCCTAAAGCACACTAAGTCTTTATAGGCTAACACATAAACACACTATCAGACCAAATCTTCAGACGCATACTTGAAAACCCAAACATCAGAGGCAATATTTGTAACTTTCAGAGGCAGATGTGCGTTCTTTTCCAGAGCGTGCATTTCATCGACTAATTTAATTTTGTTTCCTCTAACATTTTTACTTCCTCTGGCGATACCCTTTGATGGTATCCTCCAGTGGTATCCTATGGTGGGATCCTCTGGCCGTTTCCTCCGATTTTCTTCTTTCAATTTTTCATACTGAATTAAGCCATTAATCCAAATTTATTGTTCTCATAAAATACTTTTGTTAACATCAAAACTCTAAGTGGCAAACCAACTTGGTCCAACAGTGAGGGTTTCATCAAACATATGGAGTTGACTTTAAAGAGACTTTCTCCCCTGTTATTAAACCTGTTACCATTCATATTCTATTGACTTTGGCACTCACTAACAAATGGAAAATTCAACAAATTGATATAAATAATGCATTCCTCAGTGGTGTTTTACAGGAGGAAGTGTTTATGCGACAACCACCAAGTTTTGTAGATCAAAATAAATATTTGGTTGGTAAGCTACATAGATCTATCTATGGCTTGAAGCAGGCCCCCCAGACATGGTATAAGTGTTTCACATCCTTTTTAATCAAATTTGGCTTCTCTTCAAGATAATAATAGTGACACTTGGACAAGTATTAATAATAGTGACACTTGGAGAAGGTTATACAAGCATTATGTTGGATACGACTAAAGTCAATGACATAGTGGAGTGAGATTTCCTTAATAAGACTTTTTGTGCCGCCCAAGGCAAATGTGCCGCCCAAGTTGGTTAATACTATTAGGGGTGGACAGATGTGCCGCACCCACCCATAATCGTCCGACCCGTATGACCCACAAGCAAACAGGTGGTTTAGATCAGTTAGTCGGATCTCGCGGGTAAAATTCAATGGGTGTACACGGTCTACCGCGGTCAGGCTTGGATGAAGAAATTGGATCCATCAACAACCAAAATCGACCGCCCAATACATATGAGGTATTATGTGATATTGAGGTCCAACCTTGCTCTGCATATTTTGGCCCAGTCCATTTCAGTTTTTCATATAAAATCACTACTTCCATCAAACCCTAGCCGCCCAAGACATTAGCAATGTTTCCATTTAATTTCTTTTCTCTCGTTTTCAACTATCATTATCGTTTCCTTCGAAACCCTAGCCACACATTTTAGTATCTCTTGATCTCATCTCTCTAGTCTCTCAAGTTAATCCACCTCTCTTGTTGTTGCTTCTAATCTGCCTACATTTTTCTCGATCGTTATTCCCCTCATTATATTATACCCCTTTCAATCTCAACTCTTCAACCACAAATGGAGAAGGTGTAAAAGAGTGTTGGAGAAAGATCACAATTGCACATAGAAAGGTACTCGTAGAAAGGTTTATGACTTTATGTTACGATTTCCCTATTATTTTTTACGATTAGGGTTTATTTTTTTATAACTTGCATTTTCATCTTGTTAAGCTTTCTATGATCAGGAGCATCCTTTTTGTTTGTTGAATTAGAGCATACGAGAGCAAGAAGCCAATAACGTAAGTTAGAGTTCTATGAGTATATTGTTTAGTGTATTGTACAGGTATTTTAAGTTTTTGGCCAAATGGTTTACTTTCAATAGCTTTCTGCTTCTTTTACTTTCAAATTTATCTAAATGCTTAACTGTTATTTTCTAACTATAACTTTTATTTTGTTTGAAGCTTTTTGTTGTTGTTCCTTGGAATGATTCAACAAGGTTCTCTTAGCAACAGAGAAAAAGTACTGGAACCAAAGAAACGTAAGATCTATGACTTATTTTTATTTTTTTTTAAACTTGAGTTTGTTGTTTATAAACTAATGATTAATTTCTAATGCTTGAACAATATTTGTATGGTTATATTTGTATATGATAATTTGTATTAGATATTTGTATGCCTCTTTTTTTTTTTTAATGTGTATAGTTAATTATATATTATTTATTTTATATTTTAATTTTTTTTTATGTATGTTAATGCTTATAAATTCTTGGTTCAAATCTTCTGTGGTTAAATTTTTATCCTTATAAATTTTAAATTTCAATTATTTGTCTCAAAATTTGTATTGTTTTTCTTTGGTACTGTATGAAGATTTATCAAGTTTGTTTATGGTTTTATATTTTGCTTAATTAATATATTGATTTTGATTTTGATTTTTTATTCAATGTGTATGTTTATAGTTGTCATTTTTCTTATCGTGATGTTGATAAATTTTTTACATTGTTTCTGATTGTGTATTATATTGCTAATGCCTTTGATTAATATATTGATTATGGTTTTGATTTTTTATTCAATGTGTATGCTTATAGTTGTCATTTTTCTTATGGTGATGTTGATAATGTTTTTACATTGTTTTTGTTTGTGTATTATATTGCTACTGCCTTTGAATGACTTGTTAATCAATTAAATGATTTTCATGTAACTGATATGTTTCTTCAAGGTTCAAAGTTGGAAATATGCAATGTCAAATGAATGAGTTTCAAAGTTATCATTTACACATCCATGTTATGTATTAGTTATGATGTTTATTTTTTATTTTATTAGTTGGTCCCATAACTTATGTATTGTTTTTCTTGTGCAGAAATCTTGTGTCTGAACAAATTATTGTGTTATACTGAATCTGTGAAAGCCTTTAATTGATTTACATTTTAAATTATAATTCTGGTTACATGTAAATTAAACATTTGAACTTGTTGCCAACAAGTTGATGGTGAAATCATTGTTGTAAATTTAATCTAAACATTTTAACTTGTTGCCAACAAGTAGGTGGTGAAATCATTGTTGTAAATTTTTTAATTTGTATTATTTTACTTGGTGAAATAATTATAACTTCATTGGCAAGTAAACTTAAACCAAAAAAATTTCTGTCTAAAATAGGTATTGGCTATTTTATTTTTTGATGAATTTTTTATAATAAAATTTACGGATTAAGAATTTCAGAAATAGTGAGCATTATTTGTGCAAGTAGTAAAAATGGAGCATTGGGCCAACAAAATATGGTCCAAAATGTTGTTTTTTAAAATTGGAAATAAAAAAATTAAAAATTTGAATGATTTGGACCAAAATCTTTAATGGAACACTAATGGTCCAATTCGAATAGACCGAACCGTCAACTTGCACAAACCGAGGACCCGCAACCGACCAAACTGTAACTGCAACTGGTCGAAATTGGACCTGTTTATGTCATCTGCAATTTTGGCCGGATTGAATGCTTTGCCCCGAATCCGTCCGAATCCGACCGCTTGTACACCCTAAATACTATTATGAATTGTGTTTGTGCTATTTCGTTCTCAATTCTCATAATGGTAAATCTACTAAGTCTTTTAGTCTTTAATGGAACTATGACAAGGTGGTCCGCTTTCTCCTTATTTGTTTATTTTGTGTGTAGAGATGTTCTTCGGTCTCATTTAAAGGAGTCAAGATCAAGGAAACATTGTTGGTTTGATTGTAGAAAAAATACTCCAACTATTTCTCATCTATTTTTCATTGATGACAATATTATTTTTTGTAGGGAGGAAAATGAAGGATGTTTTGAATTTTATTTTGGACAAAATTTGGAAAAAAAATTAAAGAGGTGAAAAGAGAGATGTTTATCGTTTGCAGGTTGAGGAGTTCTGATAAAAGTTGTAGCTCTAGTTATACCTACCTATGCTATAAGTTGTTTTATCTTTACCCAAAGGAGTTTGTGAGAACATGGAGAGGAGTATTTGTAATTTATGGTGGGGTGTAAAACTGCAAAGAAGAGAATACATTGGACCAAATGGGAAAAGTTGTGTGAGGCAAATTGGAGATCCACAAAAATTCTCTAACATTAATAAATCTGATCTAAGAATAAAGCCACCAAAATAATATTATGTCTTCATATGTATCACCGATAACAATGACATCTGAGTCAAAGGACCAAAATACAACATTAGAATGAAAAAATTATTGAATAATATTATAATTTTATCTAAAATTAATATTGTATCAACAAATATTACACAAATTGAGAATAAAATATTAG
Source organism: Cicer yamashitae (assembly GCA_037974755.1). Classification (NCBI taxonomy): domain Eukaryota; kingdom Viridiplantae; phylum Streptophyta; class Magnoliopsida; order Fabales; family Fabaceae; genus Cicer; species Cicer yamashitae. The sequence continues at coordinate 13,492,817 of JBBPBQ010020322.1, forward strand.
ATTAATTTAATAAACTATTTTATAATCTAAAATATCTAAAAATAATTTTTTATGAATTTTATTTTGGTACCAAAATCTCATGATATTTTAAAATATCATGGGTTGAATTTAAAGAAATTTGTGGAATATGAGTACAAGGTGAAGAGATTATTTTTTGTCATTATGATATTGGGATAGAGTTAATTTTGGAGTTTTCTACCAGCCACTCCTCAGCTGTACTTGCCACCCCCAAGACACATGAAAAGACAATTTTACCCTTTTAACTAAATATAGAACTTTGACATTTTCTAAAGTTTCAAAGTTTCGAAATAAGCAATTTTTTTAAAATTTTTAAAAACCAAATTTTCGAAATAAGGATTACATTTCAAAAATTTAGAAAGTTTCGAAAGTTTCTAAATTTGAAAAGTCTACGACGATATGCTGATGGACAGTTTGCTTCATTCATTTAGATTGTTCAAAAGTTTCGAAATTCCTAGATTTATCCTATTTAAAAAATTTCAAATTATTCGAAAGATTTAAAAAATTTGAAAATTTCTCATTTCTAAAGTTTCAGCTCATTCGAAAGTTTCGAAAATATTTAAAAATTTTAAAAAGTGCTTTTCAAAAGTTTGAAACATTCGAAATTGCTGGAATTTGACTAAATTTTTGAAAAGTGAAAAAGTGGGAGGGAAAAAAAGTTCAAGGTTTTATATTTAGTTAAATGGTAAAATTGTCTTGTCATGTGTCTTGGAAGTGACATGTACAGCTAAGGGGGTGGCTGGTAGAAAAATCTTAATTTTGCCAATTCTTACAAGGCTTGTGTATTTTAGATTAGATTGGACCACAAATTACACGACCTAAGAGAAGAAGATTTCTCTTTCCATTCTACACATTCTCAAAAGGCTTCTAAAATTAATTTTTATTTTTTGGTTTTAACTTTCTTTGCATTATCCAATATGGATGGAATTTATTTGAATTGATCAATCTGGAAATGTAAATAGTAATTTGAAAATTTTTAAGATTTTTTTCACATTTGAATTGGTATGAAAGTGTAAAAAATCATTAAATTAACATTTTACATCTTTGGACTGGCTAATCAAAAATGTATAAATCATAAAAAATTACAAATTACTATTTACACCTCCATATTCATTCTAGACAAATTTCGTCCGAATTAGTTAATCCGAATAGTTAAAATCATAAATAAAAATAAATACATTTTGGGAGATTTTTGAGAATACAGCGATAGGAGGAGAAATTCCCTGATAGAAACATGGACGAACTAACTCAATGGGCTAAATTTGAACCATTTAAGCAGCCGTAAGAGGATGATGGCAAATTGAATCCATGAGAGTAAAAGTTTCAAGTTGTCACTCTAATACTATTTTAGGAACGTAAAAATGATTTTAAAAGATAAGGGTAGCAAAACGGGTTAAATTCGCCGGCCCGGTTTGTTTAAATCGTCATTTTTAGCGGATTGGACCACAGGTTTAAACTTGACTACCGAAATTGACTTGTCCCATTTAACCAGCTAAAAAATAGAATAATCACGAAGCAGGTTGGCCTATCAGACACGATTATAAAAACTACTATTTTTCAATTTTTTTCTTAGATTAGCTTTTTTTTTTTATTATTAACCCACCAAACTAAAGATTAAAGCTGGCTCATTAATTAACCCAACTCAAACTAAAAAAAAAGACTAAAATATTATAGTTTTGTTTCTAGTTTCTCTCCTCTTCTTTCACTCAAACATAAGACACTCGATCCATCATCTTAATCCCGAGATATGTGTTTGCGCTACTCATGAGATCTTTAAGACTTGTTTTATTTTGATGGAGGCTTTGCTTTGGCCTTTGGAATTGTTTAATGTTGGTGAATTTATTTATATTTTTTTTTATGTTAGTGGTGACTTTATTTTAGCATTTGATTTTGTTGATTGTTGATAATTACCTTTATTATTTTTGTAAAATCTAAAAATAAAAAAAATATTTTTTGGGGGGCCAGTCCGCAAGCCAACCAAGGAGGTAGAGCATACTTTTGACTCAACTATCTAAGTTAGTCTGCTCCACTTTTTGTCGGGATAATCATAGAGCGAACTAACCCATTTTGTCATCCCTAATTAAAGATGAAGATATGAATGAGTACATAATGCTCTTGTTTATTCTCACTCACAAGAGAACACTAGCATACAATTAACTTACCTATTGCTGTTAAAAATAAAAAAGAAACAAATATCTTTTTATTTTACTCCAAATACATATTTTTACGTGCTGGAAAATTTCGAAAGAGTAACGAGATGACTAGAAAATAATATATGAGAATTGATTTAATGTTATTGTAGATGTGTCGATCCTAACCTAGTTGCCAAATTATTATAACTACTATAAAGAAATAGGTAGAGAGTAACTTAAATTAACAAACAACTGCAATGACAACTCTGATCCTTAAAAACAATTTAGTTCATGAAATTTAAATCAAAATTTTAAAAGTTTTATACTTATTTTCATATACGTCGAGGAATTATATATAGAATGATTCAATTAACCAAATGTTCTATAGTTTACAGAATTAAATTGGTATTTTAAAAATTTAAAGGACTAATTTCTCCAATCTTTAAAACTTCAAAGATAAAACCAAATGCTTATTTACTTGAGGGAAGAGTGACAAACTCAATGTTAGATTAGTTTAGTTATTGAATATGTCTTCATTAATTAGATACCTAAATGTATCTTTTGTTAGATTAGTTTAGTTATTGAATATGTCTTCATTAATTAGTTTGGTCTAAAAACATATCTTTTGTCAGTCAATATAATAGATAAAATCATTAACCCAAGACACTTAAAAATCTTCTATAATTTCAATACATTCAAAAACTTTAGTCAGAGCATCTCACAAATTTAACGACTAAAATGACTATTTATTCCATAAAGATGCTTTTCAGAGCACGAATACTCCCCTCTAGACCTAAATATAAGCAAAAATATGTTAAAGAAAGTTAATGTATCTAATCCAAATTTTAATTAAATCAAATACATCGACTTTCTCTTAAGTCACTTTTGTTTATATTTAGGTCCAAAGTATAAATACATGAAAAATCTTCATATCAAGAGACATTTCAAGCATACATAGTAATAATGTTAAACAAGAAATTCTTGTTATTTCAAACCTGTTCAAGTTATTTTGGAGCAAAGGTTTTCTCCCTCAAAGACCCTTGAATCTGAAACTACTTAACACAAACAATTTTAGTGCAATGAAAGGATAAAAAAACATTCAAACAGAGAATTCAAAAGCTCTAACTTTTTTCTGAAGTTCATGGCTTTGAGGGTTCTTCAGTAGAGTTAGCAGCAGAACTGTCTTTAATTGATTTAGACAAAAGTGCCTCTAACTGCTCAGTCTTTCCAGGTTGAGACATAAGTGCTTCCAACGTTTCTTGAAACTCCTTAGGGAGAGGAGGAGGTCGGTGTTGAGGAACGTGCTTTGGAATTGGTGCATCGTTTTCAACCACCTCGATTTCGTGATCATCGGGAATACCCCAAGGATCCCATTCTGCAATCCAACATGTAATATATAAATCAATTAAACAAATTTAGTTTATGTAAAAACTTTCCACTATATATTGGTTGGAAAATTAAAGCTGCTACTTGAGTTTTGTTATGCAACGAGTGACTATGATACAATGAAGATTTGGATATAAAAAAGTTTAGGAGCCGTTTACTTTGTAAAAACACTTCCTGTTTTCATTTCGTAAAATTTGTGTTAATTTTACACGTGAATAAGGTAAGAGACTTTTAAAGTGAACAATTGTCTACATTTCGAGAAACAAAAAGAATGTCAAAAAAAATGTTTTCATTATTTTTAGAAATGCATCTTCATTAACTAGCATTTTATGTTATTTCTATGACAATGGTTTACTTCAAGAACCTCTCATCAAAGTAAAATGAACACACATTTTTAGAAAATGAAAACAGGAATTGTTTTTACAAAGTATACGACCCCTTATTAGATTTGCAGTAATGCAGTAAGAAAAATCCAAGATACAAATGATTATCGAAAAATAACAAAAACCAGCTTCAGTAGTAAGATGCATCAATAATAATGTGAAACCATTCATAAAGTTAAAAATGCCAGAATTGGAGTTCAAAATCTTAAAATACAAAACCCTATTCATGTATTTACATGTAGTCAAACAAACAATATACTTTTTAACCATTGTTTACTATATGGTAAAAATTCACATCAGTCTCACTAATTAGGAAGGGAAACAGTGGAACTCATAAGTTGCACTTGCCCCTATGACAATGAGCTCCCAAACGTCCAATGTTTCGGACCTTTTAAAGTTTAAGACTATCGAAATCAATATTAACAAAAATGTATTTTACACTACAAATGAGAATAGAACCATAACACGAATCTTATAAGTCATCATCATAAGGTCACAGAGAGAACAGACAAAAAATAAGAAAACCACTGAACAAAATTAAGAGACGGAAGGGAGACTCGGATAATGACATCGAGAAATAGGGAGATTTGCAAAATCATAGAGGGGCGAGACTTGCAGAACAACGAGGAAAACAACAAAGACTCTGAGAGGAATTGAAAGAGGCCCAGAACAGAGCGGAACCAAAAGAAAAAAAAAAGGACACAAAGAGGAAGGGAAAGCAAGAGAATAAACAGAGGCAGAGACTCAGGGAAACAGAAGAAGTTACTTGAGACTACCAGATGCGCAGTGCACTGTTCAACAGGGATAAGCTTCATTCACCGTAAATGATCTTGTGGTTCAAGTCAGTTGGAATAGGTTGTTCAAAGGGAAAATGGCTTTGAACTTTGTGGTTAGTTGAATTTTAATTTGCTTTCTCTTTTGATTAATAGGTGGGTTTTTAAACTCTTAATGGCTTGTATTCTCATTGCAAAATGGTAGTAACATATGGTGGTAAGAAAGGTGAATGGAAGATATGCAGTGATTTTGGATGTTGGTGTCTTACCTCAACGGTGGGCATGTATTGTGTCTGGGACTCGAGGTTAATTAGGGATTTGAATTTATGTACTTATTATGACACAGATATCAGTAATTGAATGCAGCGTTGTCGATTGCGGATTGCAGCAGTTATTTGAAATTCCACTACGCTATATTGCTATAGCACCGCAATAGCGGCTATTTGGCAACACTTTGTACTAAATAGCGTATTGCGGAGCAATAGCAATTTGTTCAATTTCCGCTATGCTATAGCGCCGCTATGGTGTCTATTTGACAACACTGATTGAATGTAACCACATGTCGATGTCGTGCCAATGTCAAACACCAACACATGTCAGACGCTTGGACATATTTTAAACCTGAAGTGTTAGCAGCACATAAACTTTCACACATATTTCAAAATTTTGTAAAGCAAGATCTGATCTATAAACTTCCATGTAATTTAGTGCAACAAACCATTCAGAGTATACTAAAATGGATATTATAATATAAAAGAACCAAGGAACCAGAAATTTTTAAAAATTCATGAAAAAACACATTTGCTTCATTCTCTTGGTCCAGTTTCACACAATTCTACAAAGACAAAACACATAAATATGAAGAAAAAAAATACCGAAAAATCCATCAAACCACAGAATCGAACAATATACTAAAATGTGATATTTTATAATTGGTAAACAAACAGCCTGCATAGAAAGGGTGTGATTTCCTGGGCTAGTATGATTTGATTTTGATGCATAGGGAATAAATGGGCATGTGAGGTATTGCCATATTCTATGATGTTCTAAATTATCTGTTTTATCATCAGAAAGTGATCATTCTGTACCCGGCGATTCTAAAAAAATGTTACAATTCATTGATAAAGAAATATGATCAAGAACAAAAACCAGAGCACTATGCATGCCTAATAGATATGTTAAACAGACCAACCCAATTACACAGAAGAAACACACTCTGCACATCACAATTGAGCAGATTCTAAACCACACACCATCAGATTCGGATGCTAGCAACAAGCACCCCAAATTCCCCCCAAATAAATTTCCCACCTTCCAGCACAAATATTTTGCAACAAAAGTTAAAAAAAACAGCACAAAGAAGCAACAAACATACAAATTCATTCACAGCACCCTCACTATAATCGCTTACCATTTCTATCACTTCCATCTTCCACATAAAAACCCACACACAAACAATATCCCAATCCCAAACCCTAGAAAGTAAAAATAACCAAAACACACAACATAAAAAAAGTCTATAAATTAAAACAACAACTATCACCTCCACCATCAAAATGAAGTCACCTAAAACCAATGAAATTGGCTCCATCAATGGTTGATATTTCAACCATGGTTTAAAATTGTGATCCTCAACTGCAATTGTTGCCGCAATATAATTAATTTTGAGCTCTCTGCAACAACATTGGCATTGCAACCACAACTTCAACAACATCAGCAGCATTTTCCAACATTTTGCCACAGTATAAAAGTTCACATTGTAACCACAACCGCAATTTAAAACCATGATTTAAACCACTTACAACCATTGATTTCTTCAACAACAATTGATCCTACTCACTTTGCACTCCACTCAAAAACAAATTACTCTACTCTCTTGTTTACTTCAAAACATCCTAATCCAAAATCAATCATCATTAATTATTTTTAAAAAAATAAACTCTTCATAATTCCTAACCTCAATTAAAACACACAACATTGTCCAAAAAAAAACCTAAAAAAACACATTACAAATTTTCATCTATACAAAAACAAAAAAACAAATTAAAAATACAAAACATAGTCCATTTCAAACCTAAAAAAAAAACTCAAACAATAAAATTTCAAATTTTCACCAAAACAAAAAACACAACTGTCCCAAAAAAAAAACAGATCATATAAAAAAAACACAAACAACACAATCTCAAATTTTGATCAATACAAAAACAAACAAACAAATAAAAAACTTGTAATTACCAATCATATAGGAAATGAGCTTGAGTTCATCTTTGGCCTCTTCAATGAGTTCTTCAACCTGACCACAACCAAGACGAGTCTCAATTTTGTCCCAATCTTGTTCCTCTTGACAAACCTTAAGTCTATGATTCGTGAAACTCTCAACAGCTTTACGATACCCTTCATCTTCTGGAACTTTCTTGATCTCGTTAAGTGTTTTGCTGTAAAGTCCAATTAACACCTCCCTCGCATTTGGAACAACCTCTAGTCCTACGATCCCTGTTGTTTGCTTTATCTTCGCCATTAATGGCCGCGCCACCGATCGGAGAAACATCTTCTTCGATTGATTGATTCCGTTTCGAACACTCTCTCACTGTTGAAAGGAAATGAACTGTGTAATTTAGTACCTATGGATTTTTTTTGGGCTGGTTTTATTGGATCTCTTTTGGGCCATGTTTTGGGCTATATGTTAAGTCTTGAAAATATGAGAAATCTACTCCACACCCCTCACTTTTACCTTTCACCACTTTAAACTACATGAAAAACTTATTTTGAATTTTTTTTTTTATCTCTTGTTATGTGATAGTCAAAATTTTGGATGAATGTGAAATTTTTAAAATGCAATTTTTCTAAAAGATTAAAACAATGTTAAAAATACAGATGAATGTGAAAGTTTTGAAATACAATTTTTTTATAATTTTTTAAATTTTTTTTTAAAATTTGAATGAATGTGAAATTTTTAAAATGCAATTTTTTCAGAATTTTTTTTAAAAAAAATTGAAAATTTGAAATTGTTGAAATGTTAAAATTTTTAACTATCAAGTAGAAGGAGATAAAAAATTAAAATGGTATTTTTCATGTACTGTAGAGGTGGGAGATAAAGGTGAGGTGGATGGTAGATTTCTCCTTAAACAAGTTTAGTAATGGTTAAATTAGTATTTTTCTCCTTTTTCATATTTGACTTCATTCACTACAATTCTATCCCTACACGCCACAAGTTTTGAAAATATGTTTCGAAAACTCAAATTTAAATTTGCGTTTTCTGATAAAACTTTTTCTTGAGATTACATAAAAAATTTGGTATATTTTGAAGTTGTCAAGTGTTATTTTTTTTTTCTTTTTGAAAATAAAGTTTTTTTTATAGTTTATTTTTTAAAAAAATGGTAAAATGCATATTTAGACTAAATTTACAGGGTATGGATATTATTGAAGGGTATAGAGTAAAATATTCATAAATCTATTATATGTTTTTAAATTTTTATTTTAATTTTATATTTTAAATTTTTCCTATATCTACACTCTTTGTAAAAAATCGAAACTATGATTTGTCTTTTGTTACAAATCACATAGGAAGAATAAGGTGTAGAGTTTGATAGAGAATTTTTTTTTTTGGAATTCATTTTGGTTGATTGTAAAGATAGTAAAAGAGTATCTAAATATGTATTAAGTAAGAAGAGTTTTAAAATCAGATAGTAAGATAAAACTTTGTTAGGGCTAAAGCCCTCAAACAAAATAAGTTGGAATTTTTTTTAATTCAAAATTTTACATTATCTAAGGTTTAAATATTCGGTAATGTATTTTTGTATTGATCGAGGGTCAAAGCCCTCGCTGATGGACACGGAAAACAAAATTTCAAAGGCTAAAACCTTTACTGGTTGACTCATTAAATATTTGAAAATATTTATATATGTTATATATTTGAATTTTTATTTGTATTTTAGGAATGAATATGTTAATTTAAAATAATATTAATATATTATAATTTTAGCTCATTAATTAATTATGTTATTTAATATTTTTATATTTAATAATTTTTTTTATTATTTTGCTTTATTTTCAAATTTATTTTATCATTTAAATAATTTAATTCTATATTAAATATAAATAATATGGCAAATAATTTAAATAATTATTTTTTAATGAAAATGAAAATGAAAATATTTCAAATATAATGAAAATTTATTCTATTTTATATAAATTTAAAATAATTTATTTAATTACATAAATGATTTAATATAATATTTTATAATTATTCAATTATATTTATTATAAATATATAATTAAAATTTTACCAAAATAAATGTATATAATCAATTTAAAGGAACTTATATTATATTTTTTAATAAATAAAATTTAATAATGCAATAATTTTTATATGACTTTAAAATAAAATAAATTTTTTTTTACTTCTAAGATCATTTTTGTAGGTATTTGCCTGCCCTTGAAAAATGATGTGTCAAGTGAGTTTTATGGGGGCCTCAGCCTTGGGAAATTGTGTAACAGGTGAGGATAGCGAGGGCTATAGCCCTTGAAAAAATTATGACATGTGAATTTAGTGAGGGTCTGAGTCTTGGAAAATGTTCTGAAAATTTCTATCAACAAGGGTTGTAGCCCTAGGTACGTTGTAAGAGCCTCAATCCTAGGTTGTTTTCGAGGGCTTTGGCCCTAGGTATAGTTCCATTTTTTTATTAAAAAATTATTAAAAAAAAGAATTTTGGGAAGGCTTTAGCCCTTGATATTCTTTTCGGACCAGTGTTATAGCTAAGGCTCATTGGTCCTCAGAAATGTTGTATTTCCAAGGTTTTTTTTTAGCATTTCCTAGGGCTTTTGGCCTAACAAAATCACAACATTCTTGTAGTTATTTTAATATTTATTTACACACAAAAAATAATTTGTTAGTTGAGAACGATAGCTAGTCAAATTTTGGTGTAGACGAAGTTCCCTTAGCCGAAGTAAGGTTAGGTGTGCAAGAAACAACTGAATATGAGTCAATCGATTTTTTCTCAAGTTTACATTAGAAATGAGTCAAAGCTCGATGTAACTTGATAATTAGGCAATTGCGCTCATCTTCCACAATTTTAGCATCATTATCGAATAAATAGAGGCATGATTTTTAGGGAAAAAAGCAAACACAAATATTGCCAATGGCATGTTCCAAAAAAATAGGAAAAATGAGTCAATCCCGGGGCGCCACAAATTCCCTCAAACAAAAGTTATCACGATTACCTCTATAATTAGCAAATGAGGCTCCATTTATGTAGGCCACGACTTATGGTCAGTAGTATTAGTTTTGCCTATAAATGTCAGTACTTGTAATATCTTTAGATACACTCAGTCAGTCAAACACACTTTTTACGCATTATCTGTCTTTATATCGGTCAATTTACTTTATACTTTATGTGTTTCTCACTTCGTCATGCACTTGTATTTTGGTAAAATTCTCGACAACATGGAACAACCATCATCATCAACATAAAAAAAGTAAGGCCAACATAGGTCTAATGACCCTCCCCAAACATTGGGAATTCATGCATCCATGGCCATTCCTAATGCTTCTGGAGATGGGATAGTTGATCTACCTGAGCAATCAATGGTTATGACCACATATTTCATTTGACAACAGATTGACATGGGGATACATGACATCATGTAGTAAGTCTCCTAACAACTTGCTGACATTGTTAAACCCATTGTTCTTAATGAGGTTCAACAAGCTAGGGATATGGAGACAAAGCGAGCCAATTTAGGTGATAATTTTGTCATTTCTTCAATCCAAAGAGTACCAAGGTCATGCATGCATTGTAACTCAAAGTCAACTGATCACTACAATGACATGATCTTCCCATGTGTAGTCGAATCTAATTTAGCAGGTCCCTTTTTTACCTTGCAATTCCTAGCGTAATACTTTTTCCATAACTAACCCTGGGGGACACCTAGTGGGGAATGACATGTATAATTAGGTTAACTTTCAATATGATCGGGTACATAGGCCAACAAAAGAAATATGACAAATTGGAATGCCGCAAGTGTCGCTCTAAGATAATACTTAGGTGAAGAACAATATGTCATACACAAGAAGAAAATCCTTCGACCCAATAACAAGAATTTCTAAGTCGGTTGTGGAATATCTGTCTCAGCAACCATGGGGTTGTTACCCACTTGGATCGACTAATTCCACAACACATCTGCCACGACCCGATGTACCTTCACCTACTCCGGTGGGTTCAAATTACCAAGACCAAATGTGAATTATGCTGGTGAATAGGCATGGACTACATACCAATGGTTCTATGGACGCCTTTAAGGAACATTAGTGAACTAAACCAAAAGCAGCAATGGGGGAATCCTTTAGCTCATGTCCTATTTCAACCAGATTTCCAAAACTCCATAGACAATATGTGGTACCAGCCAAACATATTGACAGTTAAAATCCTTAAAGGGAATAGCTATTCCTGTCTTGCCTTGAGGCCTAACTGATCATGCATTTGATAATTTACTCAAAGATAAGGAGATACAACTATTAGATGGTCTTAAGATACGTTCACTTAAAGAGATCAAACGCAATATATATTGCAAATGGCGTAACTCATACAATAACTCAATGACTAATTGCATTGTCTTCTAAAAAGCTAATCATTAGGATATCAAAGAGGGCAAGTTCAAGTTAGCCAATAAAGGGATAGCTGAGGTAACCATTAACACATACCCCTTCGCAGCTATGAACATAGCCATGGTATATTTTGCTAAACCAATGAGGTTCGAATCACTTGGAAATGAAAAGAAATTACTCAAACAGGTATGACACCCTAAGGGCACTACAATCGAGTCAAGGGTAGGAACCATGTAGTATGGGAGGATATCTACCTTCAAAAGATTGGGTACGCAAGTCACGCCAACATCCTAAAATCTAGAAAAACTCCCAATGTTGATTGTCTCACTAGAGAATTGGTTGGTCAGTCACTACCTCTCTCGAGGAAGTTTTGATCCAATAAAGAACATTCAGTACAATATTGGGGGAAAGGCCAAGATGTTGTGTTCAGCAATGATCAGTCGACCGTGCTAGAGGTAGATGGTAAGACCATCCTAAAAGGCATGAACACAATTGGCCAAAGTTACCATGGAAAAAGGAACAATTTCTCTTGAGGTAATTATCAAGGACAATGGGGAATTGGTAGCACAAAGAATAAAGAATCCCCAAACAAATGCCCTTAAGATGTAGTGGGTGGTCAACCAGAAAATGAAGGATCAGGTACCACTAGGGGTGTACATGGGTGCAGGTTGACCCGCCAACCCGATCACCCAACCCAACCTGATTTTTACCCGTACTCGATCACTTTCGGGTCCAACCCAACCCGTTGAAACCCGCTTATATTTGGTTTGGGTAATGGGTTTAACAATTTGAACCCGTCGACTCGGTAACTAGTTATATTTTTTTTTAAAATTTTGTTTGGCAGCCCAACAGTCCAATAGGGTTTCATTACTCTTCTTCTTTAGATTTTCAGCTGCCCTCATCCACTTTCTGCGTCCACCTTCTTCCACACTTTTCGAAGTCGCGCCGCCTTCCACCCTCTTCTTTTGTTCCCCAAGCGCTCATAACTGATTTTTATACGAATTAGTTATAATAAGATATTATTAATAACTGATTTTTATATGAATGCTGATGCAAGGTGTTTATGCATCTAGCCTAAATACTTAATTTTTCTCGCAATTTAGCGTTTAATTTGTTTTAGCCTTGTAATCTCGTATATGCCTACTCATAAAATTCGTATCTAATTTTTGAATTGTCTCTTTCAAAAGAGCAATTTAATTTTTGAGTTAAATACTATTTATTTAAATGTTATATTTTGTTATAGTTTTACATAATAAAGGTATGAACGGAAAGATTATGCTTATAATGAATTTAGTTTAAATTTTTTACATTTGTTAAATACAAATTTTTTTAGTTAAATACTATTCATTTGAGTTAAATACTATTTATGAGCAAAAATGATGCTTATACAAAAGCTTATGATGAATTTAGTTTAAATTTTTTACATTTAAATCTATTAAACACTTTTTTTAGTATTTTATTTGAAAATAGTATGTACTCTAGCTATAAATAAATGAAGCACTTCTATTAAAAAATTATGGTAGCTTAGTAAACTAAAATGGTTGGTGGGTTATGTGTAATGATGAAAGTAATGTGATTGACCAAGTAGCAATGCTAGCTGTTTTCTCCTCACTTTTATTATTAATATTTGTTTTTGCAGATTCTCAATTGTTTCCTTCCAGACTTTGAGGAACTTGTTAAGTGCTTGTACTTGAAGTTGGCATTGCTTAGAATTGATGAATTTTTATATTTTATTGATTTACTATTGTTGATTTATTTATGTATTTGAAGGTTGTTGGATTTACTTTTTTTGTGAGAGGTTGATGACTTTTTTAAAGAATTGAATGATGTGATCGAAATTTTATTTTTTTTGAGACATTTAAGTATTAAATATATTTTCATTCAATATATTTTCCCGTAAAATAAAAAACAAGTTATTATTTATGTATAACCCGCCAACCCAACCTAACCCGTTCTTGATCGGGTCAGTTCGATTCGGGTTAAATGAAAAAAATACGAGTTTAGAACTTAACCCAACCCAACGATAATCGATCGGGTCGGGCATCGGGTTTTGTCAAAACTGGCTCAACTCAACCCACGTACACCCCTAGGTACCACTAGTGGTCCCCCTCACTAGGACTTAGCTACGAAGCAGCGAAGGAACATATCATGACCTTAAGATGCCAGATACGACAAATAAGAATGTGCAAAGACGTGAAGCATGTGAAATCTTTGATCATATTGTTTCAGATACTTAGGAACCTGGTCAAAATGACCCTAAATCCATTATGGATGTCTCTCAATCCATGTTGGCACTTTAGGAAGCATTTGATTACAAAAGTATGGTGGTTTCGCCTGACTTCTCCTATTCATTAGAAGAAACACTTGAGGGTTATTTTGAGTTTCATGAAGAATCAATCCTTGATATCGTTGGTTTTATCTCTCTCGAATTTTGGGAGAATGTTTCTTAGCCAAACGAACTAGAGAGAAACGTGTTGGTAGAATATACAAAATGGGTTGCCTTAATTACTGGAAAGGAAGCCAAATGTATTTTCTTCGAAAAACCAACCTCGAATATGGTAAAACATCTTAAACCATTGTTCATTATAGCTACTATCAAGGGTAAGGTGTTTAACCAATCTTTGTCGATGGTGGGGTTGTCCTTAATGTTATGCCAATATTAACTCTAAAGAAATTAGGTAAAAATATGGAGGATCTCATCCCAACCAATATGAAGATGGCCAACTTTATGGGGGTAGCCTCTAATGCCTTGGGCATTCTCAAACCAATGTCGTGGTGGGGACAAAGGAGATAAGGTCAACCTTCTTTGTAATAAATGGGAAACCTTCATATTCTATCATATTAGGAAGAGATTGGATCCATACTAGTTTACATGTACCTTCAACACTTGATCAGAGGCTCATGTTTTGGGTGGGTGACAAGGTAGAAACTATGGAGGCTAACAAGAACCTTTTATCACCTGAGGTTACAATGTTCGAGGCTTTGTTCTATTCACCTCATCTTATTCCTATAATGGCTCCCCAAGAGTAGGAGGATGGAGCATTGGAAGCATATGATCTTACTCATGAGGGGTTCCATTAAAAAGCTCAGCTCGACCTATAGCCTTTTGATGAAGTTCTCAATGATAAGTCTTCTTCATGAACTAAAAGACCTTATGGATCAACTAGAAACACTAAGAGCCGAGGCTAGAATCTTTGATGCTATGTTCTCAAGAGAATATAGTATAGATGAAATTGAAGAACTTGAATCTAAACAGGGTTTGGATGAGGATTTTAGAGGTCAAACAGTCGAATCATCTATCAAAAGGAAGCTCCCAAAATTTGAAGCACAAGATCCATTGGTAGATGTAAATCTAGAGACTCCAAAAGAATAAAAGATGACTAAGGTTAGTGGATTACTAACTGAGATTGAGAAGGACCAATCAGTGGTATTAATTAAGCAATATAAAGATTGCTTTGCAATCATGAGATGCCTAGTTTAGCTAGGGAACTAGTTGAACATAGCCTAGAGATTGGTAGAAGGTCAAATATAAAGATTGGTCTACTTCTAACAAAACCATTTTCCTAGATGCACTTGGCACACTTATTTGGTTGCAGGATCCAACCATTTATCATCAACACCTTTGTATTTGTTGAAATAATATTTTGCTTAGGAGTTTCTATGTTAAATGCGTCAAAAATTAATTTTTTTTGCTTATGGTTCAAGACTTTTGTTGCAATGATATGTTTTACTTTCATGTATTTGATCCAAGAGTTTGTAATTTCAAATTACTTTATTTGGATAATGTTTTTCTCATTATCAGCTGGTATTGCCAAATTATGCACTTCATTGGTTACATATATAGCATATGCTTCAACTAAAATATACACTACATGAAAGCATAAGCTTTTCGAATTATATATTAGGATTTAGTCCTCATAATTAAAAATCAAACATAAATAAGTGATATGAAAAAGGTTACTTTAGATCATTTGAATTTTCCTAGCATAAGGTTATTTACTATACTTAAACAGTACATGACATACAATTGACATGGTGTAAATATAGAATCTAAGTAATACTTTATCCTTTCTAACTATCAACAACAAAAAAACAATGACCTTTTTGGTGCAAAATTATCGACAAAAAAGACTCCCTTATACCTTATTTAAATTTTTATCCCAAGTTAAATTTTTAATAATGACTCAAACTTAAATTTCCAAGAAAACATTCAAACTGATCGCGTTAATTGAATAGTTCATTAGTCGCATTAATTTTCTTGGAAATCACATAATCATGACATGCATGTTATGTTGAATAGTTGAAGGATCATATTAATTGTCTTGGAAATCAAAAAGGGGATTTAAGTATATAGTAGTTAGATGTTTACCTTTACTTTACATTAATTGTCTTGGAACTCATGAATCTTATAGATCAATTGCATTTATTCGAACATATGACTTTGTTGGACTCAAAGTGTGTCACGCAAAATTTGATGTCAAACATTAATACAATATTACATCCAATTAATTTTCTTGGAAATCACATGTTGCATTTGTTGGAACATATAACTTTCCTTGGATCAAGGTATTGCATGCACAATTTATGAAGAAGCATAAATGCAATACCACTTTGGTCAATTGATATGCGCAAATGATTGGCTTTTGATCAAATCAATGGTGTGCGCATTAATGACATGATAATTTGGCTGATAGATTCATAGGCATGCATGGACGACTTGATCAGATCAAAGGTCGTTTTATGGGTGGCATTAGTGATGGCAACCAAAAATCATCATAGACTTACAAAGAATGACTTTGCGATGGCAAGTCATCCAATCTGTAGGTCTAGGATGATTTTTGGATGACATGTACATATGATGACATGCGCATGAATAATGAATAGCGCATAATTAGATTGGATGACTTGCCATCACAATATGTAGTTCTAAGATGACTTTGTGATGACAAGTCATCCAATCTAATCAATCCTTCCATATTAATCTTCGTATTTCCAAACACAATCATAACTAATGTCCTTATTAAATACATTCGACCTTTTGGTTTATTATTTTAATATATATGTGTTGGCTAATTCTCATTCTTTCTTAACTGCAGAATTGATAGTACTGAGGTATCACTTACTCAGTCACTTAGTTAGATTACCGATTATGTTGCTCTTTCATTAAGTGATGATTTGATGCAAACAGAGATGATGACTATAGAGGATTTGATTGAATATGCTTTTGTAAGATTTTTTTTTATATACCAAATATTCATATAAATTATTTTTTAATAATATGATATGATGAATAATATTGATCAAATAAAACATCCTCTTGATCATTATTATTCTTTTTGCATAAATGTTTTGGCTCCATTTTGCAAAGGTAATAAAGATCAATTTAGATAATGGTTGGTGCTACAACTCATGCAAGAGATGTATCAAGAAAATGCAACGTGTAGGAAATAATCATTATTGTGACAATTGTGTCAAGAAAGGATCAACAATACCTAGGTTCAAAAGTAAAATCTCTATAATATGTGTCTCTATATAACTAATCTTCACATTTATATTTCTGTCACTAATTTCTAAAAAGCATACCTTTGAAATTATAGGTATAAGATCCACGTATAGGTCATTGATCAAACTAGTTCTGGTATATTTGTTCTATTTGATCGTGTTGCATCACATTTCCTGAAAAAATCTAGTGACAATATTATTGGTTCATCTACTCAGGTTATTACTGTCATATTTCTTTAATATTTTTTAACCTTTAATATTAAATATAAAAAAAATTACGGAAACAAGAAAAATAGTTATCTAATATTCAAAAAAATAAATAATGAAATGTTAACACTTTACAGCTAATGCAGATTAAGAACACGCCTACAAAATTTCAATCATTTTTAAAGAACAAATTGTTGTTTAAAGTTGAGGTGAGGTTAGTGACGATTAGATTGGTCGCAACTGGAAAACTTTTACTGTAACAAAATGACAAATGATAGCGACATCATTGTTTAATTCATAGCTCTCCGTAAAATATAGGTAAATTAAAGTTTGGATATTTTGATCGAATCTACGAATGATTTGTATGTAAAGTTTAATATTAGTGGGTGTTAGGATCGGTGGGACTCAAAGAGAACCAGTTTCGATGCTTTTGAATCAAAAGTC
The DNA here is from genome assembly GCA_037974755.1 of Cicer yamashitae. Taxonomy (NCBI): domain Eukaryota; kingdom Viridiplantae; phylum Streptophyta; class Magnoliopsida; order Fabales; family Fabaceae; genus Cicer; species Cicer yamashitae. The sequence goes on from JBBPBQ010020322.1 coordinate 13,510,266, forward strand.
TTTACTATTGGCCATTTTGTTTTTTGTTTTTTTGGGTTAGGATCCTTTTGTTCACATAAACATCGAATTCAATTATGTCTTTTAGCTTGTAATTTTTAGGTTGTAACATAACTTTAGTCGTCCATTTCAATGATGCCATATGAAAATTCATATTTTTATTTATTTCTACATATGCAATGATTTGGTTACCGATTTTTGAAGTTTTATTTGAGTAATTTTTTACTATATTGTGTTTAGGATTAAGCCAAAATACAACAAGACTTAAATCTATGCATGTGAACTCCAAATACCAAGTTATTTATAATAAATAATAGAAATATACTTCTTTAGTGACATACACTTCTTTAGTTGATTTATCATTCTTAATGCTTCACCACATCATATAACCTAATCTAAAATTAGATAATTGGTTTTATTTAATTCATTGTGTATAAAATCTCCATATACACCATTGAATTGTGAAGACCAAAATAGACTAATATATGATGAGTTAACTTATGATAGACAAGTTTTGACTTCAAAACATATTAAGTTGTTGTCCGTGATGAGTGTTGATCAAATAATCATATATGATAGGATCATGTCTTAGATTGATGGAAAAAAAAACTAAATTTTTTTATATATGGTTATGGTGGAACTGACAAAACTTACATTTGAAGAGTTATGTTTGCGGTGTTAAGATCTAAAGAAGATATGGTGATAATTGTGGCCTCAAGCGGGATTGTAATATTGCTTATGTCTAGAGAAAGAACTACACATTCAAAGTTTGCCATACCATTGAATATTGATGAATATTCAACTTGCTCCATTGATAAAAAAGATCATTAACACAACTGATAGCTAAAAGAAGCTTATTGTATGGGATAAAGCACCAATGGGCCATAGAAATTGTTTCTAGGTTGTTGATAGGACTTTGAGAGATGTGCTTCAAACTTATAATAATGGAAGTTTGGACATTCCACTGTGGGGAAAATTGTTGTTTTGGGGGGAGACTTTAGACAAATTCTTCATGTTATTCCAAAAGCCACCAAACAAGATGTTGTTTATGCTACTATTCATTCCTCATACCTTTGGAATTATTGTGAAGTTACGACACACATACAAATATAAGGTTACTTACGGATAATGAAGATACTAACGTACTTCAAAGAAAAACCTTCTCAAAATGAGTGTTGGGGATTGGTGATGGCACAATTGGAGAAGACAATGATGGGAACATCACTTTATAGATTCTAGATGATTTGCTCATAAGACGTTCAGGTGATTCTATTTCAACTATTGTTTATACTATCAACCCATCTTTCTATAATAACATGAATGATCCATCATTTTTTCAAGATTGAGCTATATTAGCACCTAAAAATAACATTGTTGATCTTATTAATGACTAAGTTTTGATTCCCCTAGATCAATAAATCCATATGTGGATAGTCCTAATGATGTGCATACATAGAGAGTTCATAAACACCATTATTGCTTCTGGTATTCCAAATCACATGTTGAAGTTATAAGTTGGTGTGCTATTGATGTTGCTAAGAAATATTGATCAAACTTCATGATTGTGCAATGGTACCTGACTAATCACCACAAAAATGAGCAAATATGTTCTTGAAGGAAAGATCTTATTAGGAAGGAATATTGGTAAAAAGGTGTATATACCAAGATTATCATTAACACTCTTTGATCCAAAAATTTCATTCAAATTCCATCACAGACAATTTTCTTTAGTTCTTTCCTTTGCAATGAATATTAATAAAAGTCAATGACAATCTTTGAAGCATGCATGATTTTAGGCTTAATTGCAGTTTTGGTCTCTCTATTATTACCAATTTACAGAATTGGTCACCCTATTTTAAAAGTCAACAGTTTTGGTCCCTCCTTCAGATTTTTGAATTAAAATATGACGATTTGACATATTTTTAATGACGTGACATACAATTCTATGATATAGAACCATCTAGATGCATTAATTATTCATATCTCATTAATTAAATTAAAAATATGTAAAATTGCTGATGTTGAAATCTAAGCTTTTACGGTGTTATATTCCAATTTTATGGGTGTTAATCATTCTACATCATCGTATTATATGTCATGTTATTTAACATCATCATTTTTTAGTTAAAAAATTAGATGGAAGGGCCAAAACTGTCGACTTTTAAAATAGGGAGACCAATTTCGTGAATCAGTAAAAATAGGGGAACTAAAACTGCAATTAAGCCATGATTTTATTTACCACTATCTATTCTCACATGGACAACTCTACGTTGTTGTATCAATAGTGACTTCAAGAAATGATTTGAATATTTGGATAGTTAATGATGAATGACAACAAACAAACACTACTTCTAATGTTTACAAAGAAATGTTTCAAATCTAATGTTTACAAAGAAATGTTTCAAAGTGTAAAGTGAGTTCCTTTTTATTTTATTTTACATTTTTGCTTACAAACAATATTGTTATTTTTTAGTATCTTATTTTGAATTTTGGATTACAACAACTATGGTTACTTTAGTTACTTTAATTGATACACAATCTTTAATATTGTTGAAGATCATTCATTGTTCCTTTTTTAAAACTGATTCGTGCATCGCACGAGTATAAGTCTAGTAGCTTCAAATCTATAAGCTCTACACTTTTTTTTATTTAAATTTGATTATTTTTTAAAAAGGAAAGAAAAATTTAAAAAGAAAAAATAATTAGATGATATTAATGCATGTTAACATTCAATAGAGACACTAACATATGAATGTCACATCAAATATGTATGGATACATTTTTAATTTAAAATGTATCAGAGTGTTCATCTTTACTTTGAGTGAGACTCCACCAGAACTAAATACAAAATAGAGTGCCCATTCTTCTTCACAAATCGTTATTACAATAATTGTTTGTTCTTAGATCCGCAATTTGAAAGAAGTTGAAACTTGAAATTCATTTTGTTTTAATGAAAAACTATTTGTTAGGGGTGAGAATGACTAAAAGCGATTGAAAAAAATTAAGTGACTTCTTCTCCCACCCTAAATACACATTCAAATCGGCTAATCGAAACACATATTGAAGACTTTAGAGAACATTGGGGTGTGAGAAGAAGTCACCAAATAATTTGTATGCACTATCAATGTAAAAAGTTTTATAGAGTGCATACCAATTAAACTTTCAAATATATCTAATTTGAGAAGAATTTAAATTGTATGCACTGAAAGTGTAAAATTTTTTACACAATCACAAATCATAATTAATCATATGGGTGACTTTACAAGTAGTTATCAAAAAAGTCAAACATTACTAATGATCTTTCTTTTTTGAATGACAAAATATATAAGAAACTAAAATATAAGGAATACAAGGAGTACAAGTTGTACTCGGAGAATCAGACATGAAAGAAATGAAACACAACACAAAACAAACAAAACACCACTATAAAAACAATAAAAATAAGAAAATTGAAAACCGCCAGGGAACGAACGAGCAGACCCCAAGCCATAGAACAACGAAGAACATGAAGAAGACTATATCACGACAAGCAACATCGACCAAGCAATGAATCAATCAAAGTACATACCAATCTATGCACATCTGCTACACAAGCCTCTATCGACCAATGCATATGACAAGTTCCATCTGCCACTCATAGAAGGTAAAAGAAAAGTTATAGGTCTTACCTAAAAACCATTTCAACGAAGAGATTTTTATCCTTTCCAGAAGTTCCTCAACAGTAACCATCTTTCTTTAAAAAATAGCTTCATTTCGGAATTTCCAAATGAATCACACAAATAAATGCTAAATCAAAGTGCTACCCAAACTAGCTTTAACCCCTCCTCAAGACTCCAAAAAACTGCAAATAGATATCCCACATCATGGGGCAAAACTAAATCTCACCCTAACCAACAAAAAATCCTATACAAAATCTAAAGGGTTGCCTCACAAGTAACAAGTAAATGACTAGCCGAATCCATTGATGTACCACAAAAAATGCAAGAAATAACACTAGAATCCACAATAACCTTTTGTCTAAAAAGGTTATGACGAATGGGGACCCTATCCTGAAGCAACTACCAAGAGAAGACTATGAATTTAGCAGGAGCCCAACTCTTCCACAACTTTGCCAAGTTTTGGACCACCTCAGGATGACAATCACTACCTACTTGCATGGCTATGTCTAGAGAAGCATAAGTTGATATAACCAAACAAACCCCTTTTGGGTCCGACTTCCAAACCCAATAGTAATCCACCAGAGACAGTGTGATCGTACTTAGAATCAACAATAAATATGCAACTAGTTACTGTTCCCAAACAAAGAACACTCTCCTCCACCTAAAATCCCATACCCATAGATTCCCCACCCAAAGGCCCATATTATCCACCGTTAGACATCTATATACCGAGACTAGAAAAAGCCTATGGAGTTGCTCTGTTAGGGTCCTTGGACCTACCCAAGGATCCTCCCTAAAGGATGTGGTTAACCCATTTCCCACCACCTTGATAACCCACTCGAAGAACCAATCGGAGTTAGAGTCAGGATTTGAACCAAGTAAATTGATCACTTTCAACCAAGAGGAATAAGAACATGAGCTTGAAGACCGCCAACTCAAAAGAGACCAAGAAATATTGGGACCATACCTAGCAAGGATAATATCCCTCCATACGAAGGACACCCAAGATGACCCTTCACCGTAACTTACCTAAAAGCGCCATATTGATATGACGAAGATTCTTGATCTATAATCCTCCTCTATTCTTAGTCTTACAAACGTCCGACCACCAAACCCAATAGATCATACTAGCCCCCTTAAAACCACTCTAGAGAAACCGTCTTTGAAGACGAACAATCATTTTCCACACAGAGATATACATCTTTATAAACAAAAGATAGAAGTTGGGGATGCTATTCAGGACAAAGTTGATGAGGACCACCCTACCACCAAGACTAATGTACCTATTACTCCACGACCCCATCCTGTTTGCAATAAGGTGGATAAAAAGCTCCCATGTTGACTTCTACCAAGGATTGGCCCCTACCGGCAAACCAAGATACTAAAAGGGTAAAGATCCCACTCTACAATTCGTAAAATTTTCTGCCATCCACAAGAGGGTGGCATCCACGTTAACACCTATGACACAAATCTTGGCAAAGTTTACACAGAGCCCAGAGGCTAGTTCAAAACAGCGGAGTATTGCTTTAAGAGTCCAAAGATTCTCCAACTTTGCCTCTCTAACAAAAAGGATGTCATCCGCGTACTGCGGGCGACCATGCCCGAGTTCCCCACTCTAAACGCCAAAAACAAATTAAGCACCTTTGCTTTCCTTATGGAAGCACTCAACCTTTTGGCCATTAGGAGAAATAAAAATTGAGCCAGAGGGTCCCCTTGTTTAAGCCCTCTTTGGATATTAATTTCTTGAGTTGGACACCTATTAACCAAAACAGAAAAACTCCCCGTGAACACACACGCTTGAATCCAACATCGCCACCTCACATTAAACCCTAATCTCCTCATCATGATATCTTGAAAGCCCCATCTCATCGAGTGCTACAGTTTCTCAAAATCTACTTTAAAGATTAAGCATCCCTTGTTTGATTTCTTTGCCAAGTCAATAATCTCATTTACCGCCACCAACCCATCGACCACAACCTCCCTTTAATAAAGGCATATTAGTTGGGGGAAATGATCTTATCCATTACAAGTTCCATCCTACCCACTAAAACTATAACAACTAATTTGTATAGGGTCCCCAGAAGCAAGATAGGCCGAAAGTCCCCAATCTAGAGCGGTGACTCCATCTTAGGAATTAGGGTGATAAAGTAAGAAGAGAAACTTTGTGGTAGGTTTGTATGGGTAAAGAGTTCTTCAAATATGACTCCCACTTCGCCCCTCAACTGGCTCCAAAACCTTTTGAAAAAACTAAAGTTGAACCCATCTATGTTGGGACTCTTGTTACCATCACAATGTGCTACCACATCTGTAAAATACATGTTTTTGATGATACAAAAGATGATCCTGCTCAAAGCGACAAGCTCAAAAAGAAGAAGTCTTCAAGACAGTCTCCAAACATTCTTTGATGGATTAAATTAGATGTCTTATGTAAAGGTAAATGATACAATCCATGAAATCATATACAAGAGAACCTTACATCCTTACATATGCATAAACAACATTTTTGGAAATCAAAAACTTTATTTTCAAAATATTAGAATTAATATTTTTTGAAATATGCAATAGTGCATTCGAATACAACATCTTGTATTTGAATACAGATGAAGAATTGCTAAGTCAGTAGCTAAAACCCTTCATCTGTATTCGACTACATCCTTGTGTATTCGAATACAGATGAAGAAATGCTAAGTCAGTAGCCAAAACCCTTCATCTGTATTCGACTACATCCTATTGTATTCGAATACACCCAGCAAGTCAGTGGCCAAATTAACCAATCGGTATTCGACTACATCCAAGTGTATTCGAATACACAATGTTAAATTTGAATAAATTTGAACGTTGCAAAGAGGCGTATTCGAATACACATAGCCTGTATTCGAATACAACTGGAAGCAATGCACTTTTTCAGTTCTGAATTGAATCTAAAACATTGCAATTCTTCTTCAAACCTCTTGGATCAATGGCCACGAATCTGAAGAGATGTTTATGGACTATAAATACATCACAACTTCAGATTCACAAACAACAATCCTACTACACAACTTCAAAGACTTTGAACAAACTTTTCTGAATTTTTCTCAAAGTCATTTTCTTAAATTCAAGTACTTGCATATCATTTTCATATCCTTAAGGTTCTCAACGTACTTGAATCAATCTTGGATTGTTATCATTCTACCTCTTTCTTACTCCTATACTCTTATCAAATCACAAGTGTTTGTAAAAGAAAGTTGTACTTTCTTTAAGTGTTTTTATCTAAGATAGTAGTGTTCTATCATAGAAGGTTTGTTAGAAGGTTGTAGCAAAGGTCCTAGGGTGAGGACTTGTACATATTCTGACAAATAGTGAAGGAAATCTCTTGTGGTGAGCAAGAGGACTGGATGTACCCTTGGTTATAAGGGGAACCAGGATAAATCTGTTGTGTTCATTTACTTACTGCTATTTACTTTTTCATCTACCATCATTAAGCGCAAAAATCAATCACTAAAATTCTGAAAACTGCTAAAATACCCAAACACCTAATTCACCCCCCCTCTTAGGTGCACATCTGATCTTACAATTGGCATCAGAGCAGGTTCAAGGTAACTTACTCCTAGATCAATAAGTCATGGCTTCCGCACAACCAGTTTTCAGAGACGGTGGCAGCAGCAACAAACCACCATGTTTCGTCGGTGAGCATTATGATTTTTGGAAAATACGCATGCAAGCATATCTAGAGGCTCAGGGAGACGAAATATGGGATGCTGCCGAAAATGGTCCTTACATCCCAACAACAGTAATCAATGACAAAGCAGAAATCAAGATAAAAAATTCCTGGACCGATGACGATAAAAGGAAAGTGCTGTTTGATAAAAAGGCTAAAAACATTTTACAATCAGCATTAGGTATGGACGAATTTTTCCGCGTATCTCATTGTAAAACAGCCAAGGAGATATGAGACACATTGGAAGTAACCCATGAAGGTACCGTAGAGGTAAAAAGATCCAAACTTAATACACTTTCTCAAGAGTATGAATTATTTCGTATGCAGCCTGGAGAATCTATATTAGACATGCAGAAACGATTCTCCCACTTAACAAATCACTTGACAGCCCTTGGAAAGGTTTTCTCCAATGATGAACTGAATCTGAAAGTATTAAGGTCACTAACCAGGGCGTGGCAACCAAAGGTGACAGCGATATCAGAAAAGAAGAGTTTATCCAAAATGTCACTTTCTGCATTATTTGGCAAACTACAAGAACATGAAATAGAACTTGGAAGATTAGAGCAAAATGAAACCCAAGAAAAGAAGAGCAAAACCATTGCTCTAAAGACCGAATCAAAGAAAGTGATCAAAGACGAAATTTCTGATGAAGACGAAAACATTAACTTTCTTGTCAAGAAATTCGGTAAATTTCTTAAAATTAACAGAAGTTTCAAAAAGAAGAACTTCAGAAAGAAAGATAGCTCTACTACCAACCAAAATTTCACATGCTTTGAATGCGGGAAACAAGGACATATCAAAGCAGATTGCCCAGATCTCATCAAGAAGAATGCCGGTAAAAGAAAAGACTTCAAGAAAGCATATATAGCATGGGAAGATAACGATATAAGTTCATCATCAGAAACTGAAAGTGATGAATGTGCTAATGTTGCACTAATGGCTTCACATCATTCAGATGACGAAGAGGTTAGTAACTTAAACACTCCTCATTATAATCATGAATTAGTCATAGAATACAATGAAGCACAAAATGCAATAAAGGAACTTCTTGTTGAATGTAAAAATCTGCTTAAACAAGTATCAACACAAAAGAAAGAAATTTCATGTCTTAAAGAAAAAATTGATATTATGGAAAAAGATGCTGAAAAGTCAAAGCAGAATTTTACATGCAACAAATGTGATTCACTTTCATTTAAAATTGTTCAACTAAATAGAGTGATTGAAAGATATGAAAAAGGACATATAGGATTGGAAAATGTTCTAAACATGCAAAGATATTCAAACGATAAAAGTGGTATTGGATTTTCTAAATTTGATAAACCAAGCTCAAATAAGACCATTTTTGTCAAATCAAGTACTCAAACCAATCAAAGAAATGTTACAATTTTACAAAAGGGTCACTCTTATAAGGAGAAATCTACTAAAAATAAATTTCATACATATACTAGTAAGATTCCTACTTGCTCATATTGTGGTATTCATGGACACACACCTAATGCTTGTCATATAAGAAACATTAGCATTCCTAAAGGGCATTGCATATGGGTCAAGAAAGGAATTAACCCCCAAGGACCCAAAGCACTTTCGGTACCTAATAGAGTTTGATTTCAATTTTGTAGGTATGCACACAAAGTACTTCAAATTTGTGGTACTTAGATAGTGGGTGCTCCAAACACATGACGGGTGACATAACAAAATTTTCAGCCTTGACCCTTGAATCAAAAGGATACGTAGTATATGGAGATAATAATAAAGGAAAAATCTTAGGTATTGGAAACGTTGGAACAGCACCTTCTCCATCAATTGAAGATGTTCTGTATGTTGAAGGACTAAAGCATAATCTCATAAGCATCAACCAGCTATGTGACAAAGGACACAAGATAGTCTTCAACAAAGAAGAGTGCATCATTCAAAATGCAGCAACAAGTGAAATTCAATTTATCGGTAAACGTTTCAAGAATATTTTTATACTTAATCTTGACGATTTATCCTTGAAAATGAAATGTCTTTTGGTAAGCGACAACAATGATGCATGGCTATGGCACAAAAGAATTGCACATATCCACATGGATTATTTAAACAAACTAGTCAAGCATGATCTTGTTGTTGGATTACCAAAAATGAAATTTGTCAAGGATAAATTATGTGACGCTTGTCAAAAAGGTAAACAAACAAAAACTTCTTTCAAAGCTATAAATGTTATATCAACTACAAGACCACTTCAATTAATACACATGGATTTGTTTGGTCCATCAAGAACTAAAAATCTTGGTGGAAATTCATATGGACTAGTGATAGTTGATGACTATTCAAGGTACACATGGACCTTGTTTTTGGCAAGTAAAAACGAAGCTTTTAAAGCATTTAAAAATTATGCCAAACTAGTCCAAAATGAACAATCATCCAAAATTGTATCAATTAGAAGTGATCATGGAAGAGAATTTCAAAATACCTTATTTGAAGAATTCTGTGAAGAAAATGGAATTTTCCACAATTTTTCTGCACCTAGAACGCCTCAACAAAATGGGGTTGTTGAGAGAAAGAACAGATCCTTGGTAGAACTTACAAGAACCATGTTAAGTGATTCAAACCTACCAAAGTACTTTTGGGCAGATGCTGTAAACACGACATGCTATGTTACTAACAGAGTAAACATTCGGCCACTTCTTAAGAAGACTCCTTATGAACTTTACAAAGGCAGAAAGCCCAATATCTCTCACTTCCACATCTTTGGATGCAAGTGTTTTGTGCTGAATAACGGAAAAGACAATTTTGGAAAATTCAATGAAAAAGCAGATGAAGGTATCTTTATTGGTTATGCATTATCTAGTAAAGCATTTAGAATTTTCAATAAAAGAACTTTAATTGTAGAAGAATCAATACATGTAACTTTTGATGAAACTAACCCCTTGAAAGAGGACAAAGCTATTTCTTATGATGATGATGACATTGAAAGTAGTGATCCAAGTAAAGAAGATCAAATTGATCAACCGAGTCAAGACAATGAAGTCAACATTGAAAAGGAAAATGATAAACTCCCAAAGGAATGGAGAACTCATCGGGATCATCCAATTGATAATATTATTAGTGATATCAACAAAGGAGTTACAACGAGACTTAAACTACAAGATGCATGCTTAAACATGGCATTTGTTTCTCAAATCGAACCTTCCAAAATTGGTGAAGCACTCAAAGATGATCAATGGATACTTGCTATGCAAGAAGAACTTAACCAATTCGAAAGAAATGAAGTTTGGGAACTTGTTCCTAACCCAGGAAATAAACACATAATTGGTACAAAATGGGTGTTTAAAAATAAACATGACGAAAACGGTATAGTTGTTCGCAATAAAGCAAGATTAGTCGCCCAAGGATATAATCAAGAAGAAGGAATTGAGTTTGACGAAACATTTTCTCCAGTCGCAAGGTTAGAAGCAATACGTTTACTACTTGCTTATGCTTGTTCTATGAACTTTGAATTATTTCAGATGGATGTGAAAAGTGCCTTTCTAAATGGATACATCAATGAAGAAGTATATGTCAAACAGCCACCCGGCTTTGAGGACTTCAAGAATCCTACACATGTATTCAAACTAAGGAAAGCTCTCTATGGTCTAAAACAAGCACCAAGAGCTTGGTACGACAGATTGAGTGCCTTCCTGTGTGAAAGAGGTTTTGAAAAAGGCAAAGTTGACAAGACATTATTTATTAAATGAAATAATGGTCACACTTTGCTGGTCCAAATCTATGTTGACGATATCATATTCGGCTCAACAAACAATGAAATATGTGAAGAATTCTCATTGATGATGCAAGGTGAATTTGAAATGTCCATGATGGGAAAATTAAACTATTTTCTTGGCCTTCACATCAAACAACTTAAGCATGGCATCTTCATCAATCAAGCTAAATATTGCAAAGAATTGCTAAAAAGATTTGAAATGGAAAATTGCAAAGAAAGTGCTACTCCAATGGGTTCAGGAACGTATGTTGATAAAGATGAATCTGGTATATCAATAGACATTTCAAAATATCGAGGTATGATTGGCTCTCTATTATATCTAACGGCCAGCCGGCCAGATATTATGTTTAGTGTTTGTTTGTGTGCAAGATTTCAGGCGGATCCTAAAGAATCACATCTTGTAGCAGTCAAACGAATCATGAAATATTTGAAAGGAACAATCAACGTAGGACTATGGTATCCGAAAGGTAGTATTTGTAGTCTCGTTGGATATTCTGATTCAGATTATGCAGGATGTAAAACCGACCGCAAAAGCACAAGCGACACTTGCCATGTCTTGGGAAATGCACTCGTATCATGGTCATGTAAAAAACAAGCATGTGTTGCACTCAGTACTGCTGAAGCAGAATATATAGCAGCAGGAAGTTGTTGTGCCCAAATTCTGTGGCTTAAGCAACAACTATGTGACTATGGACTCGATCTCGGATGCATTCCGTTAAGATGCGACAACACTAGCGCGATAAATATCTCAAAGAATCCAATCATGCACTCTTGGACCAAACATATTGATATACGACATCTTTTTCTACGCGATCATGTACTTAAAGGCAATGTTGAAGTCACATTTGTGGATACTCATAATCAACTTGCCGACATCTTCACCAAACCACTTCCTAAGGACTCATTTTACAAAATACGACGAGAACTCGACATCTTAAGTGAAAGTGATCTTTAAATATAAGGTACTTTGTTATCATAATTTCAAAGGTATTAGTTCTTTCTCTTGTTAGCATATTATAAATCAGTTGTCTATGCTTCCCTGTCCTTATCTTGGTGATTATATAATGAAATTATACTGCTAGTATGAAAATTGTCCTTCCTAGTATGAAAATTGTTTGGCACGAACCACTTCAGAGGTACATTCATATGAGTGATCTTGGCCAAACTTCTGCTAATTCTGATGGCGCTGCGACTGATGCTGCTCCTGACGATGATGACACTGAAGAAAAAACCTCTGATGATGACTATGTCTCAAATCGCATGGTTATGGAAAAACTTGATTCTCTTCAGAACTGCCTCTCTGATTTCACCACTTCGGTTGCTACTCGCTTTCAGACTATCGAATCCACCATCGCAACCAACCAAAGCAGTTTGATTCATGAAATGTGTATTCTGTCCGACAAGATTGATCATCTTCATCTCCCGCCTGGCCATCACTGATTAGTATTTAGTTTCCTAGGACTAGTTGACATTTTGTTATGCTTTCTTTCATGTTTTTGCTCTGCTGTCCTATCTGCTACTTTCGGTTCCATTTTGGCGTTGTATTATGACTTTTATGAACTTTTCTCTGCTTGTTTGATTGCTTGGTTTATATATTAAGTTTATTTGGCCTATTATGTTTCTATTTTGTTTTATTCCTTCATATATTATTGGTCGTCTTCTTCTTTTTGATCATGTCAAAAGGGGGAGAAAAAATGGTATTTTGTTGTTCTTTCAATTATCAATATAGGTACTCAATACACATGTTCCCTTGACCATCTGCCACGGAAGTATGCTTACTTTACGGGGGAGCATGATGTGCATACATTACGGGGGAGTCATCAATACACAACAGATGGTTTTGTCATAATCAAAAAGGGGGAGAATGTAAAATACATGTTTTTGATGATACAAAAGATGATCCTGCTCAAAGCGACAAGCTCAAAAAGAAGAAGTCTTCAAGACAGTCTCCAAACATTCTTTGATTGATTAAATTAGATGTCTTATGTAAAGGTAAATGATACAATCCATGAAATCATATACAAGAGAACCTTACATCCTTACATATGCATAAACAACATTTTTGGAAATCAAAAACTTTATTTTCAAAATATTAGAATTAATATTTTTTGAAATATGCAATAGTGCATTCGAATACAACATCTTGTATTCGAATACAGATGAAGAATTGCTAAGTCAGTAGCTAAAACCCTTCATCTGTATTCGGCTACATCCTTGTGTATTCGAATACAGATGAAGAAATGCTAAGTCAGTAGCCAAAACCCTTCATCTGTATTCGACTACATCCTATTGTATTCGAATACACCCAGCAAGTCAGTGGCCAAATTAACCAATCTGTATTCGACTACATCCAAGTGTATTCGAATACACAGTGTTAAATTTGAATAAATTTGAACGTTGCAAAGAGGCGTATTCGAATACACATAGCCTGTATTCGAATACAACTGGAAGCAATGCACTTTTTCAGTTCTGAATTGAATCTAAAACATTGCAATTCTTCCTCAAACCTCTTGGATCAATGGCCACGAATCTGAAGAGATGTTTATGGACTATAAATACATCACAACTTCAGATTCACAAACAACAATCCTACTACACAACTTCAAAGACTTTAAACAAACTTTTCTGAATTTTTCTCAAAGTCATTTTCTTAAATTCAAGTACTTGCATATCATTTTCATATCCTTAAGGTTCTCAACGTACTTGAATCAATCTTGGATTGTTATCATTCTACCTCTTTCTTACTCCTATACTCTTATCAAATCACAAGTGTTTGTAAAAGAAAGTTGTACTTTCTTTAAGTGTTTTTATCTAAGATAGTAGTGTTCTATCATAGAAGGTTTGTTAGAAGGTTGTAGCAAAGGTCCTAGGGTGAGGACTTGTACATATTCTGACAAATAGTGAAGGAAATCTCTTGTGGTGAGCAAGAGGACTGGATGTACCCTTGGTTATAAGGGGAACCAGGATAAATCTGCTGTGTTCATTTACTTACTGCTATTTACTTTTTCATCTACCATCATTAAGCACAAAAATCAATCACTAAAATTTTGAAAACTGCTAAAATACCCAAACACCTAATTCACCCCCCCTCTTAGGTGCACATCTGATCTTACAACGTCATCTATTGATCTAACGGTTGTGATCGACTGATAGCGTAAAAAATTTGTATACTAAAAATGTATATAAATTAGATTCATTTGAGAAGAGAATTAAGAATTTTAATAGAAGGAATTTTCACAATGATATACTTTTACAAACATATATAGCGGTGACAGGCTAACTATTTGCTTCTCAAGAAAAAAGGATAACAAATTTGGTATTTAGTCCCGATGATTGTTGATTCACGATACCTATTTTAACTACAAAACAATACAAACCGTCAATCTTAGTTAATTTTGATTTAATAGTTGTGATTAGTTGTTCTTATATTTCACAATAATAAAGTGTTATTACTTGAGTCGCTCTTTTTTATATATATATATATATAAATGAAAATCAAGAAATTGAATATCAACGACTACAACTTTTATGTTGACTAATAAAATTATAGCAACCATGCATTGGTAACGTACACAAATGGTGACATAGTTCGAATTTTAATTTCTCAAATATCTTGACATATTTTTATATTCACATTTAAAATTGTATCCTTCAATTCATTAAATGTAATCTATCATTAATATTAAAAACTTTATCAAATACATAAATAAAGGTTGAACTAAATTGAGATATTAATTTATATCAAAAAAAAATCTACTATATATTTCCATTGTTATAAGGAGTCGTTGTCAGTATGTTTGTGGGATGTAATCTAGAGTTGGTGGTAAGGAAAGCCTGAAAAAAATTGTCACTTGATTGTTGGGTTTTTTTTTTTTTTTAATAGATGGAATGGTAAAAAAATCGTATACAACTGTAAAGTTTTATATTTGTCAGTTAAGCTAGGTCTTACGGATGTCGAGGGTATTCCTTTACCTTATACAACTTATTTCTATTAATTTTTTTAGAAGAAGAATACACGAGCAAAAATGAAGTTCAACGGACTACTAGCATCTGTCGGTGGGAGCAATGACGGACCTTTTCAAGAGTCGTAGGGAGCCATGGCATCTCCTAATTTTTTATTTTTTTTTATAAACTTTAATTATAGGTTACTAAAATAATATTGATAACTTACTAAAATACCCCTCAAAATTTTAGGGTTTGGAGAAACCCATTCATTATTGCATCATTCCTCTCTCTCAGTCTCTCTTCTCTATTCGACTCTCCTTATCTTAACTACAACTGCTCCCTGCCTCCTTCGCGCTCGTCTCTCCCTCTCAGCCCTCTTGTTCGCACTCGTGTCTCCCTCGCGTTTGTCTATCCCTCTTTCCCACCACGTCGTCTGTCTGAGTGTCTCACTCTATCTTCTCGCATTTGCAGTCTCCCTGCTTTGCGACCATCGCCGCCACCTCTTTGTTTCGCTCTCGCAGGCAGTGCCGCCTCTAAACTATTGGTCTTTGACTTTCTACTTCTTAGATTTTTCACGTTTTTACTCTTTTCCTCTTCTATTATTTGTTAATTGTGAATGGTTTTAGTGTAGGATGTTGAACTAATGTGTGAATCGTATTTGTGACTTTGTGAATTGTAAACTGTTTTAGTGTGAGATTGTGAAATTGTGAACTGTTTTTAATTATTAGTGTAATGTGAGGGTGAGATTGTTAATTAGTGAGTTGTTTTACTCTGTGAATTGTGATTTTGAGAATTATGAACTGTTTGTCTGCGTTGTGATTCTTTTTTTTTTTTTTATGCTACTAAGTTAGTGTTGCGTAATTAATTTGTGTATTTTTTAGGAGTGATACGATGTTTACACATAAGAAATAGATGCATTTTTCAAGAAGAAAGTTTCTAACAAAGATGAAAATTGTAAAGCTTCAACATCAACACTTGAAAAGCATCTCTCCAATGATCAAACAGTTCAACCAGATGATCGACCTTGCAAGATTCAAAATATCACCATAGATAAATTTGATGTCAGTTGTTTAGAACGTGACCTAGAAAAACTTCTCCAAATTTGAGAATATCCGGTGAATCAAAGAGATGAAGTTCAAAGAACTTATCTTAATTGGGGTCCCTATCATGTGTAGTTGAAAAGTATCCCCTAAATGGAGATAAGCATCCAAGACGATTTAAAACATCTTGGTTCAAAATGTTCTTTTCATGACTAGAGTACTCTCTTTTAACTAATGATGCTACTTATAGTTTGATGTTATTTTGAATATTTGATAAAATTATATGACTTTTATAAATTTCTATTTATAATATTTTAATTAATATTTTTTGCTCCCCACAATATTTTGTGCAAGACCCGCCACTGGGTGGGAGCATGCACCTTTTCCCCTCTCCCAAAGTTTGTTTTGCATAGATCTAATATAAATTTAAAATATAGATTAGCATTTGAGAATGTTAAATTACAAGCTGAATAATAATATTATATATAAAGGATAAAGATTAAACTTAAAATTTGTTAAAAAAAAATTTAACCTAAAATATGTTTCTTAAATTACAAATCTAACATACGTGATGTTTGTAATTTTTATATGAATGTTAATATTTTTTTCAAATCGAGTGTAAGAAATTTACGGCAATATGCATCAAGGTTTATCTAAAGGAAGAAAAAAGTTTTAACAAATAAAAGTATATTATATTTTTTAAAATTGAATAGCTTAATACTCCCTCTGATCTTTTTTATAAGAGATATTTGAATTAATACTCCCTCTATCTTTTTTATAAGAGATATTTGAATTAAAATTTTGTGAACAAAAGTTAATTTATGTGGTTCATAATATGAATCAGATTCAATTTTTGTTGACTAAATTTTAACTCAATTGTCTTTCATAAAAAAAATTACTTATTTTTATTCAATGTCAAATTCATTCAAAATTATTTTTGAATAAATGTCCAAAGGCCATATCCAATAAAAATTTACGTAAGACAAAGAAATATTAAATATAAAACTCATATATATATATATATATATTATATATAATTTAATTTATTTATGAATAAAAATATAAAAGGTTTTCTCAAAATAATATAAAAGGTAAAAAAAAACATAAATTTAAATAATCTTTAATTTTTTTTGTTAACCTACAATATTTCACACAATAAAAATTATTAACTACTCACTTTTTGTATTGAAGGTTGAGAAAGATTACATGCAAGATGAAACTTTATCTAAATAAGAAAATGAGTAATTAATATAGTGAAAAACGAGCACTTAATAATCTTTATTTTATGCAATATTGCACCCTTAGTAAAACCATTTAATCAAATATTATTGAAGTCGAGCAAGAAATTGAGGAGTTTGGGGACACGAGTGCAACAATGGAAGAAATGTTTCATGACTATGCTTTGATACCACATCTTTACGAAAAACTTTAAGATAATGGGTACATAGATCACATATCTTATATATCCAATATTTCTTCAATTCTTAGTTGATCGATATGGACTAACCGCTCACAACTGAATTTCAACAATCTCCCTCTCAAGTGTGAGTCAACCACAACACTAGATATTTGCACCGCCTTTATTACCAACAAGACTAGCCTTTTGACTACACTGCCAATAAAACTTTCGATACAAGGATCCAACACCATGATCCAATCTCGCTCCCCAACAAACCGAATCAGGCTCTGATACCACTAGTTGGGGAGTTTGGGGGTGCAAAAGCAGTAGCAAGCCAAATGCTCCAAGATCCACAAAAGATTTTGACACCACATCCCCACCCATAACCTTAAGGCATTAGGTATATGGGTCGCCACTCTTATATATCCAACATTTAAGCTCATTCTTAGCCAATGCGAGACTTAACTATTCATACTTGAAATCCAACAATCTTTTCCTCAAGTGTGATTCACCCACATCCTATACTTGCACAAGAAAATAAACAAATAGATGTTGAGAAAATAAACAAATAGAGAAATTTAAATAAAAAATAAAAACATAAGAAAATAACGTACAAACTCCAAAACTAAAAGAAAAATCACGACTGTTGTCTAATAAGAACTAGAGAACAATAATATACGAAAATTGTTACAATGCATAGTTCAAAAGAACTATCATACCCCACCTTAAAAAGTCTACTCCACTTGAAGTTAAACCACTCCAAAAAATTTCACTTTAAGCTAAAGCATTTCAAGAATTTCTTCTACATGCCGAAAATCATGCTTAAAAATATGGTGCAACTTCCATGTTGGCTTTCTCAGGAAGTTCTTCAACAATCGACATAATTTCACATCATACATTTCATCAATGCCAACCAATATTGCTCATGTGCTAATCAACACATCACTAACTCGAACTTTACCCAAGCCAAAATTGATTCTTCTATCAAATTTCTCTATTCCAACTTTAGCGAAACTTGACATACTATAATCATGTACTAGGTAGGTTCCTAGGAAAAAGAGGTGAGCCACAAAGGACAACTTGATAATGATGTATTTCCTTAGCTAGAACATATCCTAAATAGCACTTTTTCAGTGTAACATTTCTTTTCTGATGTGGAAGATCAGACAAAACTGCAACCACAAAGCATACTAAACTCTATTTCCTTGGACCGAACCAAAAATTATGATACCACTTGTTGGGGAGTCCAGGGGTGCGAGAGCAACAACGAGCCAAATGTTCCAGGACCACAAGAGACTTTGACACCACATCTCCATCCAAAATCTTAAGGCAATGGGTCACCTCTCTCATAAATCCAACATCCTTCATTCCTAGGCGATGTGGGATTAACCACTCACACTTGAATTCCAACAAAATCCTTCTAATCTTTAACTAAATATTTTTTTGAGTTTGAAGGGTTTGAATGCAGTATTGATCCTCCTATTTTTGTTGATATATACATGATTTTGATTCAAAATTTTTAAATCCGTAAATATAATTATCTAATTAGTAGTAAAAGTTAACAATTTTTTTTCACCACTTTAATGAGTTGGCAACTCAATGGGTGATATGCCTACAGATTTTTTTAAGGAAAATATGATTTCTATTAAGTTTAATATATTTTTACATTTTATGTTTTATTTTTTAAGCAATACTTTGATGATAAAAAATAAAATACTAAGATTTCATCCACATATACATCGCGTGTGACTTGCAAACTCATTATTCAGCTTAAGATAGCACCCCAAAAAAATCAATCAAGAGGAAATTTTGTAAAATTTTAACAACTGACCTTTTAGTTTTTTGAATTTAAAAATAGAAATACTAAAATTGTGAATAAAAAAAAAAAGAGACCAAATTTATTTTAATATTTTTGAAAGTGCAAGTTTGCAACACAACTACAATCAAGACCACATCAATAATATTTAAAAATTATTTTTCTTAATTAAAAAGAACTAAAATTCCCCATAACAACAAGCATCACAACTCCCACGACAACTATTGAAAACAAAATATGGGTTTTTAACATGAAAGGAAAGAAAAATCTACGAAAGTTAGGAACTTTATCTTCTGAGAGCTTAATTCATTCACATGACAAATCAGTTTGACCTTTTTATTTTTTCTGTAAAAAAGAGAGTTATGTTACATAAAAATATAAACGGGTAGATATTTTCGAGACAATTGTAATCGTAAAATTATACAAGATCTTAATTAATTTTCTTTTTATTTATTTTATCACACATTTATTAATAAATATTTATAAAGATTTAATATATAGTTCACAGATATTGTAATGTTTTTTTAGTCTACTGGTCAATTACAATCATTAAATCATTATAAATATTTAGTTTTTTTATAATGTAAATATTTAACTTTTGGGTACAATGTAAATATTTAGCTTTTTTTTTACAATGTAAATATTTAGCTTTAATCATATTTACTTTAAAAGTATTATATGCGATTTGTAATTAGTTGATGGTATAAAAAAATTATATAATAAT
>JBBPBQ010020322.1:13530601-13618349 GCA_037974755.1 Cicer yamashitae
TTTCTGAGATAGTGTCATTTTTAGTGTTAATTTTTCGATTTTTAAAGGAAAAAAATTTAAACTATATTCTTAAAAAATAAAATTGCGATTCACATTTTTTATTATAAAATAAAATATATAAAAAATTTCCGTTTCTTTTTCTTTTCTCATGTTTTCGAGGATTAGCTTTAGGGTTTGTTCACTCTCTAGAAAAGGAACAAAATAAAAATAAAATTTACTTCTTAGTTATGCTATTAAATTTTAAATTAACGATTATGATAATTTCACAATGCCAATAGCTACACACATTTTATTTATTGTATTTAACATTATTATCCATAATTACTCTTTATTTAATTTATATTTTATTTTATTTTTTATAACCAAATTTATTTTTATGGAACAAGTTTTCATGTACAAAAATTTGTAAAATGCAATTATTTTAATAACTTTATAAAATTATTATTTTTGCTTATATGAAATAGAGGAGTATGAGCTAGTAACTACAATTTGTCAAGTTCATGCTTTCTCCATGGCATGCTTTCCATTTTTGCTAGAACTTGCATTTTATGTTGCGTTTCTGAATTTCAATTTCTAAATTTAATGACTACTAAATTTAATATTTGTAACTCTTATTAAGTGTATTCTTATCTCTGCTAATTGATTCCTTTTAATTTTCTTGTTCAACCATTTGAGCAATATAATATATTTACTCTTCTAGAACAACCAATTTTTTTTTTAAACATAGCAAAATATATAAGATGTTTAATTCAAATATTGTATTTTGAGTTTTTATGGTGTGAAAACGGTTTACAATTTGTAAACATTGATAGTGTAAAATGTTAGAATAATTATTAAATTAATTTATTAAGGATTCACAATAATTATTTTTGGAAATTATTATTGATATAAATTTGTTTATTATTATTAATACTAATTAATTGATGAATATGTGTTGGATTTTGTTTTTGAATGTACCGTACATTAAGATGTAAAATAATTGATTTATATTTTATATTTTAACTAATCAATTAAAAAAATCCACTAAACTCAACAATTCTCCATCACAAATGTCCTTAATTAATTATTAAATAATTATAATTATAATAGCTAGAAAAAATCATTTATAAAAGCAATTTTAACTAGTCCTTAAGCCCTAGTTTAACTGGAAAATGTCGATATTGTTAGGTTGGATTTATTGTCTCAGGTTCAAACTTAAAAACTCAGAGTTGTGTGAGTTAATTATGGTGGAATTTCATCTCTTCTAAGGAAAAGAAACACTTTTCACCAAACTAATATATGAAACACAAGTTTTAATAATGTATAACCAAACTAGTATATGAAACACAAGTTTTAATAATGCATAAGTTGTATCTGAATGGGAAAATGAAATCATACATGGTAAACCCTTACATTCTGCATAAGTATAATAAATGTGGATTAACATAATATAATTTAAGAAGTATATGTAACCTAAGAATAAGTATAATAAATGTGGATTAACATAATATAATTTAAGAAGTATATGTAACCTAAGAATAAGTATAATAAATGTGGATTAACATAATATAATTTAAGAAGTATATGTAACCTAAGAATGGTCAAAAAATTTGAAATGTTATATGAGATATATGATTTTAAAGTGACGTCATCTAATACATATCTCACAACAATAATAATAATTCAATACAATAATTCAGACTCCCAATAATCTAGAATATCAAATTATGTAACTAAACTTATATTGGTCACATGCTTTTGAAAAGCTACAATAAATAAGCATTTTGTTAGTGGATCTGCCAACATGTATAAATTCTTTGTGATGTTTGTGTAAGTATTGATTGTGATGCATGTGTTATGAGTATATTTATTTTTAATGGAATTGAGTCAACTTTGTTTTGACCATCTTCCTTGTGTGAAGGGAACGCGCCAATGTGTGACATTTAACGGTCAGAAGTTCTTTGAAATGGAATGCCTCGCTGTGCGAAAAGTTGATCTTGCGTGAAAAACAAGGATCCAATGTCATTTGGTGTAAAACTCATGTCACTATGTGAAATTGGTTCATTGTGCAACAGACTCATAAATTTTCCATTCAAATGTCGTTTCTCCGTGTGAATTAATGCCCTCTTCACACAAAAATGCTAGCTAATGACCTATTTAAATGTATGTCTCGTTGTGCGATGGGATTGTATCGCCTTGTGAAGACAATAAAAATCTAACTCTATAAAGAGGTCGAGCTCAAAATTTTCATACTCCTTTCTTCACCCTCTCATGGTAATGAACCCTTGCCCGTGTGATATGTCATTTTGCTTCCAAAAACTCATTTCTTTTCATACCATACTCAGTCTTCATTCCTACACCTATTTGTGAGTAGTCTTCTACAATCAGCAAGTCTCATTTTGATTCAATTTCCTTATGTTACTATTACTACCTTTTGTTGATCGAAATGCTCTATATTCATTAATTCTAGATCTATTGTTTTATTTTACAATGTTTAAAGTTAGTCGGTAAACCTTTCTGCATCGATTCTGGAACACAACTTTTTTTTATCTGACTCTCATTTGCCTCATTTATTTGGATAAGGGTGAGTTTGATGCGATCAAATCATGGGTACAAATGACATAGGATGAAAAAGAATGTCTCATTTACCAATCGTCCTTGGCTGGTCAATGTTAATGCCCTATTGAGTTTGAATAACTAAACTAAAGATATTACTTGGATGATGAGTAATACAATGATTTAGAAACAATTTATAGGTTTTTGTGATATAAATAATGAAATAATGTGATTTGATGTGTGATAGTTGTTATTGTTAACTATTATGAGATCTTATTTATTTTATGTGATGGTTGTTCTAATAAATTATATCTTATAAATATGACCATGATCTTATTGTTGTGATATGAATTGTTGTGCTTAAATGTGAAGTGACTTATGTTATGATACATTATGTGAGTGAACATGTGTTGTACCTGACTCATGCCAATAATCATCTCATTTGTATAAGAAGTGACTTATGACGATGAAAGGAGGAAGATAATGTTGGTGTAAGCCCTAGCACCAATCTATTTTATATAGATTATTATTAATATAATAGATTTAGATCATATATCTAATTTTGGTTTTATGTACAAGATACCATTTATTATGTTATTAATCATATAATATGATAAAGTCATTAAAATAGATAGTTCGTTTAATAGAACATCAAGTGTGACATGATTGTGAGACTATTGTATATTAGAACACTAATCTTAAAGTATTCTTAGTCAAAGTATTATTGTTAATTAGAACGATAATAATACATCGAGACTATTATGTGAGTAGCCTGATGATCACATCTCACGAGTCATGGATATCAAATCGTCGTATAGGTATAAATATTATGAGTAATACTTATACTGTAAGAGGATCATAAAGTGATTATTGGACCTGCAATAATCCATGTGAAAGGGTGTGATTGATGTAGATAGGATTTGTCTCTACTACATAATATGAGTTATGTCTTTGGCATATCGATAGAGTGAGACTGTGGAAATACATGGTCATGCTAGAATGGACCAATATGTGATATTGTGTTCGTTGGTATTTGCGCGTCTACTTTGAGATCGATAAGTAAATAATTGGAATTTGCAAGTATGACAAGTGTTGTAACTTACGTACAATTAGACGAAATGACAATTACTGCAAGCTAAATAGTGGTTGCGACAAGGTTTGAGTCGTATCATCGATTTTCTTATGACCTGAGTAGAAATGATGTATTTCTAGATGTCAATCATTGTCTATATATGAACTATATGTAATATTTAATATCATTATCATTTCAATGAAAGCCTATAAGGGTCACACTCATAGAGTACTAACAGCGGAACGAATAATTAAATTAAATAAATTTTAATTTAATTAAATGTTAATCGTATTAAATATGATATAATACATTAACGTATTTATAATTTTTTTAATTGAATATGATTTGATTATATAAATGAAGGTTGAGAATTAGTTGAATTAAATATGATTTAGTTTAATTAATATATGTATGTAATTAAAAGAGTTTAATTAAATATAATCATTTAGGAATTATTTTGGGTTAGGCACAAAATAGGAGTCTTAGGGTTTCAGTGGCTCATTCTCTATAAATAGAAGAAGATCACATTCTCCAAGTAATCATGATTACCACAACCCTCATAGAATGGCTAGCACTACATTTCGTTTTGTGCTTGCGTGGACTATGCAGAGAGCTGATAATTTCTGCGTTGATGATCAAAGTTAAAGCACACTTCAAGAGAGATGTTGTGTTGGTAATTTGTATCCTCCTCGACGCTTCATGAGGTAAATACATTAACTTATAAGATTTTTAACAGTCTATCTCTTGATTCCACAATAGATAATTGGACCGAATATGCATAAATGATATTAGCGATGAGAGGATATTTGATCTGGTGTTTGAGAAGTATAATTGAATGAGCCATACTTCTTGATATTTGTTTTGATATTATACAAATGACAATTCTTCTTAGTCCTGTTCCTGACACCCAAGTATGGGAACTCATCCATAATTGTGACCCATTTTTAAATTTTTAATTTCTACATTTAATATACTCAAGAATAATCTTGGTAATAAGAGATTAAATAATGAGAACATTTTGGATGAGTTAAGATTAGAAATAAAGTAACTAAATGCAATAGCAAGTGAAGTATGATATGTAAATACTGAATAGTTAAAAGAGATCGGATAAGAAGATCACACAAGAGAAGTATATCTGTTGGACAATCTTGCCACTTGTCAATTGTTTTCTTGGAAAAAATCTTCTTATTTGTACTTTTGTCCAGAACGTTCTTCCTTGAGCCTTGAAGGAAACTTGGGTAAGAAGGCTAAATATGTTTGTTGGAATAATAGATGAGTCAAAAGCATGCACATATGTCATGTCAATATTTTTTGCAGAGCACTTGAGTGCTTTTGTATTGCTTCTAGGTAATCTAAATGGAGATCAAAACAGCAAATCATTATTTAAGGTCAATTGGTCCACTCCTTCAATCTCTTGGATCAAATGCAACACAAATGGGGATGCTAGAGACCATTTAGCCACCTTCATGGGTTCTTTCACAAAATCTATTGTTCTAGCAAATGCTTTTGAGGATAAACTATCATGAGCTATGTGTGCTATAGAATTACTAGAGATAACCATTGGAGTGATCTTTCGCTTAAATGTGACTCATAGATTACAATTAAAACTTTTAGCAACCCTTTTATTATTCCTTGTGTCTTCATAATAAAGGAAATTGGATGTGCAAACAAACTAGCTAATAAAGATTTTCATGTCAATGGCATGGTGTGATGGGATGCTATGCCTAATTTCATTAGCTATGGTTTTGCTTAAAATAGACATGGCTTCCTTTTTCCACTTTCACTAGTCTAGGTCTCCTTGACTATGTCTTTATGTTCATTCAATTGTTTTCCCTTTTATTTAGCTTTATAATTGTTGCTTTGCATTGTACTATTTTTTCCTTATGATTTTATTCCGTTGGATTTTTCTAGTAAAGTTTTTAACAAGACAATTGTTTATCTTGTATCCTTAGGTTTCTGGTTTAGTCCCCTCAATTGTTATATTCTTTCTTTTATTTTTATTTATGGAATAAAATTGTTAGAGTGTTACAAATTATATGCAATGGCCTTGAGGTGCCGACTTTGTTGGGATGCCTTGGCTACCCTGTGATGTCTTTACTCTCTAATCTTTTTGCTAAAAAAAATGCAATGATGACATGCACAAATAGAAAAACGATTCAAATGATTAATTTTCAAATTTCTTTGAATTCACATGTAAAAAAAGTATTATTAAATTCATTAAATGTAATCTATCATTAATGTTCAAATCTTTATCAAATAAATAAATAAATGTTGAACAAAATTGAGATATTACTTTGAATCAAAATAAATGGTATCAAAATCTATTATATATTTCCATTGTTAAAATATTGAATATTGAATTGTGATAAATTAATTTGTTTCTTCACGTGACACTTGTTTGGTTATAGATTTCAAAGACTATATGCAGTCAAAGAAAGTAAAGATTTTATTTCGTCAAATCACAAATCAAAATTATATCAATTTCAATAGGTAGTATTCTGGATTGGGTTTTAGATAAGGCACATAGAGAATAATGTATTTTTATTGAATGGCGTTTTGGCACTCTAATGTTTTTTATATAATCAAAGTATATTAGAATAGAGTTGATATAAGACATAAAAGAGATCTAAAATAAATTTTAATATGAGATTTTTTAGAGTTTATAAGTATTTTAGTAAAATTATTATATTTTATATGAAAATTTATTTTTAGAATAATTTTTTATTCATATTATAAAAATTATTTATTAAATTAATATAAATAATTTTGTATATTATTATTTTTTTTCAATTAATGATTTAGGCAATTACTTTAATATTAATTTTAGACAATATTTTATTAGTTTTGTATTTGAAAATTTTAAAATGTGAGATATTTTTATTAAATATAAAATATTTTTAAAGACTTTTTTATTAAGTAGAAATTTATATTTCTAGAGGGGCTGCTAGTTTTTGTTTTAAATTTCCTCTTTTGTTTTATTATTTTATTTTAAAATTTTCTCTGTTGTTTATGAATCTACGTATGGGGTATTCCTTTACATCTTATACTCCTTAATTTCTATTAAATATCTATTTTTATATTTAAAGAAAGACCACGACTTTATTTTAATTAAACATTCGAATTGATAACCCTACAAATTTCACATAAACAACAATAAAACTGCAAGGGGTACTGACATCTATGGGTGGGAGTCTTACTACAATAATAGTGTTTTAGCTTCAAAATATTTGAGTCGGTTATTAGCATGCAATTTGTAAGATTTTAGAATAAGAGAATAATGTTTACTTGATTATATAGGTTGATGTTCAAGGCTCCTTTGCCCTTCTTTTATGTTTGTTTTGCAGAGATCTGAAATAAATTTAAAATATAATTTAGCATTGCAAAATGTTAAACTATGAGCTGAGTAACAAATATTATACATGAAGGATAAAGATTTAACTAAAAATATGTTTTCTACAATACAAACTAACATTTATAATGTTTGTAAAATTGTATGAATCTTATTATTTTTTTCAAATTGAGTTTTAAACAATTTGTTGCAATAAGGAAGGTTATTTATCAAAAATAAAAGTTTTTGAGAAATAAAAGTATATTATTTTTTAAAATTTAATTAGTTTAATACTTTTTCTTTTGAAATATTAATTATTTTAATACTTATTCCTAATCAATGTCAAATATATCATAAATTAACTTTTCGAATAAATGTTCAAAGGCCTTACTTAAAGAAACTTTATATAACATCACAAAATATTAAATTTGACTATTCTAAAATGATAAATTGATAAAGTAAGTGAATTAATGGTTGATATTACATGATAGGTCATGCGCACATAATATCAATCGTTCATTTGATCATCAATCGTTATTATTACTCACTTTATCCTATAAAACAAATTGTTAACTTCAGATGAGTCAAATCCCAAAATATTAAATATAAAAAACCATTTATATGTATCTAATATATAATATAATTTATTTATGACAAAATATAAAAGGTCCTCTCAAAGTAAATATAAAAAGTAAAAAAAAAACATAAATATAATATTTTTTTCTAATGTACAATATTTCACACAATAAATATTATTAATTGCTCACTTTTTCAATGGAAGGTATCGAAAGATTAGATGAGGATACGCTTTGTAAATGAATAAGAAAATAAGTAATTAATAAAGTGAAAAATGAGCAATTAATAATTTTTATTCTATGCAATATTGCACCCTTAGAAAAACAACTAAATAAGTTCAAATAAGCAAGCTAGCTCTTAAGGGTTCGACTCAACAAAGGGAATATTGTCAATATTAAGGTGGTTGAAGTTCATTAAGGAAGCCTCAGACGCAGCCATGTTGGGCATCAAAACAACGTTGTCATCATAGTTCACTTGAGCATTGTCGCCGTGAATCGGAGCATTGCTGCTCTCCGGCTGATCAAACCACAACATCGCATTAGGCGAAACCATATTTTGGGACGGCCCAACTACTCCAGCAGCAGGGAGTAGACGGGTCTCCGGTGGCCCGGCTACTCCAGCAGCAGGAAGTAGACCGGTCTCCGGTGGCTTGTTCCAAGAGAGTGTGCCCACCATGATTCGGTTAATTGGTTTTTCATGATTGTGTTCTCCTGTATATGTCACAAGAAAAGTGTTCTCATTGGTATGGCTTTTTTCTACTAATTTTTTTGCACCACATTCTCTAGCACTGCTACATCTGTAGTAGCTCCTGCAAATTAAATCACTGATTAATTGGTAACATTTTAAGAGGTCAAATAATATATATATATATATATAGAGAGAGAGGGGTAGGGTTTGATATAAAGATATATGATCTAGTCTTTAACTTAATAGTTTCTAAGTGTTTCGAATGGTTGATACACAATTTTGACATCTAAATTATAAATCTGAAAATATAGATTTACAATTATTAAAATCTAATAAATTTTAGGGATGCAAAAATGAGTTGACAAATTAATTGATGATACGATAATAGATTTTATTTTTAAGAAATATGATTTTTTTTGAGGTGTATATTCATTTTTTAATTTTACATTTTATTTTTCAAAAAATACATTAATTATATAAAAAATAAAATACTAAGATTTCATCCATTTGGATTTATATTAAGCGATTAAAATCTTGAATATGTAAAAATAGATATTTAAAATGAATTTAATCATTTTTGAAAATTGTATAAGTCAATAAGATAACTGCAATTGATTCTCTATTAATAACAAGCATAGTGAATCCAACAATCGCTATTTAAAACCCTAGATGTGGTGTGTGTGTAGATTTGGTAACAAAATTATAGGTTTTTAATATTAAAAGAAAAAAAAAATCTATGAAAGTTAGAGAGTTTTGACCTTGGATATGGAGATCCTTTAATGGGTTTTTGTCCATATTTTCTCCATGCCCACGGATCTTCTAATAGCTTCTGAGCATTCATCTCGCAAATCATTTTCATCGGTTGATTTTTTCTGCCAAAAAAGAGAGTTATGTAAAAATATTTCAATTATTTCAACATAAACAATAGAGTTAAATAAATTTTTAATCTTTATAAAATTTTAAAATTTCACTTTTAATCATGTAATAAAAATATAATTCAAAATTTGCTCCGTATTTAACATTAAATAATTAATATTTATTAATGACTAAAATATATTAATTTATAGGGGTGGATACTTTACCTCTTTCTCGATCTTCGTTTATTTGGTTGTGGATTTGCATTTGGTAAAACCATAGAATTGGTTTGGAGTTCTTGAATTGGTAGTTGATTGAGCTCTTGTTGTGGTTGTGGTTGTAGTTGAAGTGATGGGTGATTGTATGCAAGATCAAAATGATCAGTGGTGATTTTAATGCAATTAACTCTATTCGAGACATGTTGGAAATTAAATATGGGTGCCTCATCTAGCGGAAATTCAAATCTAGGCTCATCATAATATGAGAGTCTAGTCTCTTCTGCAAGATCCAACTCATATTGGTTGAAATTTAATTGTATCTGTTGTTGTTCCATGAGTGTTGGAAAATTATAAAAAGTCGAATTTTGATTGGTGTCATGAACACTATTATTGTTAGTGATGGTGATGGGGGTGGGGATAGTAGTGGGGGTGGGGATAATTTTCAATTTTTCTAGCTCTATGAAATCATTTGGTTTAAGAGGAACACAAGGGATTGAGCTATTTCCTTGAGTAAAAGTAAAATCTTCAAAGTAAGGTGTGGGATTTTGAGGGGAAATAGTGTTATTGGTGGGGGTGGGAGTTTCAAAAACGGTGGTGTGATTAGTAAAGGTGGTAGCTTTGCAGCTACGCACAATGGCTAATAGATCACAATCATCACTATCCATTGGGGAACAAAAGAAGGATTAATTTTTGGTTATGCTTATGAATTAATTCTCTCACAATCACAACCAATTGTGTATGTCAATTGTGTATGTATTTTTCCTAGTTGAAGTAAAATGGTAGTGAGAGAAAAGATTCAAGGGAGAAGGGGAAAACAAGTTGGTGGTGGAGCATGACCAAGATGGAGACTTTCAAACTATTTATACCAAGAAAATATATATCCTTTTATAGAAAAGTATAATGATTTAATTTATATACTTCATCAATGCAAATAATTTTCATACTGTCAGTTAATTACTACTGTTGAATTATTAATTTGACTTTTATCAAAATTACTGAATAGTTGTGATATTTTAATAGCATAAACTAATTTACATTGATAGTGCATTTGAATCAAATTCAAAATAAAAAGGGAAAAGATAATTTTGAGATAATTATCATTGTTAAAATTATATGTGATTTTTTTATATTTATTTTATCACATATATATATATATATATTATGTATGATTTAACTTATTATAATAAAGACGATGTATATTTTTTTATACTATCTGTCAATAACAATCGTAAGATAATTACAATAATTTTATCGCAAATATTTACAAATCATATTACATATTGGAAATGAATGGCTAGCTCAACTAGTTTAAACTAAAAATTAAAAAAAAGAAAAGTCCTACGCTCGAACTCGTGTAAAAAAAATACTAACATATAACTATTAATTATTAACTTTAACCGTTAAAAAAAAATCATGTCGCAGATTTTTATGTTGTAAATATTACAAGATTTTAAGCAACTAAATCACAAATTTCGTTATAAAATTGAAGAATTAATTGTAAAATTCAATAAAAATTTAAAAACCTTATACACATTTTTAATCTAGAATATTCTGTAAAAATATTAATCTTGAATATTGTGAAACTTTTTAAATAGTATTATAAATTTTTTTTGTGCTAATATAAAATAAAAATATTTAAGCTATATTTCCGTAAAATAAATTTTAATTGACTTTTTTTCTATTATAATATAAAATGTATAAGATTTTTCTGTTCTTTTTTTTTTCTCATTTTTTCAAGGATTATTTTCAGGGATTGTTTCTCTCTAAAAAGGGAAAATAAAATTCAGTTGCCAGTTTCATTTTGACTCTGGTATTATGTCAAAAGTGGACCCCACCGACAACAGTAATGAAGAATAAAATATGATGATGACACTTTCACAAAATGCCAATTGCCACACATGTTTTTTGCACTACACTTTAGTTCTTATTGGCAATGCACGTTCTTGAAAAACGTAAAATTTCGCAAAGTCAGGGACTTGCTCTCTCTCAGTTATCATATTGAATTCGAGTCATCCGAATCACTCAATTTGATAAATCGATGGATTATAATGAGTTACAGATTATACGGGTTTGTAACTGTGAATAAATATAGATTTGAGTGATCAAGTGTAAATAAGAAAAAATAAATTCATAGTTATCTAAATTAACCGCCTCACTTAAATTTTAAATATAAAAATTTATTTTTATTTAATCACATCATCGGTATGATAAAAAAACTTTTTGATCAAAATTTACTCAAACATTCAATAAAATATTGAAAGACAAATATGTATTTTTTAAAATAATAAATTTGAAAATTAAATGAATAAAAAATTAAAAAAAATGAATATCTAAATAAGAAATGAAAAGTTCATCGGATGAACCAACCCACCCATTATCGGAAGACCCGAACTAGCTAAAATCCGCCTTAACCGATGCAAAAATTAGTCAAAATTAGATATGTAAATTACAAACTAAATTTTAAATAATTTTATAAAATTGAACCATAACTCATCTAATGTTCAAACATAATACTCTCTAAATCCCTCCGATCTCAAATGTTATAAATGGAAGAAAAAAAATGCTATATTTGGTGGTTTAAAATATAATAAGCTACTTATAATGGATTTAATATACTATTGCTATTATCTCTTAATTACCTTTCATTTAACTTATATTTTATTTTTTCAGTTATGAGAAGTAGTTTGAATTTTTTTTAATATATATTTTATTATAAGTGTAAATAGTTTTTACATTGTTAATTAATCACAATCATTATGCTATTGGTAATATTTGAGTTTTTTTAAAACTACTTCTAAAATTATCTACATAATTTGGTCATGATATACCGATTGTGTAAAACGTATTTAATTATCAGTGTTTGAAAATTAAACTCTTTAAAAAATACAATTCTTTATTAATTAGTTTGAGAAATTAAATAATACTAACTATTTTTCTAAAACAGATTGTATAAATATTAAAAAAAAAATGTGTGAAAATAATTATTTTTAGCTTCCCGAGGGAATATGAGCCAATAAACACTTCAGTTTGTCAAGAGTTCATGCTTTCAGCATGGCATCTTTCCTTTTGTGCTGAGTTTTTGAAATTTAATGATATTTGTAATTTCTTTTAATGGCAAAATAGATTTGTAAATGTTTATTAATGTATTTTTTATAACGAAAATTTAGCCAATTAAAAAAATAAATTGAGCAATGATATTTGAACACAAGTTTGTACACAAATATAAACACAAATACAAGTGTTCTCCACCTACACAATCTCTCTCTTCTTTTTTTTCTCTCTCTTCATTTAATTTCCCCTCTTTTTTACTTTCCTCCTTTTTCTATCTCTCTTTTTTCCCTTTTTTTTTAATCTTCCTCTACAAAAATAAACCTCACACATTCATCTTCCCTTTCTACCATAATTCCTCCTTCTTCCTTTTATCAGACAAAATATAGTCTGGTTAATGGTTTTAAGAAACATGGTTAATGATGTGAACAACTTGGTTAAAGGATTCAAACTGAAAACTTGAGCATTCTAATCAAACATGATATAAACCTGATTAATGACTTAAAAAATTGCACAACTGTGTTAATGGATTTGAAGAGAAAATTTGGTCATTCTTGTCAGATAAAATATAATCTGGTTAATGTTTTAAGAAACGTGGTTAATGATGTGAACAACTTGGTTAACGGATTCGAACTGGAATAAAAAGAAGAAGGAGGAATTATGGTAGAAAGAGAAGATGAATGTGTGGGGTTTATTTTTGTAGAGGAAGATCAAAATAAAAAAATAAAAAAAAAGGGAAAAAAGAGAGAAAGAAAAAGAGGAAAAGTAAAAAAGGAGGGAAATTAAATGAAGAGAGAGAAGAAAGAGAAGAGAGATATTGTACAGGTGGGGACCACATGTATTTATGTACAAACTTGTGCTCAAATATCATTTCTCAAACAAATTAGAGTCAGAAGATGGTTCTTCATTCTATAGTAATCAAGTTTAAAATTCACTAAACACTAAAGGACTATATTTATCTATAGATTGATTTGTTTTTTTATTTTTTATTTTTTATTTTATTTTATTTTTTTTAATATTTTCTTGTCAAACATTGGAGTAATATATTACTCCATCTAGTCCCAGTTATATGAGACAACACCAAAAAAAAAAATCAAAATTAAGGAACTCATTTATTGTTTTAAATTTTTGTTTGTTTTTTGATATATATCATTATGGAAAACTGTGATAAATTAAATATATTCACTAATGTATTCTTGATATATGTACAAAGTTCTATAGATAAATTCTGAGACATTTAGTGTCTTTTATTTTTTTTTATTTTTTTTTTTATGGATATGATAAAAGACAAGATAACATATATTTATTATATCTTGTTTGAATTCAGTGTTTAATGAAACAACAGAATATGATAAGGTATTAATTCTTAAATTCTACCCACCATTGTAGTTATATTTATTTTTCCTTTTAAATATAACATACATTATATCATATCATGACAAATATATGACTTGATAAAATAATATTATATTGTTTGTTATCATGTGTACATCAAATACAAGATATTATTATATCATATCATATTCTTATCATGTTTTATATTATTACTTATTTCTATTTTATCATGCGCATCAAACGAACCCGTATTGTTTTAAATATTTAAATTTTTAAATATTTTTAGACAGCACGACAATTAAACTCTTATCGAAAAAAAAGATAATTTTTTTGATAAAAAAATTAATGTGCAAAAGCATCACATGACTACTTAGACATCTCAATTATGTTACCACCCCTAAGCACCCACCTATCATTTGCAACATCCCAATCAATAGTTTTAATAATGATAAGCAAAATAAAACTTGGGAAACTAGGCCAATACAGAAGGAAACTATGAAATGAGAATTGTCCAACTGGCTCATTAAAACTTCTCATTGGAAAACCCAATGAGATAAACCAAAGAAGAGACAAAAAGAGTGCAATAACATAACAACTGACACCAACACCAAGTCATGGAAAAAAACGAAAAATTTGGAGACTTTATTGTGTTATGGAATAAGTCTTCTTTGATACAAAAGGCATTGAATCCACCAAATAAAATCAATTATAAAATAACTTTTTGTACATCTGATACCTTATTTATAAATGTGAGTCATTTTGAAGTGATAATCTGATCTAATCACATAAGCTTTTGGTGCATGGCATGAAATGTTTGAGGGCACGAAAATCTCGCATATAAGATCTCATACAACCCTTAGAGGTAGTACCTATCAAGCAAACAATTACTTTGATATTCTGAATGACCTCATGCAAATGCATGTGCTTTGTCTTCAAAACATATCTTGTTTCTGCATAATCAAATACTCCAAAATAAATAATTTTATAAAAACTAATAAAATTTATTGATTTTTTTGGTATATGTAAAAAACTCTAAAATTACAATTAAAAAGGAATCAAAGGAATATTAAAAAATAAATAAACATTTTAAATGGGTGTAAAAAGTACTCTATTATTTTTCTAAGCATAAGTATTCATTGAAAAGATGTGTTCCTATATAATGTCGATTTATAATTAGAGACAAAGGTAATAATTTAAGTAATAATTAGACATCAAAAGCTGGAATTTTTTCTTATAAATGAGAGCAACAACTTCTCCAAAAAATTGTCATACAATAAGAGGAAGTATAATTATTTTTCTGGAATAACCCATTTTTTAATACTAAAAATCATTTATGATAATAATGATAGTGTAAAATAGTTTCATACGCATATTCAATCAGATATTACTATTTTTTTACTCAACGAATATTACTATTTAACTATTTTGTGATTTAGTTTTCTCTTGTTCAACCATTAGAGTACGTAATTGTGTAACCAATTTTTTTATTAAAACATTATTTTACTTACAAAATAAGATGGTATAATCATATCTTCTATTGAGTTTTTAACAGATTTCATTAGATTAGTAGAAAATTAGATTAATAAGAAGGGTACGATGTTTAGAAGTTTAATTTTAATTTTTGGATGAAAATAGTTTAATTTTAATCTGTAAATATGTTGATAGTTTAAAATATAATTAGACTCATTTTTAAGAAGATTTTATCATTTA
Source organism: Cicer yamashitae (assembly GCA_037974755.1). NCBI lineage: Eukaryota > Viridiplantae > Streptophyta > Magnoliopsida > Fabales > Fabaceae > Cicer > Cicer yamashitae. The sequence continues at coordinate 13,545,966 of JBBPBQ010020322.1, forward strand.
ATTATTTGTGTAAATATATTTAAAAATAATATTATAAGATATTTAAATTGTGAGATTTGACGTTAGATGTTATTTGTTTAAAATATTTTATATATATTTACATTATGATAATATAAAAATTAATTTTAGACTCTAATATCATTGATGTCAAATATGAAGTGATATGAATTAGACTCACAAAGACAGTAAGAACCAACAATGATGTAACTATTAGTGGCACTCTTAATATTTTTTTATAAAATAAATGAGGTGCAAAAACATCATTAAAGAAGAAGATTTTTCAACTAAATTGGTACTTCAAGTCGTAACAATCACTTGAAGCACCAAAAAGTATCGTACTACTGAAAATTAAGTAAATAATGACAAACTTAGAATTTATATTACTCGCTTTGGGCACTATTATGAATTGATGTTAAATAACATTGACTACTTTGGTCTTTACAACCTTCATTTTAGTCTATTTTTGTTCTTATTAAATGTAGTTCGTTCAATGACTATACTAGTTTCAATGGATTATGATTTTAGGTCATTTTGGTCTTTACTAGACTGATTCTAGTCCCTTTTGGTTTTTAGTTAATTTAGTTCGTCTAATAAGTGTACTAGTTACAATGGATTAAGATTTTAGGTCATTTTGGTCTTTAATAGATTTATTCTAGTCCATTAAGGTTCTTAGTCGATGTAGTTCGTCCAATAAGTGCATAAGTTTTAATGAATTAATATTTTAAGTCATTTTAGTCTTTACTAGGTTTATTCTATTCTATTTTGGTTCTTAGTCAATGTAGTTTGAGTAATAAGTACACTAGTTTCAAAGGATTAATATTTCATTTTATTTTGGTCTTTATAAGGTTTATTCTAATCCATTTTAATTCTTAGGCAATGTAGTTCGTCTAATAAGTGCATAAGTCTTATTGGATTAATATTTTGGTCACTTTGGTCTTTACAAGCCTTATAATAGTCCATTTATGTTTTTAGTCATTGCAGTTCATCCAATAAGTGCATTAGTTTCAATGGATTAAATTTTTAGGTCATTTTGGTCTTTACTAAGTTTATTCTAGTACATTTTGGTTCTTAGTCAATCTAGTTCGTCTAATAAGGGCAATAGTTTCAATGGATTAAGGTTTTAGGTCATTTTGGTCTTTAATAGATTTAATCTAGTCCATTTTAGTTCTTAGTTAATGTAGTTCGTCCAATAAGTGCACTACATTAAATGGATTAAGATTTTAGGTAATTTCTGTCGTTACTAGGTTTATTCTAGTCCATTTTGGTTCTTAGTCAATGTAGTTTTTCTAATAAGTGCACTGGTTTCAATTGATTAAGATTTCATATGATTTTGGTCTTTAATAGATTTATTCTAGTCCATTTTGGTTCTTAATCAATGTTGTTTGTCCGATAAGAGCATTAGTTTTAATGGATTAAGATTTTAGGTCATTTTCATCTTTACTAGGTTTATTTTAGTCCATTTTGGTTCTTAGTAAATGTAATTCGTCCAATAAGTGCACTAGTTTCAACGGATTAAGATTTTAGGTCATTTTTGTCTTTACTAGGTTTAATGTAGTCCATTTTGGTTCTTAGTCAATTTAGTTCATCTAATAAGTGCACTACTTTCAATTGATTAAGATTTCAGGTGATTTTGGTCTTTAATAGGTTTATTCTAGTCCCTTTTGGTTCTTAGTCAATGTTGTTTGTCCGATAAGAGCACTAGTTTCAATGGATTAAGATTTTAGGTCATTTTTGTGTTTACTAGGTTTATTCTAGTCCAATTTAGTTCTTAGTCAATGTAGTTCGCCTAATAAGTGCACTATGAAGGTGCAAACACGAGAAGGGGGGTTGAATTGTGTTTGCCAAAGTTGACAAATTTTTGATAATTTATATATAAATAAAAAACTAGTTTGGTTTTGGTGACTTACTTGGAGTAGAAGCAATCAGATTCAGAGGTAGCAAGCAATGAAAGCATAAATAATTTGACACGTAGATTTATCACACTCAAAAAATAACACTCAGAAAATATTTCTAACTCGAACAAGTGTTTCTCTCTTTGAACTCTAAGACTACTATTTTCTGCTTTTCGATTATTTTCTTCTTCATCCTTGAGTGTCTATTTATAGTTAAAATTTGGGCTTCAATTTAGTTCTTGTTTAATTCTGAATTGTATTTTGTTCAGATTGCGTTTGTAAATTCTTCAAATTGATTATGTTCCTTTTTTGTTTAGATTGAGATTGTAAATTTTTCAGATTGATTATGTTCGTATTTTGTTCAGATTGTGTTTGTAAATTCTTCATATTGATTCTGTTCATATTTTGTGGTAGATAAATCTTGATCAAATCTTTTACAAATCTTGACCATATCTTCTTTCATACTCTTTGAAGTCAAATATATTGTTCTCATAAAATACTTTTGTTATCATAAAAACTCTAAGTTAAAAATGAGGTTGATTCCAACAATCTCGCCCTTTTTTATGATGACAAAACTTGTACTTTTTATAACAACTTTTCTTTGTATTTCTATGACTTCCCCTAAGTCTAAGTATCATTTTCTCCCGACTTTATCAAATATATTTCTCCCCCTTTTGTCATCAAATAAAAAGACTTGAAAGTGAGAATTTTTTTTTCATCTTTTTTTTTCATCTTTTTTATTTCATTTTTTTCTTCTTCTGAATAACATGAATATAATATAGTACAAGAAAATATAAAAACTAATGTAAAACTAAACTACTTTAAAGTTATCACAACATCAGTCAAGTATGAAGGTAAGGTTTAGGTTTTCTTGATGAAGTCAAACCTATCTTCAGATAGTGGTTTGGTGAATATGTCAGTCCATTGGTGTTCAGTGTCTACAAACTGAATATTTAGTACCCCTTTTTGACAAAGCCCCTGATGAGGTGGTGTTTTATCTCTGTGTGTTTAGCTCTAGAATGTAAGATAGGGTTTTTGGTTAGACAAATGGCAGAAGTGTTATCGCAATAGATGGGAATGTTGGATTCTAGGATTTTGTAGTCTTCAAGTTGATATTTTATCCAAAGTAGTTGAGAACTGCAGCCAGCTGCTGAAATGTACTCAACCTCTGTTGTTGACACTGCAATGGTGTTTTGTCTCTTACTTGACCAAGATATTAAGTTGTCACCTAAAAATGTGCAGTTGCCACTAGTGCTCTTTCTCTCAAGTTTATCTCTAGCATAATCAGAATCATAGTATCCACTAAGTTTGTACTTAGGAGATTTCTTGTAGAACAAGGTAAGGTTGGTAGTGCCTTTTAGGTATCTAAGGATTCTCTTAACAGTAGTTAAATGTGATTCCCTAGGGTCAGCTTGAAATCTTGCACATACACATACACTAAACATGATGTCAGGTCTTGAAGCAGTAAGGTAAAGTAGGGATCCTATTATTCCTCTATAGGTTTTTTGGTCAACTTTTTTGCTTGAATCATCTTTTTCAAGTGAACAAGTAGGGTGCATTGGTGTAGCCATAGGTTTGCAATCACTCATCTTAAACTTCCTAAGAAGCTCTTTTGTATATTTAGTTTGATTAATGTATATACCTTTTTGACTTTGCTGAATTTGTATCCCTAAGAAGAACTTAAGTTCTCCCATCATACTCATTTGCAGCAAAAGAAAGTAGGATACAAATAGCTTCTAACATGGCCACTAGAGAAAATGTCTCAGTGTAATCAATGCCCTTTTGCTGACTGTAGCCATGTGCGACAAGTCTTGCATTGTTTCTGACCACTTCACCTTTTTCATGTAGCTTGTTTCTAAAAACCCACTTGATTCCAATAATGTTCTTCTATGGTCTAGGTACTAGATCCCAAACATCATTCCTCTCAAATTCATTTAACTCTTCTTGCATTGCAAGAATCCATCCATCATCTGTCAATGCTTCATCAATAGAGGTAGGCTCAATTGATGAGAGTAAACCAAACAAACTAGTATCTTTAAGTGATGATTTGGTCCTCAAAGGATCACTTGCACTTCCAATGATTAGAGTTTCAAGATGAGATGACTGATACTTCCATCCAGATCTTTCTTCTGACTTATCTTGACTATTTCTGACTTGATCAGATTCACCCTTTGAAGATTTATCATATTCTTCTGATTTGCTTGTATCCTCTGAGTTTTCAAGTTCTTCTAGTTTGTCTGCATCTGCTTCCTTTAGTTCAGATAAACCTGCACTATCATCATCTTGCTTTAACTTTTCAAGGTCAAGATGTTTGTCATCAAATTTAACATGTATGGATTCTTCCACAATATGAGTTTCCCTATTAAACACTCTATAAACATTCTATGGGCTTATATTTAGTCCTTGTTTAATTCTGAATTGTATTTTGTTCAGATTGCGTTTGTAAATTCTCTAAATTGATTATGTTCCTTTTTTGTTTAGATTGAGATTGTAAATTCTTCAGATTGATTCTATTCATATTTTGGTGCAGATAAATCATGATCAAATCTTCTTCAAATGTTCTACAAATCTTTGCAATATCTTCTTTCATACTCTTTGAAGTCAAATATATTGTTCTCATAAAATACTTTTGTTATCATAAAAACTCTGAGTAAAAAATGAGTTTGGTTCCAACATACTAGTTTCAATGGACTAAGATTTTAGGTCATTTTAGTCCTTAATAGGTTTGTTCTAATCCATTTTGGTTCTTAGGCAATGTATTTCGTCCAATAAGTGCATAAGTCTCAATTTATTAAGATTTTATGTTATTTTGGTCAATAATAGGTTTATTCTAATCCATTATGGTTCTTAAGCAATGTAGTTCGTCCAATAAGTGCTTAAATCTCAATGGATTAAGATTTTATGTCATTTTGGTCTTGATTAGGTTCATTCTAATCCATTTTAGTTCTTAGTTAATGTAGTTTATCTAATAAGTGTATATGTCGCAATTGATTAAGATTTTAGGTCATTTTAGTTTTACAAGGTTTATTATAGTCCATTTTTGTTCTTAGGCAATGTAGTTCGTCCAAAACTTGCATAAGTCTCATTTGATTAAGATTATGGACACTTTTGTGTTTACTAGGTTTATTCTAGTCCATTTTAGTTTTTGTCAATGTAGTTTGTCCAAAAAGTGCATAAATCTCAATGGATTAAGATTTCAGGTCATTTTTGGGTTTACTAGGACTATTCAAGTCCATTTTTGTTCTTAGTCGATGTAGTTCGTCCAGAAAGTGCATAAATCTCAGTGGATTAAGATTTTAGGTGATTTTCGCCTTTTATAGGTTTATTCTAATCCATTTTTGTTCTTAGGCAATGTAGTTCGTCCCATAAGTGCACTAGTTTTAATGGATTAAGATTTTATGTCATTTTGGTCCTTACTAGGTTTATTGTAGTCCATTTTGGATCTTAGTTAATGTACTTCGTCTAATAAGTGCACTAGTTACAATGGATTAAGTTTTTAGGTCATTTTGGTGTTTAATAGGTTTATTCCAGTCCATTTGGGATCTTAGTTAATGTACTTCGTCTAATAAGTGCACTAGTTACAATGGATTAAGTTTTTAGGTCATTTTGGTGTTTAATAGGTTTATTCCAGTCCATTTGGGTTCTTAGTCAATATAGTTCGTACAATAACTACATAAATCTCAATGGATTAAGATTTTAGGTCATTTTAGTCTTTATTAGTTTTATTCTAATCCATTCTAATTCGTAGGCAATGTAGTTCGTCCAATTAGAGTATAAATCTTATTGGATTAAGATTTTGGTCACTTTGGTCTTTACAAGCTTTATTCTAGTCTATTTTTGTTCTTAGTCATTGTAGTTTTTCCAATAAGTGCACTAGTTTCATTGGATTATGTTTTTAGGTGATTTTTGTCTTTAATAGGATTATTCTAGTCCATTTTGGTTCTTCGTCAATGTAGTTCGTCCAATTAGTGCATATGTCGCAATTGATTAAGATTTTAGGTCATTTTGGTTTTTACAAGGTTTACTAAATGTCCATTTTTGTTCTTAAGCAATTTAGTTCATCCAAAAAGTGCATAAGTCTCATTGGATTAAGATTTTTGATATTTTTGTCTTTAATATGGTTAATTCTAGTTCATTTTAGTTTTTAGTCTATGTAGTTCCTCCAATAGGTGCATAAATCTCTATGGATTAAGATTTATTTGAGTCCATTTTGGTTATCAGTCAATGTAGTTCCTGTGATAAGAGCACTAGTTTCAAAGGATTAAGATTTTTGTTCATTTTGTTCTTTAATAGGTTTATTCTAATCCATTTTGGTTCTTAGTCAATGTAGTTCGTCCAATAAGTGCATAATTCTCATTGGATTATAATTTTGGACGTTTTTGTCTTTACAAGGTTTATTCTAGTCCATTTTAGTTCTTAGTCATTGTAGTTTCTCCAATAAGTGCATAAATCTCAATGGATTAAGATTTTAGGTCATTTTTGTCTTTACTAGTTTTATTCGTTTACATTTTGGTTCTTAGTCGGTGTAGTTTGTCGAATAAGTGCATAATAACGGCACTAGTTTCAATGGTTTAAGATTTATTCTATTCCATTTTGGTTCTTAGTTAATGTAGTTCTCTAATAACGGCACTAGTTTCAATGGTTTAAGATTTTAAGTTATCTTGGTCTTTTATAGGTTTATTCTAGTCCATTTTGGTTCTTAGTCAACGTAGTTCATCCAATAAGTGCATAAGTCTCAATGGATTATGATTTTAGGCTAGTTTAGTCTTTAGAAGGTTTATTCTAATCCATTTTGGTTCTTGGGCAATGTATTTCGTCCAATAAATGCATAAGTATCAATTTATTAACATCTTAGGTCGTTTTGGTCAATAATTGGTTTATTCCAATCCATTTTCGGTTATAGGCAATGTAGTTCGTCTAAAATGTGCATAAGTATCAAAGGATTAAGATTTTAGGTCATTTGGGTCTTTACATGGTTTATTATAGTCCAATTTTGTTCTCTGGAAATGTAGTTTGCCAAAAAGTGCATAAGTCTCCTTGGATTAAGATTTTGGACATGTTTATCTTTACATGGTTTATTCTAGTCAATTTTAATTCTTAGTAAAGATAGTTCGTCCAATATGTTCATTATTCTCAATGGATTAAGATTTTAGGCCATTTTTGTCTTTACTAGGGTTATACGAGTCCATTTTGTAGCTTAGTCGATGTAGTTCGTCCAATAAGTGCATAAATTTTAATGGATTAAAATTTTAGGTCATTTTGGTCTTTAATACGATTATTCTAATCCATTTTGGTTCTTAGTCAATGTAGTTCGTCCAATAGGTGCATAAGTCTTAATGGATTAAGATTTTAGGTCATTTTTGTGTTTAATTGGTTTATTATAGTCCATTTTGATTCTTAGTCAATGTAGTTTGTGTAATAAGAGCACTAGTTTCAAAGGATTAAGATTTGAGTTGATTTTTGTGTCTATGTAGTTTGTCATTGTATTAAGTATTTAGTAAGTTTTAGTCTTTGCTAGGTTTATTCTAGTCCATTTTGTTTCTTAGTCATGCTAGTTCATCCAATTAGCGCACTAGTTTCATTAAGATTTCAGGTACTTTTGGTCTTAAATTGGTGTATTCTAGTCCATTTTTGTTCTTAATCAATGTAGTTCCTGTAATAAGAGCACTAGTAGTAAAGGATTAAGATTTTAATTCATTTTGGTCTTTAATAGGTTTATTCTAATCCATTTTAGTTCTTACTCAATGTGGTTCGTCTAATAAGTGCACTAGTTTTAACGGATTAAGATTTCAGGTGATTTGGGTCTTTAATAGGTATATTCTAATCCATTTTGGTTCTTAGGCAATATAGTTCGTCCAATAAGTCATAAGTCTCATTGGAATAAGATTTTTGTCACTTTGGTCTATACAAACTTTATTCTAATCCATATTTGTTCTTAGTCAATCGAGTTCGTACAATAAGTGCACTAGTTTCAATGGATTAAGATTTTAGGTCATTTTGGTCTTTAATATGTTTATTCTAGTCCATTATGGATTCTTAGTCTTTGTAGTTCGTCTAATAAGTGCATTAGTTTCAATGATTTAAGATTTTAGGTTATCTTGGTCTTTAATAGGTTTATTCTAGTCCATTTTGGTTCTTAGTCAATGTAGTTCGTGCAACAACGGCATAAATCTTAATGGATTAATATTTTAAGTCATTTTAGTCTTTAAAAGATTTATTCTGAGTCATTTATGTTTTTAGTCAATGTAGGTTGTGTAATAAGAGCACTTATAATAAAGGATTAAGATTTTAGGTCATTTTAGGCTTTAATAGGTTTATTCTAGTCCATTATTGATTCTTAGTCATTGTAGTTTGTCTAATAAGTGAACTAGTTTCAATGGTTTAACGTTTTAGGTTATCTTAGTCTTTAATAGGTTTATTCTAATCCATTTTAGTTCTTAGGCAATATAATTTTCTAATAAGTGCACTAGTTTCAATGGATTAAGATTTTAGGTCATTTTGTTCTTTAATAGGTTTATTCTAATCCATTTTTGTTCTTAGGCAATATATTTCATCTAATAAGTGCAAAAGTCTCAATTTATTAAGATTTTAGGTCATTTTGGTCAATAATAGGTTTATTATACTCCATTTTTAATCATAGGCAACGCAGTTCGTCCAATTAGTGCATAAGCATCAATGGGTTAAGATATTAGGTCACATTTGTCTTTAATAGGATTCATTCTAATCCATTTTGTTTCTTAGCAAATCTAGTTCGTCCAATAAGTGTATATGTATCAATTGATTAAAATTTTAGGTCATTTTGGTCTTTACAAGGTTTATTATAAACCATTTTTGTTCTAAGGCAACACAGTTTACCAAAAAGTGCATAATTCTCATTGGATTATGATTTTGGGCATTTTTGTCTTTACAAGTTGTATTCTAGTCCATTTTAGTTCTTATATAATGTTGTTCGTCTAGTAAGTGCATAAATCTCAGTGAATTAAAATTTTAGGTCATTTTTGTCTTTACTAGGTTTATTCGAGTCCATTTTGTATATTAGTCGGTCTATGTCGTCCAATAAGTGCATAAATATCAATGGATTAAGATATTAGATCATCTTGGTCTTTAATAGGTTTATTTTAGATCATTTTAGTCTTTACTAGGATTATTTTAGTCCATTTTGATTCTGAGTCAATGTAGTTCGCGTAAAAAGAGCACTAGTTTCAAAGGTTAAGATTTTAGTTGATTTTGTTCTTTAATAGGTTTATTCTAATCCATTTTGTTTCTTATTCAAAAAGTAGTTCTTTGAATAAGTGCGTTACTCTCAATGGATTATGATTTTTGTCACTTTGGTCTTTACAAGCTTTATTCAAGTCCATTTTTGTTCTTAATCAATGTAGTTCGTTCAATAATTGCACTAGTTTGAATAGATTAAGTTTTTAGTACGTTTTAGTATTTACTAGGTTTATTCTAGTCCAATTTTGTTTTCAGTAAATGTGCTTCGTTTAATAAAGGCACTAGTTTCATTGGATTAAGAATTAAGGTTTTCTAGTCTTAAATAGGTTTATTCTAGTCCATTTTGGTTCTTAGTCAATGTAGTTCGACCAATAAGTACATAAGTTTCAATGGATTAAGATTTTAGGTCATTCTTTTTTGTTACAATGTTTAATCTTGTCCGCTTTGGTTCTTAGTCGACGTAATTCCTCTCATAAGTTCACTAGTTTGAATTGATTAAAAATTTTGGTGATTTTGGTCTTTTATAAGGTTAATGTAGTCTATTTTGATTCTTAGTCAATGTAGTTTGTCCGATAAGCGCACTAGTTTTAATGGATTAGGATTTTATGTCATTTTGGTCTTTAATAGGTTTTTTCTAATCCATCTTTGTTCTTAGGCAATATATTTCGTCTAATAAGTGCATAAGTCACAATTTATTAAGATTTTAGGTCATTTTGGTCAATAATAGGTTTATTATGATCCATTTTGGTTCATAGGCAATGTAGTTTGTCCAATTTGTGCGTAAGTATCAATGGATTAAGAATTTAGGTCATTTTTGTGTTTAATAGGTTCATTCTAATCCATTTTTTTTCTTAGCAAATGTAGTTCGTCCAATAAGTGGATATGTTTTAATTGATTAAAGTTTTAGGTCATTTTGGTCTTTACAAGGTTTATTATAAACCATTTTTGTTCTAAGGCAATATAGTTTGCCAAAAAGTGCATAAGTCTCATTGGATTAAAATTTTGGACATTTTTGTCTTTACAAGGTGTATTCTAGTCCATTTTAGTTCTTAGATAATTTAGTTCGCCGAGTAAGTGAATAAATCTCAATGGATTAAAATTTCAAATCATTTTTGTCTTTACTAGGTTTATCCGAGTCCATTTTGTTTATTAGTCGGTCTAGTTCGTCCAATAAGTGCATAAATCTCAATGGATTAAGAATTTAGATCATCTTGGTCTTTAATAGGTTTATTTTAGGTCATTTTAGTCTTGACTATGATTATTTAAGTCCATTTTGATTCTTAGTCAACGTAGTTTGTGTAATAAGAGCACTAGTTTACTAGGGTCAAGATTTTAGTTGATTTTATTCTTTAATAGGTTTATTCTAATCCATTTTGATTCTTAGGCAATGTAGTTCGTCCAATAAGTGCATAACTGCTAATGGATTAACATTTTTGTCATTTTGGTCTTTACAAGGTTTATTATAAACCATTTTTGTTCTAAGGCAACATAGTTTGCCAAAAAGTGCATAAGTCTCATTGGATTAAAATTTTGGACATTATTGTCTTTACAAGGTGTCTTCTAGTCCATTTTAGTTCTTAGGTAATGTAGTTCGTACAGTACGTGCATAAATCTCAATTGATTAGAATTCTAGTTCATTTTTGTCTTTACTCGGTTTATTCGAGTCCATTTTGTATATTAGTCAGTCTAGTTTGTCCAATAAGTGCATAAATCTCAATAGATTAAGATTTTAGATCGTTTTGGTATTTAATAGGTTTATATTAGGTCATTTTAGTCTTTACTAGGTTTATTATAGTCCATTTTGATTCTTAGTCAATGTAGTTTGTCTAATAAGAGCACTAGTTTCAAAGGATTAAGATTTTAGTTGATTTTGTTCTTTAATAGGTTTATTCTAATCCATTTGGTGCTTAGGCAACGTAGTTCGTCCAACAAGTGCATAACTCTCAATGGATTAAGATTTTTGTCACTTTGGTCTTTTCAAGCTTTATTGTAGTCAATTTTTTCTTCTTAGTTAATGTAGTTCGTTCAATAAGTGCACTAGTTTCAATAGATTAAGATTTTAGTACGTTTTAGTCTATACTAGGTTTATTCTAGTCCAATTTGGTTGTTAGTCAATGTACTTCATCTAATAAGGGAACTAGGGTCAATGGATTAAGAATTTAGGTCTTCTTGTCTTAAATAGGTTTATTCTAGTTCATTTTGGTTCTTAGTCAATTTAGTTCGACCAATAAGTACACTAGTTCCAATGGATTAAGATTTTAGGTCATTTTTAATGTTACAAAGTTTAATCTTGTCCGTTTTGGTTCTTAGTCGATGTAATTCGTCTCATAATTGCAGTAGTTTGAATTGATTATGATTTCAAGTGATTTTGGTCTTTAATAGGGTTATTGTAGTCTACATTGATTCTTATCCAATGTTGTTTGTCCGATAAAAGCACTAGTTTAATGGATAAAGAATTTAGGTTATTTTAGTCTTTAATAGGTTTATTCTAATACATTTTTGTTCTTAGACAATATATTTCGTCTAATAAGTGCATAAGTCTAAATTTATTAAGATTTTAGGTCTTTTTGGTTAATAATAGATTTATTTTAATCCATTTTGGTTCATAGGCAATGTAGTTCCTCCAATAAGTGCATAAGTCTCAATAGATTAAGATTTTATGTTATTTCAATCTTTAATAGGTTCATTCTTATCCATTTTGGTTTTTTTGTCGGTATATTTCGTCCAATAAGTGCATAAATCTCAATGGATTAAGATTGTAGGTCATTTTTTTCTTTACTAGGTTATTTCGAGTCCATTTTGTTTCTTAGTCGATGCAGTTCATCCAATAAGTGCACTAGTTTCAATTGATTAAGATTTTAGTTAATTTTGGTCTTTAATAGATTTATTCTAGTACATTTTGTTTCTTAGTCAATGTAGTTTGTCAAATAAGTGCACTAGTTTCAATGGATTAAGATTTTAGGTCATTTTGGTCTGTAATAGGTTTATTCAAGTCCATTTTTGATTCTTAGTCATTGTAGTTCGTCTAATGAGAGCACTAGTTTCAATGTATTAAGATTTTAGGTCAATTATGTAATTACAAGGTTTACTCTAGTCCATGATGGTTCTTAGTCAATGTAGTTCGTCTAATAAGGGCATAGTTTTGATGTATTATGATTTTAGGTCATTTTTGTCGTTACTAGGTTTATTCTAACCCATTTTGGTTCTTAGTGAATGTAGTTCGTCTAATAAGGGCACTTGTTTAAATGGATTAAGATTTAGGTCTTTCTTGTCCGAAATAGGTTTATTCTAGTCCATTTTGGTTCTTAGGCAATGTACTTCGTCCATAAATTGCATAAGTCTCATTGGATTAAGATTTTTGTTACTTTGGTCTTTACAAGTTTTATTCTAGTCCATTTTTGTTCTTAGTAAATAAAGTTCGTCCAATAAGTTGACAACTTTCAATAGATTTATAGTTTAGGTCATTTTGGTCTTTATTAGGTTTGTTCTAGTCCCTTTTGGTTTTTAGCCAACGTAGTTTGTCCAATAAGTGCACTAAGTTCAATGGATTAAGATTTTAGGTCATTTTTGTGTTTACTAGGTTTATTGTTGTCCAATTTGGTTCTTAGTCAATGTAGTTTGCCTAATAAGTGCACTAGTTTCAATGGACAAAGATTTTAGGTCATTTTTGTCTTTAATAGGTTTATGCTAGTACATTTTGTTTCTTAGTCAATGTATTTCATCCAATAAGTGCATAAGTCTCAATTTATCAAGATTTTAAGTCATTTTGGTTCTTAGTCAACGTTGTTTGTCCGATAACAACACTAGTTTCGATGAATTAAGATTTTAGGTCATTTAGTTCTTTACTAGGTTTGTTTTAGTCCAATTTGGTTCTTAGCCAATGTAGTTCATCACAATTGATTAACATTTAAATTCCATTTTCATGTTTACAAGATTTACTATAGTCCATTTAACTTTTTAGGCAATGTAGTTTGTACAAAGAGTGCATAAGTCTCATTGGATTAATATTTTAGCTTTTTTGTCTTTACAAGGTTTAAGATTTTAATAATTTTTGTCTTTACTTGGTTTATTCGAGTGCATTTTGTTTCTTAGTCGGTGTAGATTGTCCAATAAGTGCATAAATCTCAATTAATTAAGATTTTAGGTCATTTTGGTCTTTTATAGGTATTTTCTAGGCCATTTTGGTTCACAGTCAATGTAATTTGTCCGATAAGAGCACATGTTTCAATGGATTAGGATTTTAGTTTATTTTGGTCTTTAATAGGTTTATTCTTATCCAATTTGGTTCTTAGGCAATGAATTTCGTTTAATGAGTGCGTTAGTCTCAATTTATTAAGATTTTAGGTAATTTTGGTCAAAAATAGGTTTGTTCTAATCCATTTTGGTTCATAGGTAATATAGTTCATCGAATGAGTTCTTTGATTTTACAAGGTTTATCCTAGTCCTTTAAGTTCTTAGTCGTTGAAGATCATCGAATTAGTGCATAAATCTAAATGGATAAAGATTTTAGGTCATTTTTGTCTTTACTAGTTTTATTCGAGCCCATTTTGTTTCGTAGTCGGTGTAGTGTGTCTAATAAATGCATAAATCTCAAATGATTAATATTTTAGGTCATGTTGCTCTTTAGTAGGTTTATTCTAGTCCATTTTGGTTCTTTGTCAATGTAGTTCGTTCAATAACTGCACTAGTTTCAATGGATTAAGATTTTAGGTCATTTTGGTCTTTAAAAGCTTTATTCTAGTACATTTTGTTTCTTAGTCAATGTAGTTCGTCCAATAAGTTCACGAGTTTGAATGGATTAAGATTTTAGGTATGTTCACTCGTTTCTAGGTTTGTTGTTGTCCATTTTGGTTCTTAGTCAATGTAGTTCGTCTAATATGTGCACTAGTTTCAATGGATTAAGCTTTTAGATCATTTTGTCTTTAATAGGTTTTTTCTAGTTTATTTTGGTTCTTCGTCAATGTAGTTTGTCTAATAAGTGCACTAGTTTCAATGCATTAAGATTTTAGGTCATTTCGTTCGTTACTAGGTTTCTTCTAGTCTATTTTGGTGCATAGTCAATGTAGGTCGTCCAATAAGTGCTTAAGTCTCGATGAATAACGATTTTAGGTCATTTTAGTCATTATAAGGTTTATTCTAGTCCATTTTCAACTTAGTTAACGTAGTTCGTCTAATAAGAGCGCTAGTATTAAAGGATTAAGATTTTAATTTATTTTGCTCTTTAATAGGTTTATTCTAATCTATTTTTGTTCTTAGGCAATATAGTGTATCCAATAAGTGCATAAGTCTCATTGGAATAAGATATTTATCAGTATGGTCTTTACAAACTTTATTCTTATCCATTTTTGTTGTTAGGCAATGTAGTTCATACAATAAGTCCACTAGTTTCAATGGATTAAGATGTTAGGTCATTTTGGTCTTTAAAAGGTTTATTCTAGAACATTTTGTTTCTTAGTTAATTTAGTCCGTCAAATAACTACACTAGTTTCAATTGATTAACATTTTAGGTCATTCAGTCGGTACTAGGCATGTTCTTGTCTATTTCGTTGTTTAACATGTCAGGTGATTTTGGTCTTTAATAAATTTATTCTAGTCCAATTTGGTTCTTAGTCAATGTAGTTCGTGTAATAAGTGTACTGTTTTCAATGGATTAAGATTTTAGGTCATTTTGGTCCTTAATAGGTTTGTTCTAGAACATTTTTGTTCTTAATCAATCTAGTTCGTCTAATAAGGGCAATAGTTTCTATGGATTAAGGTTTTAGGTCATTTTGGTCTTTAATAGATTTAATCCAGGTCATTTTGGTTATTAGTCAATGTAGTTCGTCCAATAAGTGCACTACATTAAATGGATTAAGATTTTTGGTCATTTTTTTCGTTACTAGGTTTATTCTAGTCCATTTTGGTTCTTAGTCAATGTAGTTCGTCTAATAAGTGCACTAGTTTCAATGGATAAAGTTTCAGATGATTTTGGTCTTTAATAAGTTTATTCTAGTCCAATTTGGTTCTTAGTAAATGTAGTTAGTGTAATAAGAGCACTAGTATTAATGGATTCAGCTTTATTTTAGTCAATGTAGTTCGTCCAATAAATGCACCAGTTTCAATGGATTAAGATTTTAGGTCATTACGAGGTTTACTCTAGTCCATTTTTGTTCTTAGTCAATGTAATTCATCTAATAAGTGCACTAGTTTCAATTAATTAAGATTTTAGGTCATTTTGGTCTTTTATAGGTTTCTTCTAATCCATTTTAGTTCTTAGGAAATGTAGTTCGTCCAATAAGTGAATAAGTGTCAATGGATAAATATTTAAGATTATTTTGGTGTTTAATAGGTTCATTCTAATCTACTTTGGTTCATAGCAAATGTAGTTCGTCTAATAAGTGCATATGTCGCAATTGATTAAGCTTTTAGGATATTTTGGTCTTTACAAAGTTTATTAATGTCCAAATTTGTTCTTAGGCAATGTAGTTTGTCCCAAAAAGGCATAAGTCACATTGGATTGAAATTTTGGATATTTTTGTCCTTACAAGGTTTATTCTAATCCATTTTAGTTATTAATCAATGTAGTTCGTCCATTAAGTTCATATATCTCAATGGATTAAGAATTTAGGTCATTTTAGTCTTTAATAAGTTTATTATAGTCGATTTGGTTCTTAGTCAATGTTCTTCGTCCAATATGTGCATAAGTCTCATTCGATTATGATTTTTATCATTTTGTTCTTTACAAGGTTTATTCTAGTCCACTTTTGGTTCTTAGTTACTGTAGTTCGTCTAATAAAAGCACTAGGTTTAATGGTTAAGGATTTTAGGATATCTTGGTCTCTAATAGGTTTAGTGAAATCCATTTTGGTTCTTAGTCAATGTAGTTCGTCGAATAAGTGCATAAGTCTCAATGGATTAAGATTTTAGGTCATTTTAGTCTTTACCAAGTTTATTCTAGTTCATTTTGGTTCTAAGTCAATGTAGTTCATGTAATAAGAGATTTAGTTTCAAAAGACAAAAGATTTTAGTTCATTTTGGTCTTTCATAGATTTATTCAAATCCATTTTGTTTCTTAGGTAATGTCGTTTGTGTAATAAATGCATAAGTCTCATTGGAATAAGATTTTTGTCACTTGGGTCTTTACAAGCTTAATTCTAGTCCATTTTTGGTCTAAGTCGATGTAATTTGTCTAATAAGTGCACTAGTTTGAATGAATTAAGATTTTTGGTGGTTTTGGTGTTTAATAAGTGTTACTCGAGTCCATTTTTTTTCATAGTTAATTTTGTTTGTCTGATAAGAGCACTAGTTTCAACGGAATATGATTTTAATTTATTTTGGTCTTTACTAGGTTTATTCTAGTCCATTGTGGTTGTTAGTCAATGTAGTTCGCCTAATAAATGCACTAGTTTCAATGGACTAATATTTTAGGTGGTTTTGGTCTTTAATAAGTTTATTCTTGTCCAATTTTGTTCTTTGTTAATGTAGTTCGCCTAATAAGTTCAAAAGTCTCATTGGATTAAGATTTTTTTCATTTTGCTCTTTACAAGCTTTATTTTAGTCCGTTATTCCTTCTTAGTCAATGTAGTTTGTCTAAAAAGTGAACTAGTTTCAATGGTTCAAGATTTCAGTTGATTTTAGTCTTTAATAAGTTTATTCTAGTCCAATTTGGTTCTTAGTCAATTTAGTTCGCCTAATAAATGCACTAGATTCAATTGAGTTATATTTTAAGTCATTTTGGTCTTTAATAGCTTTATTCTAATCCATTTTGGTTCTATGGCAATGTAGTTCGTCCAAAAAGTTCATTACTCAATTAAGACTTATGCATTTAGTCAACGTAGTTCGTCAAATAAGTTCATAAATCTCAATCGATAAAGATTTTAGGTCACTTTTGTCTTTACTTGGTTTTTTTGAGTCCATTATTGTTCTTAGTCGGTATAGTTCATCTACTAATTGCATATATCTCAATGGATTCATATTTTAGGTCATTATGTTGTTTAATAAGTTTATTGTAGTCCATTTTAGTTCTTAGGCAATGTAGTTCGTCCAATAAGTGCATAATACTCAATGGATTAAGATTTTGGGTCATTTTGGTCGTTACAAGGTTTATTATAGCTCATTATTTTCTTAGGCAATGTAGTTCGTCCAAAAAGTGCATATGTTTCATCGGATTAAGATTTTGGATATTTTTGTCTTTACAAGGTTTATTTTCATCCATTTTAGTTCTTACTCAATGTAGTCCGTCCAATAAATTCATAAATCTCAATGGATTAAGACTTTAGGTCATTTTTGTCTTTACAAGGTTTGCTCGAGTCCATTTTGGTTCATAGTCACTATAGTTCATTTAATAAGTACATAAATATCAATGGATTAAAGTTTTAGGTCATTTTGGTCTTTCATAGGTTTATTGTAGTCCATTTTTGTTCTTAGTCAATGTAGTTTGTCCAATAAGTGCATAAGTCTCATTGGATTAATATTTTTGTCATTTTCGTCTGTACTAGATTTATTCTAGTCCATTTTTGGTTCTTAGTCAATATAGTTCATTTAATAACTGCACTAGTTTTAATGGTTTAAGAGTTTAGGTTATCTTGGTCATTAATAAGTTTATTCTAGTCCATTTTGGTTCTCAATCAATGTCGTTCGTCCAAAAAGTGCATAAGTCTCAATGGATTAAGATTTTAGGTCATTTTAGTCTTTACAAGGTTTATTATAGTCCATTTTGGTTCTTAGTCAATGTTGTTCGTGTAATAAGAGATTCAGTTTCAAAGGATTAAGATTTTAGTTCATTTTGGTCTCCAATAGGTTTATTCTAATCCATTTGGGTTCTTAGGTAATGACGTTCGTGCAATAAGTGCATAAGACTCATTGGAAAATGATTTTTGACACTTTGGTCATTACAAGCTTAATTCTAGTCCATTTTAGTTCTTTGGCAATGTAGTTCTTCCAATAAGTGGATAAGTCTCAATGGATTAAGATTTTAGGTCATTTTCGTCGTTACAAGGTTTATTATAGTCCATTTTCTTCTTTGACAATGTAGTTCGTCCAAAAAGTGCATAAGTTTAAATGGATTAAGATTTTGGATATTTTTGTCTTTACAAGGTTTATTTTAATCCATTTTGTTCTTAGTCAATGTAGTTCGTGCAATAAATTCATAAATCTCAACGGATTAAGATTTTAGGTCATTTTTGTTTTTACTTGGTTTATTCGAGTCCATTTTAATTCTTAGTCATTGTAGTTCATCTAATAAGTACATAAATCACAATGGATTAGAGTCATAGGTCGTTTTGGTGTTTCATAGGTTTATTGTAGTCCATTTTTGTTCTTAGTCAATGTAGTTTGTTCAATAAGTGCATAAGTCTCATTGGATTAAGATTTT
This sequence comes from Cicer yamashitae, assembly GCA_037974755.1. Lineage (NCBI taxonomy): Eukaryota > Viridiplantae > Streptophyta > Magnoliopsida > Fabales > Fabaceae > Cicer > Cicer yamashitae. The sequence goes on from JBBPBQ010020322.1 coordinate 13,564,425, forward strand.
TGTCATTTTGGTCTTTACTAGGTTAATTGTAGTCCATTTTCGGTTCGTAGTCAATATAGTTCGTTTAATAAGTGCACTAGTTTTAATGGTTTAAGATTTTAGGTTATCTTGGTCATTAATAGGTTTATTCTAGTCCATTTTGGTTCTCAATCAATGTCGTTCGTCCAAAAAGTGCATAAGTCTCAATGTATTAAGATTTAAGGTCATTTTAGTCTTTACAAGGTTTATTATAGTCCATTTTGGTTCTTAGTCAATGTTGTTCGTGTAATAAGAGATTTAGTTTCAAAGGATTAAGATTTTAGTTAATTTTGGCCTTTAATAGGCTTATTGTAATCCATTTTTGTTATTAGGTAATGTCGTTCGTGCAATAAGTGCATAAGACTCATTGGAATAAGAGTTTTGACACTTTGGTCATTACAAGCTTAATTCTAGTCCATTTTGTTCTTAGTCAATGTAATTCGTCGAATAAGTGTATCAGTTTCAACGAATTAAGATTTAAGGTGATTTTGGTTTTTCATAAGTTTTATTCGACTCCATTTTATTTTCTTAGTCAATGTTGTCTGTCCGATAAGAGCACTAGTTTAATTGGAATATGATTTTAGTTCATTTTGGTCTTTACTAGGTTTATTCTAGTCCATTTTTGTTCTTAGTAAATGTGGTTCGCCTAATAAATGCACTAGTTTCAATGGACTAATATTTTAGGTCATCTTGGTCTTTAGTAGGTTTATTCTTATCCACTTTGGTTCTTAGGCAATGTATTTCGTCCAATTAGTGCATAGGTCATTTTGGTCAATAATAGATTTATTATAATCCATTTTGGTTTATATGCAATGTAATTCGTCAATAAGTGCATAAGTCTAAATGGATTAAGATTTTAGGTCATTTTGGTCTATAATTAGTTTATTCTAATCCATTTTGGTTCTTAGCCAATGTAAGTCGTCCAATAAGTGCCTATGTCGCAATTGATTAAGATTTTAGGGCATCTTGGTCTTTACAAGGTATATTATGGTCTATTTCTGTTCTTTGGCAATGTTGTTCGTCCAAAATGTGCATAAGTCTCATTGGATTACGATTTTTCAATATTTTTGTCTTTACTAGGTTTATTCTAGTCCATTTTTATTCTTAGTCAATGTAGTTCGTCCAATAAGTGCATAAGTTTCACTGGATTAATATTTTGTCATTTTGGTCTTTACTAGGTTTATTCTAGTCCATTTTTTGTTCTTAGTCAATGTAGTCTATCAAATAAGTGCAAAAGTTTCAATTTTTAGTATTTCAGATGATTTGGGTCTTTAATAGGTTTATTCGAGTTCATTTTAGTTCTTTTTCAATGTAGTTCTTCCAATAAGTGCACTAGTCTCAATGGATTAAAATTTTAGGTCATTTTGGTCATTAGTAGGTTTATTCTATTCCATTTTTTTGTTTTTAGTCGATGTAGTTCGTCAAATAAGGGCACTAGTTTCAATGGATTAAGGTTTTATGTCGTTTTTTTCGTTAATAGGTTTATTCTTGTCCATTTTTGTTCTTAGTCAACGTAGTTCGACTAATAAGTGCACTAGTTTCAATTGAGTAACATTCCAGGTGATCTTGTTCTTTAATAAGTTTATTCGAGCCATTTTGGTTCCTTGTCAATGTTGTTTGTCCGATAAGAGCACTAGTTTCAATGGATTAAGATTTTTGTTCATTTTTGGGTTTACTAGGTTTGTTCTTGTCTAATTTGGTTCTTATTCATTGTAGGTCGCCTAAAAAGTGCACTAGTTTCAATTTATTAAGATTTTAAGTCATTTTGGTCTTTAATAGGTTTTTCTGTATGTACAGATGTGCACCTAAGAGGGGGGGTGAATTAGGTGTTTAGGAGTTTTCCTTATTTTCAGCGATTAAGTGATCGATTTTTGTGTTTAAGGATAGTAAGTGATGAAAGTAAATGGCAGTAAAGAAATGAACACAGCAGAATTATCCTGGTTCCCCTTATGACTAAGGGTACATCCAGTCCTCTTGCACTTGAATTTATGAAAATGAAAATGATATGCTAGTACTTGAATTTATGAAAAATGACTTTGAGAAAAATTTAGAAAAGTTGTTCAAAGTCTTTAAAGTTGTGTAGTAAGATTGTTGTTGTTGAATCTGAAGTTATGGTGTATTTATAGTCCATAAACATCTCTTCAGATTCGTGGCTATTGATCCAAGAGGTTTGAGGAACAATTGCAATGATTTAGAACCATTTCGGAACTGAAAAATTGCATTCCTTCCAGTTGTATTCGAATACATGATGTATGTATTCGAATACACCTCTTTGTAACGTTCAGAAAATTCAAAACTTTTTAATGTGTATTCGAATACAAGATGGTGTAGTCGAATACACTTGTATCAATTTTGCCATTGTCTTGCTGGTTGTATTCGACTACATCAGGTTGCAGTCGAATACAGATTAGAGGCTTTTGCTACTGACTTAGCAATTTTCATCTGTATTCGAATACACTTATGTTGTATTCGAATACACCTTTCTAATTTGTCAAAAATATTAATTTTAACACTTTGTAAATGTAATTTTGACTTTTGAAAATACTTTTTATGCATATGTAAAGATGTGAGGTTCTCATTGTATTTGAGCTATGGGTTGTATCATTTTACCTTTACATAAAACATCTATTATGAGAAGATTATTAATTTATCAATAAGATTTTTGTAGACTTCTTCTTTTTGAGCTTGTTGCTTTGATCATCATCACCGTTGGTCTTTTGTATCATCAAAAACATGTATTTTACATTCTCCCCCTTTTTGATTATGACAAAACCTTTGTTGTTGTGGAGAGAGTGCATCATATTAGGATTACTCCCCCGTAATTTATGCGTACTTCCTTGTTGGATGATCAAATGAGTACGTTTGTTGAGGACCTACATTTATGTTTACAAACAACAAAGTACCATATTTTCTCCCCCTTTTGACATGATCAAAAAGAAGAAGACAAGCAATAATATACAGAAAAAAGCCAAGTAATAAAACGGAAAAGGCGCATAATAAGCCAAATAGTGTCACATAATCCAAATAAACGAGCAGACAATAGATAATGTCACATAATCAAAATAAAAAACCAAAATGGAACAGAAAGTTTAATGAAAACATCAGATTCATTCCAATCATTTTGGTTCTTAGCTAATGATGTTCATCCAATAAATGCATAGGACGCAATTGATTAAGATTTTAGGTCATTTTGGTCGTTACGAGTTTTATTATAGTCTATTTTGTTCTTTGGCAATGTAGTTCGTCCAAAACGTGCATAAGTCTCATTGGATTAAGATTTTGGATATATTTGTCTTTACTAGGTTTATTCTACCCGATTTTGGTTCTTTGTCAATGTAGCTGGTCCGATAAGTGCATAAGTCATAATGGATTAAGATTTTAGGTCATTTTAGTCTTTACAAGGTTTATTCTAGTTCGTTTTGGTTGTTAGTCAATGTAGTTCATGTAATAAGTGCATTAGTTTCATTGGATTAAGATTTCAAGTGATTTATTTCTCTAATAGGTTTATTCGAATCCATTTTGGTTCTTAGTAAATGTATTTCGTCCTATTAGTGCATTAATCTCAATCGATTAAGATTTTAGGTCATTTTAGTCTTTACATGGTTTACTCTAGTCCATTTTGGTTTGTAGTCAATGTAGTTTGTGTAATAAAAGCCCTTGTTTCAAAAGATTAAAATTTTAGTTCATTTTTGTCTTTAATAGGTTTATTCTAAACCATTTTGGTTATGAAGCAACGTAGTTAGTCCAATAAGTGCATAAGTATCATTGGATTAAAAAATTTTGTTCTGAAGCAATGTACAAGCTTTCTTCTAGTCCATTTTTGGTCCTTAGTCAATGTAGTTTGTCTAATAAGTGCACTATTTTAAATGGTTTATGATTATGGGTTCTCTTGGTCTTTAATAGGTTTATTCTAGTCCATTTCTTTTCTTAGTCAATTTAGTTCGCCCAATAAGTACATAAGTCATAATGGATTAAGATTTTAAGAAATTTTAGTCTTTACAAAGTTTATTCTAGTCCATTTTGGTTCTTAGTTAATGTAGTTCGTGTAATAAGTGCACTAGTTTCAAAGGATTATTATTTTAGTTCATTTTGGTCTTTAATAGGTTTATTCTATTCCACTTTGGTGCTTAGCCAATGTAGTTCGTCCAATGAGTGCTTATGTCGCATTTGATTAAGTTTTTAGGTCATTTTGGTCTTTTTTAATGTTTTTTATAGTCCATTTTTTTTCTTAAGCAATGTAGCTTGTCCTAAAAGTGCATAAGTCTCATTGGATTATGATTTTGGACATTTTTGTCCTTACAAGGTTTATTCTTGTCCAATTAAGTTCTTAATCAATATAATTGTCCAATAAGTGCATAAGTCTCATTTGATTAAGATTTTTTTAATTTTGGTCTTTATTAGGTTTATTCTTTTTAGTTTTTTGTTCTTAGGCAATGTAGTTCATCAATTAAGTGCATAAGTCTCAATAGATTAAGATTTTATGTCATTTTAGTCTTTACAAGGTTTATTCTAGTCCATTTTAGTTCTTAGTCAATGTATTTCGTGTAACAAAAGCAATAGTTTCAAAGGATTAAGATTATAGTTCATTTTGGTCTTTAATAGGTTTATTTAAACCATTTTGGTTCATAGGCAATGTAGTTAGCCCAATAAGTGCATAAGTATCATTAGATTAAAAAATTTGTCACTTTGGTCATTACAAGCTTTATTCAAGTCCATTTTATTTCTTAGTCAACATAGTTCATCTAATAAGTACAATAGTTTCAATGGATTAAGATTTTAATTCATTTTGGTCTTAACTAATTTTACTCTATTCCATTTTGCTTCTTAGCAATTGTAGGTCGTTCAATAAGTGCATAAGTCTCAATAGATTAACATTTTAGGTCATTTTGCTCTTTACAAGGTTTATTATAATCCATTTTTGTTCTTTGGCATTGTAGTTCTTCCAATAAGGGCATAAGTCTCATTGGATTAAGATTTATTCTAGTCCATTTTGGTTCTTAGTCAATGTAGTTTGTGTAATAAGTGCAATAGTTTCAGAGGATTAAGATTTTAGTTTACTTTGGTCTTTATTAGGTTTATCTAATCCATTTTTGTTCTTAGGCAATGTAGTTCATCCAATAAGTGCATAAGTCTAATTGGATTATGATTTTGGTCACTTTGGATATTACATGCTCTTTTCTAGTCCTTTTTTGTTCTTAGTCATTGTCGTTCGTTTAATAAGTGCACTAGTTTCAATGGATTAAGATTTTAGGTCATTTTAGTCTTTACTAAGTTCATTCTAATCCATTTTGATCTCAGCGAATGTAGTTCGTCCAATAAGTTTATATGTTGCAATTGATTAATATTTTAGGTCATTTTGGTCTTTTCAATGTTGTTTATAGTCCATTTTTGTTCTTATGCAATGTAGTTCGTCCAAAAAGGGCATAAGTCTCATTGGATTAAGATCTTTGTCATTTTGGTCCTTACTAAGTTTATTATATTCCATATTTGGTTCTTTGTCAAAGTCATATGTCTAATAAGTGCCTTAATGTCAATGGTGTAAGATTTAAGCTTATCTTGGTCTTTAATAGGTTTATTCTAGTCTATTTTGGTTCTTAGTCAATGTAGTTCATCCAATAAGTAAATAAGTCTCAATGGATTAAGATTTTAGGTGATTTTAGTCTTTACAAGGTTTATTCAAATCCATTTTAGTTCTTAGTCAATGTAGTTCGTGTAATAAAAGCACTAGTTTCAAAGGATTACGATTCTAGTTCATTTTGGTTTTTAATAGGTTTTCTCTAGTCCTTTTTGGTTCTTAGTCAATGTAGTTCGTCCAATAAGTGCATAAGTCATAATGAATTAAGATTTGAGTTCTTAGTTATTGTCGTTCGTTTAATAAGTGCACATTAGTTTCAATGGATTCAGATTTCACGTGATTTTTGTCTTTAATAGCTTTATTCGAGTCCATTTTGGTTCTTAGTAAATGTAGTTTGTCCAATTAGCGCTAGTTTAAATGGATTAAGAATTTAGTTCATTTTGGTCGTTACTAGATTTATTGTAGTCCATTTTGGTTCTTAGTAAATGTAAGTCGTCTAATAAATGCACTACTTCAATGGATTAAGATTTCAGGTTATTTTGGTCTTTAATATGTTTATTTGAGTCCGATAAAGAGCACTAGTTTCAACGCATTAAGATTTTAGTTAATTTTAATCTTTACTAGGTTTATTCTTGTCCAATTTTTATCTTAGTCAATGAAGTTCACCTAATAAGTGCACTAGTTTACATGGACTAATATTTTAAGTCATTTTGATCTTTAACGGGATTATTCTAATCCATATGTGTTCTTACGCAATGTATTACTTCTAATAAGTGCATAAGTTTCAATTTATTAAGATTTTAGGTCATTTTGGTCAATAATAGGTTTATTCTAATCCATTATGGTTCTTAAGCAACGTAGTTCGTTCAATAAGTGCATAAGTCTCAATGGATTAAGATTTTAGGTCATTTTGGTCTTTAATAGGTTTATTCTAATCCATTTTGGTTCATTGCCAATGTAGTTCGTCCAATAAGTGCATATGTCATAATGGAAATAAGATTTTAGGTCATTTTAGCCTTTACAAGGTTTATTCTAGTCCGATTTAGTTCTTAGTCAATGTAGTTCATGTAATAAGTGCATTAGTTTCAATGGATTAAGATTTTTATCATTTTGGTCTTTACTAGGTTTATTCCAGTCCATTTTTGTTTCTTAGGTAATGTAGTTCGTCAAATAAATTCACTAGTTTTAATGGTTTATGATTTTCGGTTGTCTTGGTCTTTAATAGGTTTATTCTAGTGCATTTTGGTTTTTAGTCAATGTCGTTCGTCCAATAAGTGCATAAGTCATAATAGATTATAATTTCACGTGATTGTTTTTCTCTAATAGGTTTGTTCAAGTCCATTTTGCTTCTTAGTCAATGTAGTTCGTCCAATTAGTGCACTTGTTTCAATAGTTTCATATTTTAGGTCATTTTGGTGGTTACTATATTTATTCTAGTCAATTTTGGTTCTTAGTCAATGTAGTTCGTCTAATAAATGCACTAGTTGCAATGCATTAAGATTTCAATAGATTTTGGTCTTTAATAAGTTTATTCGAGTCCATTTTTGTTGTTAGTCATTGTTTTTGTCCGATAAGAGCACTAGTTTCAATTGATTAAGATTTTAGTTCAATTTAGTCTTTCCTACGTTTATTCTAGTCCAATTTTGTTCTTAATCAATGTAGTTTGCCTAATAAGTGTACTAGTTTCAATGGACTAATATTTTAGGTCATTTGTGTCGCAATTGATTAAGATTCAGGTCATTTTGGTCTTTACAATGTTTTTTATAGTCCATTTTTCTTCTTAAGCAATGTTGTTCGTCCAAAAAGTGCATAAGTCTCATTGGATTAAGATTTTGGACATTTTTGTCCTTACAAGGTTTATTCTTGTCTGTTTTAGTTCTTAATCAATGTAATTGTCTAATAAGTCCATAAGTCTCATTGGATTAAGATTTTTTAATTTTGGTCTTTATTATATTTATTCTTTTCTATTTTTTCTTCTGAGGCAATGTAGTTCATCCAATAAGTGCATAGGTCTCAATGGATTAAGATTTTAAGCCATTTTAGTCTTTACAAGGTTTATTCTAGTCCATTTTTGTTCTTAGGCAATGTATTTCGTGTAATAAAAGCAATAGTTTCAAAGGATTAAGATTATAGTTCATTTTGGTCTTTGTTAGGTTTATTTTAAATCATTTTGGTTCATAGGCAATGTTGTTAGTCCAATAAGTGCATAAGTATCATTGGATTAAAAAATTTGTCACTTTGGTATTTACAAGCTTTATTCAAGTCCATTTTATTTCTTAGTCAATGTAGTTCATCTAATAAGTGCAATAGTTTCGATGGATTAATCCAAATTCTCTCATCATGATCATCTCTAAGATATAAACCATCATCAGTTGAATCAATTTCACGTGGTTGTGATGTCGGAAAGAAAAGATCATTACCAACATCTTCATCTTTATTGTTATCATCACTTATTTTATTGGTAGATAGGACAATAGACCATTTATCATCAGCAGGATCAGTGACATAAAACACTTGTTGAGCTTGCGACGCTAAAATAAAAGGCTCATCTTTGTATCCCACCCTATTAAAATCGGCAAGCAAGAACCCTAACTCATCAATCCGAACGCCATTATTATTATCGACCCACTTGCAACCAAATATGGAAACACGAAACATTGTGTAATCTAACTCCCATATGTGCTCGATTTGCATATATTAGGTTTTTGTCTTTTGCACTTAAGATATGCATTGCTTCAGCTATGAGAGTGACTTCGCTATTTTGCATAGTGGTTTGATCATCTTGTTCTTTGGTATAAAATGTGTAGCCGTTAATTACATAACCGGTGTAGGAAAAGACGTGTAAACTCGGACCATTTGCTAGCCACCTCAATCTCTGTGAAACTGAACCGGGGTCTATAACAAACTTTGAGTTAATGTGATTTTTTAGCCATGTTATAAAACTTCGATTGTGCTCTCATGTTATCCAATTTTGATTCCTATTCATGTTCAAACTAGATAACTGATCCATGTGTATTGTAACTTACGGTTGAACCTCATCATCATTGTGCAGAACATACAATTGTGTCTGCTCCCATTCTGTCCTTGATATAGTCACTACTCTGTTTCCAATTATCCATTCTCTTGTTATTCTTCCCGAATGACGAGACATGGGAAGCCCTATGGATTCAACATTGGATAGATATTCAGTACAAAATTCAGCAGGTTCTTCGACAATGTACCGTTCAGCAATACAACCTTCTCGTCGACTTCTACTTTTTACGTACCCTTTTAATATTTTCATATATCGTTCTATCGGATACATCCATCTCATACAAAGTAACAAGATGAACAGTAAGGTGAACCATTATATCAAAAAACGAGGGTGGGAAATACATTTCAAGCTCACACAAAGTAACAACAATTTCCCTCTGCAATGTCGGTAATTTCTGAAGATTGATCTTTTTACTACAAATTTCCCTAAAGAAGAAACATAATTTAGTTATGGCTCGTCAAACTTTTTTGGGTAAAATGGAACATATACCTATTGGTAGCAAATGCTGCATTAGAACATGACAATCATGGGTGTTCACACCTTTTAACTTGAGGTCTTTCATACAAACTAAATTTTTAATGTTTGAAGAGTATCCTTCTGGAACTTTAACTTCGTGTAGAAATTTACATAAAACAATTTTTTCCTTTCTGGATAGAGTATGAGCGGTTGGAGGTAGATATGTCCGATTTCCTTTCTTTACGGGACCCAATTCATTTCTTATTCCCATATCGACCAAGTCCAATCTTGCATTGATTCCATCCTTAGACTTTCTTGGAACATTGAGTAACGTACCAATAACACTATCAAATACATTTTTTTCAATATGCATCACATCGAGAAAATTTCTTATACACAATGACTTCAAATATGGCAATTTTCAAAGAAAATTGACTTTTACTTCAACCCAGTTTTGACAAGCTCTCCCGCAAAAGGTTTGCCAAATTTATTGGTCAAACCTTGTACTTTTTCAAATATTTGATATCTAGTCGGTGCTAAAGGAGCGACACCTTCCTTTGATTTTCCATTGAATGCATTTCTCCACCCACGATACTGATGACTATAAGGTAAAAATCTACGATGTCCAAGAAATACATTCTTCTTACAATGTATCAACCGCATCCAATTTGTACTCTCTTCACATATAGGACATGCACACTGACCTTTAATGCTATATCCTAATAAATTATCATATGCTGGAAAATCATTAATTGTGCCGAACAACATAGCCCTCAAATTGAATTGTTCTTTCTTATACGCATCATAAACTTCCACACTTGTCTCCCACATATTTTTTAAATCTTCAATTAAAAGAGTCAAGTATACGTCGATATCATTTCCCGGTTGTTTGGGTCCAGAAATTAACAGAGACAACATCATAAACTTGCTCTTCATACATAACCATGGAGGTAGGTTATAAATCAACAAAATCACAGGCACGTGCTGTGTGAGATGCTTTGAAGACCATGTGGATTCATTCCATCAGTAGAAAGTGCAAGTTGTAGATTTCTTGACTCTCTCCCGAAATCAGGATACTCGTGATCAATTTTTTGCCTATTTTGGAGAATCTGCAGGGTGTCGAAACTTTCCATCTCTGATTCTTTCATCTTCATTCCATGTCAAGTGTTTTGAATCTTCTTCACTGCGATAGATGCGCCTAAATCTTGGTATTATAGGAAAATACCACACGACTTTTGCTGGAGTAGATTCTTTTTGCTTATATCGAGAGACATTGCATTTTGGACACGCCTTTAGTAATTCATATGCGTTTTGAAATAAAATGCAATCGTTAGGATACGCATGTCGAACCATTTGAAGCATATGTCGAACCATTCTCAAAATTAGCGTTCCCTTTTTTTTTCTCACCATGTCTTATCCAACATCTATATCTTTGATCAATTCCATGCCATACTAAATGTCCTTCCAATTGATGTGCTCTAACGCGTTTTCCAAAACAAAATTTTAAACAAGGACAAATGATTCGATTTGGGTCTTTTTCATTTTTCACTGCAAACTCAACAAACTCATTCACTCCATTTTCATACTCTTTTGACAATGGATTGGCAGACATCCATTTCTGGTCCATTTTATATGACCTATATGAATGCAGTGTTACACAAATGATAAGCTATTGATAACATTATACCAATTTATAGTATATATAGTCTAATATTGGAAAATGGAAACCAAGGTCCAAGGTTATGCATACAAATCTGATTTCAAAACAGAATAGATCGAACATATTTCAAAACAGAACATATTTTATATGATTTGTCAGGTAACAATTTATCTGATTTATCAGGTAAAAATTTATATGATTTATCAAGGTTATGCCATCTACTATCAGGTAACATTTTATAAGATTTATTAGGTAACAATTTATCAGTTTTAGTGACAACAACAAATTAATAAATACAGTACATGAGACAACAATCACTCAGTAGAAATGGGCGCACAGTAGAGGAGGGTTCAACGAGAAGAGGGCGCAGAGTAGTGGAGAGGAGGGTTCGTAGGGTTAGGGAGATAACGTATTAAATATGTTTTTATTTATTTAAAGGGTTATGTACAGTTATATATCAAAATTGTGTTATACACTGTTAAAAATAAAATTATATATTTAAAGGGAATGATTTTTATCAAATACGCACCATTTTATAGCGCTTATATATAAAGCGCTCTAAAAGACCCTGTAATTATGTGAAAGCGCTACATTTTACAGCGCTTATATACAAAGCACTCTAAAACCGCTGTAAACATAATGTGGGAGCGCTATATTTTACAACGCTTGTATACAAAGCGCTATAAACATTATGTGAGAGCGCTATATTTTACAGCGCTTATATCCCAAGCGCTCTATAAGCATTGTAAACATTATATAAAAGCGCTTTGTGACCCTACAACAATGTTTTCAGAAAAAGCGTTGTAAACATTATGAACCTATATGACCCTACAACAGCTCTTTTGCAAAAGCGCTTGTCAGAAAAGCGCGGTTAATTTTAAAATATTATGCAACAGCGCTTTTAGTTAAAAAGCGTTGTAAAAGGCGCGCTGTAAAATGCTATTTTTGGCGTAGTGATTGTTTCAATGGATTAAGATTTTAATTCATTTTGGTCTTAACTAAATTTATTCTAATCCATTTTGGTTCTTAGCCACTGTAGGTCGTTCATTAAGTGCATAAGTCTCAATAGATTAAGATTTTATGTCATTTTGCTCTTTACAAGGTTTATTATAATCCATTTTTGTTCTTTGGCATTGTAGTTCGTCCAATATGTGCATAAGTCTCATTGGATTAAGATTTATTCTAGTCCATTTTGGTACTTAGTCAATGTAGTTTGTGTAATAAGTGCAATAGTTTCAAAGGATTGAGATTTTAGTTTACTTTGGTCTTTATTAGATTTATTGTAATCTACTTTTGTTCTTAAGCAATGTAGTTCATCCAATAAGTGTGTAGTCTCATTGGATTAAGATTTTAGGTAATTTTGGTCTTTACAATGTTTTTTATAGTCCATTTTTGTTCTTACGCAATATTATTTGTCCAAAAAAGGCATAAGTCTCCTTGGATTAAGATCTTTGTCATTTTGGTCTTTACTAGGTTTATTCTATTCCATATTTGGTTCTTAGTCAAAGTCATATGTCTAATAAGTGCCCTAATGTCAATGGTTTAAGATTTAAGCTTATCTTGGTCTTTAATAGGTTTATTCTAGTCTATTTTCGTTCTTAGTCAATGTAGTTCATCCAATAAGTACATAAGTCTCAATGGATTAAGATTTTAGGTGATTTTAGTCTTTACAAGGTTTATTCTAATCCATTTTAGTTCTTAGTCAATGTAATTCGTGTAATAAAAGCACTAGTTTTAAAGGATTAAAATTCTAGTACATATTGGTTTTTAATAGGTTTTTTCTAGTCCATTTTGGTTATTAGTCAATGTAGTTCGTCCAATAAGTGCATAATTCATATTCAATTAACATTTTAGTTCTTAGTCAATGTAGTTCGTTTAATAAGTGCATTAGTTTCAATGGATTAAGATTTCACGTGATTTTTGTCTTTAATAGCTTTATTCGAGTCCATTTTGGTTCTTAGTCAATGTAGTTCGTTCAATTAGTGCACTAGTTTCAATGGATTAAGATTTTAGTTCATTTTGGTCGTTACGTGATTTATTGTAGTCCATTTTGGTTCTTAGTAAATGTAAGTCGTCTAATAAATGCACTACTTAAGTGGATTAAGATTTTAGGTTATTTTGGTCATTAATAAGTTTATTTGAGTCCGTTTTGGTTCTTAGTCAATGTTGTCTTTTCGATAAGAGCACTAGTTTCAATGCATTGAGATTTTAGTTAATCTTAATCTTTACTAGGTTTATTCTTGTCCAACTTTGTTCTTAGTCAATGAAGTTCACCTAATAAGTGCACAAGTTTACATGGACTAATATTTTAAGTCATTTTGGTCTTTAACAGGATTATTCTAATCCATGTGTATTCTTACGCAATGTATTACTTCCAATAAGAGCATAAGTTTCAATTTATTAAGATTTTAGGTCATTTTGGTCAATAATAGGTTTATTCTAATCCATTATGGTTCTTAAGCAATGTAGTTCGTCCAATAAGTGCATAACTCAATGGATTAAGATTTTAGGTCATTTTGGTCTTTAATAGGTTTATTCTAATCCATTTTGGTTCATTGCCAATATAGGTCGTCCAATAAGTGCATATGTCATAATGGATTAAGATTTTAGGTCATTTTAGTCTTTACAAGGTTTATTCTAGTCCATTTTGGTTCTTAGTCAATGTAGTTCATGTATTAAGTGCATTAGTTTCAATGGATTAAGATTTTTACCATTTTGGTCTTTACTAGGTTTATTCTAGTCCATTTTTGTTTCTTAGATAATGTAGTTTGTCAAATGAATGCACTAGTTTTAATGGTTTATGATTTTAGGTTATCTTGGTCTTTAATAGGTTTATTCTAGTGCAATTTAGTTCTTAATCAATGTAGTTCGTGTAATAAGAGCACTAGTTTCAAAGGATTATTATTTTAGTTCATTTTGGTTATTAATAGGTTTATTCTAATCCATTTTGGTTCTTAGCAACGTAGTTCATCCAATAAGTTCATATGTCGCAATTGGTTAGGATTTTTTGGTGTTTATCATATTTTTTTATAGTCCATTTTTGTTCTTAGGCAATATAGTTCATCCAAAAAGTGCATAAGTCTCATTTGATTAAGATTTTGGACATTTTTCTCTTTACAATGTTTATTCTTGTCCATTTTGGTTCTTAGTCACTATAGTTCGTCCAATTAGTGCACTAGTTTCAATGGATTAATATTTCAGGTGATTTTGGTCTTTAATAGATTTATTTGAGTCCATTTTGGTTTTTAGTAAATGTAGTTCATCCAATAAGTGCACTACATTGACTTGAACCAACACATACTAGAATAAACCTCGTAACGACAAAAATTACCTAAGATCTTAATCCATTGAAATTAGTGCACTTATTGATCTACAATGACTAAGAATCAAAATGGACTGTAATAAACCTATTAAAAACCATAATTACCTAAAATCTTAATCCATTGAGACTTATGCACTTATTGGACGAATAACATTTAACGAAGAACCAAATGAACTAGATTAAACCTAGTAAAGACCAAAATGATCTTAAAATCATAATTCATTGAGACTTATGCAATTAACTGACGAACTATAATAACTAAGAACCAAAATAGACTAAAATAAACCTCGTAAAGACTAAAATGACCAAAATCTTAATCAATTGAGACTTATGTACTTATTTGAGGAACTACGTTGACTAAGAACCAACATGGACTAGAATAAACCTAGAAAAGCCCAAAAAGGCCTAAAATCTTTATCCATTAAGATCTATGTACTTATTGGACAAACTACATTTATTAAGAACCAAAATGCACAAGAATAATCCAAGTGAAGAATAAAATGACTAAAATCTTAATCCATTGGGACTTATGCACTTATTGGACAAACAACATTGACTAAGAAGCAAAAAGGATTAAAATAAACCTACTAAAAATCAAAATGACCTAAAATCTTAATCCATTAAGACTGTTGCATGGACTAAAATAAAGCTTGTAACAACCAAAATGACCTAAAATCTAATATAATTGATGTCAAATATGAAGTGATATGAATTAGACTCACAAAAGAGAGTAAGAACCAACAATGTTGTAACTATTAGTGGCACTCTTAATATTTTTTTATATAATAAATGAGGTACAAAAACATCATTAAAGAAGAAGATTTTTCAACTAAATTGGTACTTCAAGTCGTAACAATCACTTGAAGCACCAAAAAGTATCGTACTACTGAAAATTAAGCAAATAATGACAAACCTAGAACTTATATTACTAGCTTTGGGCACTGTTATGAATTTTCAATTGCTCTGAAATATGTTCATCGAACTACATGTTAGTTTAAAATTTCTTATTAATTAATTAATATAGAGTCATTTAAAATAGTGTTATGATATGCAGATTAATGACTTAATGTTTGGTTTTTTTAGAAAAATTGCTGAAAGGATTTCATTATTAAGAACCTAGTGTATACAATTAACAATATCAATGAAAATATGGAGACTAGCTAACGTTGTGATTATCTCTTTAACGCGTGAGTTACAAAACATAAGTGAAAGTGTACAACGACATTTCAAATAATGGCTCCAACCCCTCTTTGTTCACCACATACTTGTTGTCCAGCTCAAAGTATACATTTTGTATATGAAGATCTTGGATCCAGTTAATTGTAATTAACAATGCACTTATTCACCTTTATTTACCAAACATAATTGGCGATATCCACTCTATTTTAGCAAGGAAACAATCACCTTTATCGTCACGTATACAAATACCAATTCCCACTCGATAGCGTCCAACAGAAAAAGTATTGTTTTTGAGTTTCATAAAACTGTTTCAAAATAAATTTATGTCACCAAAGATATTACTGGGTTGAGTCGCACATTAGGTCGCTCTCTTTAAGACGTTTCACATCACTGCCTATATTGTGCAAGGCAGACTATCAACCACGAAGTCCCCAGGATAAAACAGCTCAGACAAACTATAATGGAGTTCTAGTGCATCGTTGAAAACCGTTTTAGAATTACAACCTCAATATGGCGATTAAAGTCACTCACAATATGGCGATTAAAGCCACTCTCAATATGGCGATTAAAGCCACTCTCAATATGGTACTATGACCACTCATAAATCAAAAGAACTACGGCACAAAAACTGCTCTAAAAGGATAGTGGTATTTGGACCACTAAAAAATCAACGGGACTACAACAACAAAAAACCGCTCTAAAAGGATAGTGGTATTAGGACCACTTAAAAATCAACAGGATTACGGCATAAATGAATCCATTGAACCTAATTTTTGGGATCTCCAATCTTTTAGGTCGCGTTACCATCATGAGTGACTCTATAGGCAATAGTCCCATCCTTTTTAGGGGTGTAACAGGTCAGTTTGGTTTGGTTTTCTGCAAAAAATGAATCCAAACCAATGAAATTTGCACGGGTTGGTTTGGTTCGGTTTTACTTGTTTTTTATAACTGGATTCGAAACAAACTAAATTGATGATATACGAGTTGGTTCGGTTCGGGTGATTGGATTTCAAAAAAAACAAAACGATAAACATTTTAATTTTTTGGCAGAATAAAAAAAAAAGAATATACAAGTGCAGCAGCCATTTTAATTTCTTCCTCTAAAATAGAATTTTGAATAACTAAAAACTCATAATTTAATCCTCTAAAAGACTAAAACAAAATATGCAGTAGTATTACATAATTTGGTCCCCTAAAACAGAATTCGAAATAACATAGTGCAATAACAATCGAAGTTAAAATACAAAACAGGCAGTATTGTGCCAAATTAAACCAGAATTTAGTTGACTAGATTCTAAATGGGAATTTAAATTACAATGCAAAATAACAAAAATCCAAAGTAGGCAGTAACAATCCACTTGAATGATAAAAATCTAAAATAGAAAAAATAAATAAACAGTTAGATGTTATAATATGAAATTTATTTTCAACTTGAACAAATCAAATTAAATATAACCTTAGATTGCATTCTTCATTCATGTCATGCCATATGTATTAACTCCGACATTAGTAATACGTAATCCTGCAATTTCTAAAAATTTAAACACACAATCCACAATAAATTAGTTTGATAATATAATGAAATATAAAAACAAAGTGAACAAAAATGAGAGTTGAGTTACAAATCAACTTTCATACCTGCTTCAAGTTGTTGCACTTCATCCATTTGTGCTCTTAAATCAATTACCTTTGGTTTTCTTATCCAATTTTGGTTACAAATCAAAGCTTCAACAATAGTGGAACTCAAACTACTATGAAATGAATCAAGTACGCGATCTCCTATACTAAATGTGACTCAGATGACACTGTAGACACCGGAATAGCCAATATATCTCTAGCCAAGCAGGAAAGGACATAATATTTTTTAGATTTCTCTTTCCACCACTGTAAAATATGTAAATAATTTTTGCTATCTTCAAGATTAGCATCAATATACCTATCTAACTCACTATTTTGCACATTTGTTTGTTTTTTCTTCATACTCAATCTAAATGCAGTATCCCAATCAGTATCAGCATCATCAATAGATTGATTTGTGTTAGCTTGTGTATCAATTCTTGAGGCTACACTACTAGACTCATTTTCATCACTAGGAATGGGATATTCCATCACATAATGCTCAAACAATTTCTTGAAAAGATCTTTTAATGTTTTCAACATATCTTCGCTTTTATCACAGCCATACATCTTAGTAAAACAAAATTCAATATATTTATACTTATAATGGGGATCTAGAAAAACAGCCACAAACAAAAGATAGTTTATAACATTACTATCCCAATACTTGTTAAACTTCACTTGCATATTTTTTGTCATCGTCTGCAGCTTTTCATCCTCACTATTAGTCCATTTCTGTAATGACGTTTGAATGTCACACAACTTTTTGAAGAATGTATTAGATGTAACATACAATGAACCAGAAAAAGATAGTTCCATCATAAAAGATCTTTAAAAATTTCACAAACACATGTGCACGTTCCCAATCAAAATGATTAGGAATACCTACTTCTTCACTAGCAAGAAACACAACAAATGAATCATCTTGATATTGAAGTCGATTAAATGCCTTTTCATATTTCACAGCAACTTCTAACATCAAATAGGTAGAGTTCCAACGAGTTCGAACATCAAGAGCTATCATTGCCTTACTATCTATGTTACACTCTTTTGCACACTTTTTAAAACTAGCAACTCTATTTGGAGATGTCTTAACAAACTTACAAGCAACCCTTATCTTTTTAATAGATGAGTCGATGGTAGTTAAACCATCACTACAATCAAATTCAAAATGTGAGCGTAACATCTCATGTGTATAAACTCCCCCTTTAACAAACTACGACCATTCCAATCATTCATCCCTCTAACTAAGTATGTAATAGCAACAATGTTAGCACTTGTATTATCAACACAACCAACATTTTTTATCCCCTAATCTTTCAACACTCCTCTAAGGCTTTCCCAATGGTTTCTCCTTTGTGATCAGAAATCAAACCAAAACTCAATATAATCTTATTCAACTCCCAACCCTCATCAATATAATGAGCAGTAACACACATATTGGTAAGGGAAACCATTTGTTTATTCGCAGATAATAAGCTTTTCAACTTTTCTTTCTCATCATTATATAAAAGCATGCAATCTTTAGCAATCGTAACAGGACAAGGAACTTTTAAATCTAGGACAAGCCACACTCATAAAGTATTTAAATCCTTCATTTTCAACAAGTTTAAAAGCAAGTTCATCCATAACTATCATCTTTGCTAGGGCTGAACGGGTCATATCTTGACTAAATTCAACAAGCTTAAAACTAACAATATTGTTTAGGTCATCTTCACAATCCTTTCCAATAGTAAGTGTTTTTTGTTTCTTATCAACTACCCTATTTGTATTTTTAAGGAAAACCTTATAATGCTTATTCATGTTAGTGGTTCCATGACTAGAACTATTGCATGCATAAATTTTTACAATAATTACATTTAGACCTATTTTAATTCTTTGTAAAGTGCTCCCAAGCTAAAGAAGAAGGTCTACTAGGTTTTCGTTTCAATACCACTTGTTGTTCAACCGGTTCTAGATTTAGAATTGAACCTTCTACTGTTCCTTGTTGTGTTGCAATTGGTTCTGAAATTAAAACTGAAGTGCAAGCAGTTACCACATTCTCAATTTGTGAATTACTTCCTATGTAACTTCTATTTCCACTTCCACTTGCCATTTTCTCAACTTAAAATTACCTAAAAACCCAAAACATCTTAGTTTAATGAATGTAAGAGAACTATATTTTTTTTGGTTCTAAAGAGTTTAATGAATGTAAGACAACAATCAAAATAGGAAACCATCAAAACAGAAAAAGGAAACAGTAATCAAAATAGAAAACAATCAAAGTACAACAAAATAGGAAATAGCAATCAAAACTTTACTAAATGTACAACACAATAGGAAAAAGTAATCAAAATAGAAAAAGGAAACAACAAAAAAGAATAAACTTTGCTACCTCAATGGAGAAAAACAAATTGTGATAGAAAAAAATCGAGACAAGGAAACAGAGAGGAGGTCATGGCGGTGAGAAACGATTGAGAGAGGGAAAGTGAAGGAGTTGTGAGAGAAACAAAGAGCGAGGAGATAAAAGGTTGTGGGTTATGGCGGCGAGGAGATAAATAGAGAGCGAGGTGGGCGGCGCAATTTCAACGAGTGGGATGTGGACGGCGAGGTGAGAACCGAGGAGGATGATACGATATTGTCGATACTAGTGAGCGTGAGTGAAAGAGACGTTGCGGTAGAGTGTGACTATGTTTGTGTGAGGATATCACTAGGGTTTGGAAATGGGCTTAATGGGTGATGGGTTTGATTTTTGTATAAAAAAAAATTGTCTTATTGGGTCATAACTTTATGTTAAAAATAAATATATAAAAAAAATATGAATAGTATTGGTTTGGTTCGGTTTTATTAGTTTTTAAAACTAAAATCCAATACCAGAATCAAATAATCTTTGGTTTACATTGGTTTGGTTTCGTTTTTTACCCGAACCAAAAATAACGGGTAATTTTCAGGTTGGTTTGGATGTTCGGGTTGATTGGATTTATTTTGTCCACTTACACCCCTAATCCTTTTGGATGTATTTAGGATTTTCTCTCTAGCTAATCCTTTCGTCAAAGTATTTAAAATAAAAGTTATAAAAATTACAGTTTTGTCATCATCAAAAATCGGGAGATTGTTGGAATCAAGTTGGTTTTATACTTAGAGTTTTGATGTTAACAAAAGTATTTAATAAGAACAATATATTTGACTTCATAGAGTATGAAAGAAGATGATTGTTTTTGAAAACAATCTAAAATAAGATTTGATTCAGAATTATAAATGAAGAAAATCTTTGACTAAGTTGAAAATAAGATATGGTCAAGATTTGAAGATATGATCAACATCTTATTAACAATAAGATATGAATTATTTACAAGAAGATTTGATCAAGATTTATCTACAAGAATATATTGATTATTTACAGGAAGATTTGATCAAGATTTACCACAAGAAGATATGAATTATTTACACGATGATTTGATCAAGATTTATTACAAGAAGATATGAATTATTTACAAGAAGATATGAAATATTTACAAGAAAGTATGATCAACAATTGTTTGCAAGAAGAAACACCCACAAGAAGATACATTTATTATTTGTAAAGACATGATTCAGATTTTGACAAAGGACAAAATACTGAACTGGACTTAGTCATATTCCTACTTGTTCAAAAAAATTTTTTGAATAAGATCATTGTTGACCAAGATATGAATGAAGATACAATTCAGAATTAAATAAGGACTAAATTAAAGTCCTAGTTTTATCTATAAATAGATACTCAAGGCTGAAGAAGAAGATCATCAAAAAATTAGAAAAGAGTAGAAGAACTCAAGCTCAAAATTCCAAATTCATCTTAGAGTTCAAAAAGAGAAACACTTGTTCGAATGAGAAATATTTTCTAAGTGTTTTTCTTAGAATGTGATAGTCATTGTTATAATCAACTTGTTAGAAGCAACTACTTAAGTTCCAAACCTTTGTATTCAAACTTGATAGTGGTGTTAGTGTGCCTTCAACAATTTGCGATTGTTAGATTGTCTGGAGAAGATTTGTGACACCCTAAACCCCAAATAAAAAAATATTTTAATTTTCTTATTTTTAAAAAAAAAGAAATTCTTCTAATAAATATATAAACTTCCAAACATCTTCTTTTTTTTTGGGAAAGAGTATCACGTAATCATGAACATGTCACATAAATCCAAAATTTCCATCAAACTTAACAACTCGAAATCATAATATCAGACAGAAAAATCCTTTTTGAAGTACACATACATAAGTTCAATATTAAGTGCAAATGTAGTCCCAACCCGATGTCACTATCAGAGTAGGAATTCCCAAAATAAAATACACTCAAAATAACGTGAACACAATGCATATAATAAGAGTCTTCAAGACAGGACGGCTTCTGCCTATCTGATGGTACTAGTCATCACCTGCAGCTCACAACTCGTCTGCGTCCATCGCGAACGCCAAACACAAACAACGAAGGGTGAGTTTCGAAACTACGTAATAGTATAAGATAAACGAGGAGAACACGCAAGTAGTCAAAACAGCACAAATAAAGAGAACATTGAAGAACATAATATCAAAGGTTAACCTAATTCAATCACAATAAAATAGTTACAAGGATGAAATGCTATGCATGTCCTATACTTTATACTTCATCATTTGGTACCATTCTACTCTGAAGTACTTAGTTAGGAGACCTGATACTATACCACTACAAGAGTGGACGGATAATTCATGAATGACCAAGTCCTCATAGATCCCCTCAACTCAACCTGAGACACATATATGGGACGATCGGGGTACTCTTGTGTTGCATGGTAGCTCTCGGTCTTAGGGAATTCCCCACTAGCGGTACCCCCAAGGTCTATCAGTTTTACCTTACAGTTCGACTGTAGCCCTCCACGATCAGGCTCATTCAGTTGTACTTCCCTAAATCACTAGGTTTTTCAGACCCTCCCTATATGATAACAAAATAATCTCACTCCAAAATCTACAACATCTATCTCATACTTACTCGATCATCACAACTCAATAAATTTCAGTTTGAATTCACAATATTCATCATTATGTATGTATATTAGTCAATCACAATAAGATCCCAATATTTGGTTTACACTACTCACAATGCACAATCCAGTCTTACCAATCACTATAAAAATAAAAAAAAATCAAACAGGTGGCACATTCAAGTAATATCACAATTTCAATCAAGTAACAAGAACACTCCAATACATATCATTCATAGAGTAACAATCAGCATAACATTTCATAAAATTAGATAGCATGCAATCTTGATATAAATAGATTCACGGCAATTATATAGGTTGGTAAATTATATTTTAGTTCTCACTATTCCATTCATATATTATTAATTAATTATTATTACTCAATAGGGCTCGACTGTACGTAGTAAGCCCCAGATGAATCTCGGAAAATTATGGCAATTCCCGTTCATCCCACGTTATTTTATACCCCTAAAATCGAACCTCCTCTCACCCCCTACCTCGATTGAAGATTTCGCCAATGAAGCCAATCCGCTTATTTAATGTGTCGGGTCTGCGCCAACCACCGTCTCTAATAGTCCGCGAAAGAAAATAAATCAACACAACAACCAAATACAAATTAATGACTTGCTCCAATAGAAAATAAATTATTTATTAAAAATAAATAAATAAATTATTTTCTATTTGTAGTATAACCCAAAAATGTATTTAATATCATCAAAACATACGTATTAGTATATTCATATAAAACAAACGTCTAATTTTAACTAAAATAAAACAGAATCACATATTTAAATAAATATGGCATATATCTATAGTCTAGGCGTTAAAATAGGTAAGAAATGTGTCCTATGTAATGAAACTAATAGTACTAATATTTATTTAAATTGATGAATACTGTAAACAACTTTTAATTACAACAAAAATAAAGTGAAGTGTTTTAGATATAAAATAATTCTAGGATATCAGCTCAACATTAATATACTTCAATCATATCAGGTCTATTATTACAAATAAAAAAAACACATGCTCAGTATTACTATAATGTGTATAAAGGAATATAAAAATATGGTATTAGAAAGTGTAAGTTTATAACTTGATAATATGAATAATTATATATATATATATATATATATATATATATATATATATATCTAAGTTGGACAATGCTCGAACAATACGATAATAATATTATTTACATACAATTGTGCATTTTATTGTTATAGACTTGTATTTTAAGATTTTGCAAAAACCAATAAACAACTTTGATTAATTAGTATTATGAAAAAGAAAACTTTGAGTAATTAGCAAATTTATCATTACAAAATAATTAAAATAAAAAGGATATATGCCTAATTTTATAAATCAAACATAATTTCAAAGTACTGCATAAAAATCTAAATAGGTACAGAAATATACTCACCTTATAGAGGAAAATAAATAGTACCGATGGATTTTACCTATTTCTATTCCTGTGTGTGGTGTCCTTAATGTTCTAGATGGTACTATCACTATGGGTAGGAGAGGCTTGGGAGCAAAGGCAAGCGACAACTTTTTCTTTTTCTTCCATGAGCGACGGTAACCTAGTTACTAAGTGTAATATGTTTATATATATGTCTGTGTATGCGATATTGATTTTAAGCAGGCCCAGTTATGTCCATTTCCTGTTACTCTATTCTATTATTAAAAACAAATATATTACTAAGGCAAATACTTAGGGAATTATCACATACATATATAATAATAATAATAATAATAATAATAATAATAATAATAATAATAATATTAATAATAATAGTAATAGTGATAATAATAATTAAAATAATAATAAAAACAATATTATTAATTTACCACATGTTGTTAAAATATAATAATAAAGAGGAAGGGTGTTAAATTTTTCTCCCTGTTGAAAAAATTTCGTCCTCGAAATTTACCTAACGGAAATAACTCTGGAAAAGAATCGCGCATATGACTTTTGACTTCCCACGTAGCACTTTCACCAGTAGCACCTCCCCAGACAACCTTAACCAATGAAATCGTCTTACCTCTTAATTCTTTGACCTTTCGGTCCTCAATCCGTAGCGGTAAGGTCTAAAAGTTAGATTCTCTTTTATTTTGACCTTGTCTGACTCAATCACATGTGAAGGATCGGGAATGTATTTAAGAAGTTGAGACACGTGAAAGATACTATGAAGATTAGAAAGAGACGGAGGCAACGCGATCTAATATGCTACGTTACCGACACGTTTAAGAATTTGATAAGGTCCTATAAACCAAGGAGTAAGCTTTCGCATTTTTAATGCCCGACCAACTCCAGTTATTGAAGTAACTCTCAGAAATACATGATCACCTTCTTGAAAATCAAGATTTTTCCTTCTTTTATCATGGTAACTCTTTTGCCTACTCTAAGACGCTCTCATCGATTCCTGAATCATTTTTACTTTATCAGTAGTCTGTGGCACAATCTCAGGTCATAACACAAGGTTATCGCCCGTCTCAAACCAACACAGAGGGGTCATACACCTCCTTCCATACACTGCCTCAAAAGGGGCAATTCCAATACTGGAGTGGAAACTATTGTTATAGGTAAACTCTATAAGTGGCAAAAAGCTATCCCAACTTCCATTTTGTTCCAACACTTAAGCTCTCAACAAGTCTTCTAGGGATTGATTGGTTCATTCAGTCTGACCATCTGTTTGTGGGTGGTAGGCTGAACTCATCCTAAGGTTCGTACCTAAAGCG
The DNA here is from genome assembly GCA_037974755.1 of Cicer yamashitae. Lineage (NCBI taxonomy): Eukaryota > Viridiplantae > Streptophyta > Magnoliopsida > Fabales > Fabaceae > Cicer > Cicer yamashitae. Next base: position 13,588,998 of record JBBPBQ010020322.1, read on the forward strand.
CTCTGTAAACCTTCCCAAAACTTAAAGGTAAATCTACGGTCTCTATCTAACAGTATACTTGATGGGATTCCATGCAACTTCCCAATTTCCTTTATGTATATTTCAGCTAACCTTTCCATTGGATAAGTTATGTTTATCAGAATAAAGTGAGCATATTTAGTTAATCTATCCACAATAACCCAAATACTATCATACCTTTTTGGAGTTCGAGGTAAGCCTACAACAAATTCCATAGAGATGCTATCCCACTTCAATTCAGGAATACTCAAAGGTTGCATCAAGCCTGAAGGTTTTTGGTGTTCTACCTTAGACTTTTGACAGGTCAAACAAGTGTAAACGAACTCAGCAACATCTTTTTTCATTCTAGGCCACCTAAATATCTTCTTGAGGTCTTTATACATCTTTGTGGCTCCAAGGTGAATACTTAGACAACTCCTATGTCCTTCCTCCTAGATCAAATTCCTTAACTCATCTACATCGGGTACACAAATTCTATCCTTAAATCTCAAAATTTCATCCACACCAATTTTAAAGTCAGGTTCTCCCCCTTGGTCAATCAACTCTAACTTATCTAAAAGGTATAAATCCAACTTCTAGGTCTTTTTAATCTCTTCTAATAGTCCACTAGTTACCTTTAACATTCCCAATTTAATACTTTCTGGTGTCACTTCACAAACTAAAATAAGGTCTCTAAATTGTTCCAACAACTCACTATTCTTAACCATTAAGGCGGACACACTCAAAGTCTTCCTACTCAAGGCATCGGCCACTACATTGGCCTTTCAAGAGTGATAGTTAAGCTCAAAATCAAAATCCTTAAGAAATTCCATCCACCTACGTTGTCTCATATTCAACTCCTTTTGGTCAAAAAGGTACCTAAGGGTCTTATGGTCACTGAAAACCTCAAATCTAGATCCATACTAATAATGTCTCCACATCTTAAGTACAAAGACAACTGCTGCTAGTTCTAGGTCGTGGGTAGGATAGTTCCTCTCATGAATCTTCAGTTGCCTAGAAGCATACGCTACAACCTTCCCATCCTACATAAGTACTCCACCTAATCCTGAACCACACGCGTCACAATATACTACAAAGGGTTCACTCGGATTAGGTAACACTAAGATCAGTGCAGAGGTCAATCGTTTCTTAAGCTCTTGGAAACTATTCTCACAATGGGTGTCCCACATGAATAATTCCCCTTTTCGGGTCAACTTAGTTAAAGGTAAGGCCATCTTGGAGAATCCTTCTATGAACCTACCATAATAACCTGCCAATCCTAGGAAACTCCTAATCTCAGTCACTGACTTAGGTGTTTTCCATTCTAAAACGCTCTCCACCTTGGCAGGATCAACAGCTATTCCACCTTTTGAAATTACATGTCCTAGGAAACTTACTTCCTCTAACCAAAATTCACACTTAGACAACTTGGCAAATAATTGTTTCTCCTTAAGGGTTTGCAAGACTATCTTTAATGTTCTCCATGCTTTTCCTTAGTCTTAGAGTACACTAAGATATCATCTATAAATACAACCACAAATGAGTCTAGGTAAGGATGAAATATCCGATTCATGTAATCCATAAACACTGCTGGTGCATTGGTCACACCAAAAGGCATAACCAAATACTCATAATGGCCATAACAGGTTCTAAAGGCGGTTTTAGGGATATCAAAAGACTTCACTCGGATCTGATGTTAACCTGATCTCAAGTCGATCTTACTAAACACACAGGATCCTCTCAATTGGTCCATAAGGTCATCTATCCTAGGTAGCGGATACTTATTCTTCATTGTCACTTTAATAAGCTGACGGTAATCCACACACAAACTCATAGAACCATCCTTCTTCTTAACCAACAACACAAGTGCACCCCATGGTGATACACTAGGTCTTATAAATTGTTTATCTAAAAGCTCCACTAATTGCTTCTTAAGCTCAGACAATTCTAAGGGAGACATCCTATACGGTGCCATGGATATGGGTCCAGTACCTGGTACAAGGTCAATGCTAAACTCAATCTCACGCTCTGGTGGTAAACTATTGACATCTTCAAGGAATACTTCAGGGAATTCACACATAATAGGAACATCTCGTATTACCACTTTTTCTTCAAATTCCAATGAGGCTAGGATTCAAGAGTGCCTTCTTTCAAGAGTGCCTTCACTTGGTTGGCAGATATATTGCTAGGATTCTCCCCCTCTTTTGGCTCCATGAATTCAATGGTCTTACTAAAAAAATCTACCCGCACACGGTTGGCAAATAGCCAATCCATACCAAGAATCACATCGACCAGACGCAAAGGTAAACACACTAAGTCAACTCGGAAGTCCTTTCCACACACATGGATAGAAATGTCAAGACAAACACTAGAGGTATCAACAGAATTACTAGTTGGGGTATTCACAATCAAATCATACTGCAAATGAGACACAGGTAGTCCTAAACATCTAACACAATCAAGAGTCACAAAGGAATGAGTGGCACCACAATCAAATAGCACAAATAAAGGAGTATCACTTATGAGACACGTACATTGGATGAAGTTTTCTTTCTCAGACGCTCCTGCACCACTGAGGGAAAAGACTCTTCCATTGGATTTAGGTTGGCTAGCTTGGGAACTCAGGTTTCCAGGTTGTGGAGTCTTCCTTGGGTAGGGGCATGTGGTGCTGATGTGGCCCTGTTGTTGGCAATTAAAACAAGTAACTGCAGCATCCCAACACTCAAATGCCATATGACCCTGCTTACCACACTTGTGACATCGGATAGGAGTAGCTGGATTACCATTATTTCCACTGTTATTGCTCGAGACTTGACTCCTGTTGTTGCTATTCACATTACTAACTCCTCGTCCATTGGAGTTTCCTCTACCACCCCCATAACTATAACTGTTTTCGTTTCCTTTTCCATTACCACTACTATTTCCTCTTCCAGCAGAAGAACTGTATTGTTGATAATTCATACGACTTCCAGATTTACTAAGAGGAAAAGAGTAAGGTTTTCCTCTATTATGATGCATAGGCCTCTTGTCCTTCATAGTTCTAGTGTTTCGGTAATGTGCCTTTTCAGCACGACTATCCTCATCATAAATCCTACTCTTATTCACTAGGGTATGAAAGTCACAGATCTCTTGCATTCCAAACTGCTTCTTGATCTCTGGCCTAAGTCCCATTTCAAACTTGATGCATTTAGACTTTTCTCCTGCCTTTCCAACATAGAGTGGATAGTACCTGGATAACTCCTCAAACTTAGCGACATACTCCGCTACTGACATATTCCCTAGTTCTAATTTGACAAATTCCATTTCCTTCCTATTGCGAATGTCTTCAGGGAAATACTTGACTAGGAACATGTTTCTAAATACAACCCAAGTTATTGCAGTCCCTGCATTATCTAAGCGTTGACGCACATTATCCCACCAATGTTCAGCTTCTTCTGTCAACATAAAGGTTCCCAAATGCACTTTCTGAAAATTTTCTCAACCTTTTGCAACCACTTCTGAGCTCCATTAGGATTATAGTGACCTTCAAACGATGGAGGGTTAGCCTTATGGAATCGAACCATCACCATGAACTCGTTTATTTGCACATTTCCTTGACCACCACTGTAGGTAGTAGCTTGAGCAACAGCTTGATCATCAACCTGTGCAGCTTGAGTAGCAGCTTGCGCAAAGGCTTGTGCAGTAGCTTGAGATTCAGCCAAAGCTTGGAGAGCCTGCATTGTAACACCTGCCATGGACTCTAAAGCCTCAACAATCGCAGCGTCATTCCTTCCACTAGCCATCACTACCTACATCAATCAGATAAGCCAAACGAATATAGTGAGACACGTAGGGAAGTGAGAAACTAACTTAGCTCTACACCACTAACACAATAATGACCATAACAACAACACACGAATAACAGAGCACACAAGGAAACATAGCGAACACATAACACATTTACGGTCTGATTGGACAGACCAGCTTTGATACCACTAATGTGACACTTTAAACCCCAAATAAAAAAATATTTTAATTTTCTTATTTTTAAAACAAAGAAATTCTTCGAATAAATATATAAACTTCCAAACAACTTTTTTTATCTGGTAAAGAGTATCACGTAATCATGAACATGTCACATAAATCCAAAATTTCCATCAAACTTAACAACTCGAAATCATAATATCAGACAGCAAAATCCTTTTTGAAGTACACATACATAAGTTTAATATTAAGTGCAAATGTAGTCCCAACCCGATGTCACTATCAGAGCAGGAATTCCCAAAATAAAATACACTCAAAATAACGTGAACACAATGCATATAATAAGAATCTTCAAGACATGATGGTTTCCGCCTATCTGATGGTACTAGTCATCACCTGCAGCTCACAACTTGTCTGCGTCCATCGCGAACGCCAAACACAAACAACGAAGGGTGACTTTCAAAATTACGTAATAGTATAAGATAAACGAGGAGAAAACACAAGTAGTCAAAACAGCACAAATAAAGAGAACATTCAACAACATAATATCAAAGGTTAATCTAATTCAATCACAATAAAACAGTTACAAGGATGAAATGTTATGCATGCCCTATACTTTATACTTCATCATTTGGTACCATTCTACTCTGAAGTACTTGGTTAGGAGGCATGATACTATGCCACTACAAGAGTGGATGGACAATTCATGAATGGCCAAGTCCTCATAGATCCTCTCAACTCAACCCGAGACACATATACGCGACGGTCGGGGTACTCTTGTGTTGCACGGTAGCTCCCGGCCTTAGGGAATAACCCACTAATCCACTTAGGAATTCCCCACTAGAGGTACCCCCAAGGTCTATCACTCTTACCTTACACTTCGACTGTAGCCCTCCGCGATCAGGCTCATTCAGTTGTACTTCCCTAAATCACTAGGTTTTTCAGACCCTCCCTATATGATGACAAAATAATCTCACTCCAAAATCTACAACATCTATCTCATACTTACTCGATCATCACAACTCAATAAATTTCAGTTTGAATTCACAATATTCATCATTATGTATGTATATCAGCCAATCACAATAAAATCCCAATATTTGGTTTACACTACTCACAATGCACAATCCAGTCTTATCAATCACAATATAAAAAAAAAAAATCAAACAGGTGGCACATTCAAGTAATATCACATTTTCAATCAAGTAGCAAGAACACTCCAGTACATATCATTCATACAGTAACAATCAGCATAACATTTCATAAAATTAGACAGCATGCAATCTTGATATAAATAGATTCACGCCAATTCTATAGGTTGCTAAACTATATTTTAGTCCTCACTATTCCATTCATATATTATTAATTAATTATTATTACTCAATAGGGCTCGATTGTACGTAGAAATCCCCGGATGAATCTCTGGAAATTACGGCAATTCCCGTTCATCCCACGTTATTTTATACCCATAAAATCGAACCTCCTCTCACCCCTTACCTCGATTGAAGATTTCGCCAACAAAGTCGATCCGCTTATTTAATGTGTCACGTCTGCGCCAACCACCGTCTCTAATAGTCCACGAAAGAAAGTAAATCAACGCAACAACCTTATACAAATTAATGACTTGCTCCAATAGAAAATAAATTATTTATTAAAAATAAATAAATAACTTATTTGCTATTTGTAATATAACCCAAAAATGTATTTAATACCATCAAAACATACGTATTAGTATATTAACATAAAACAAACGTCTAATTTTAACTAAAATAAAACAGAATCACATATTTAAATAAATATGGCATATATCTATAGTCTAGGCGTTAAAATAGTTAAGCAATATGTCATATGTAATGAAACTAATAGTACTGATATTTATTTAAATTGATGAATATTGTAAACAACTTTTAATTACAACAAAAATAAAACGAAGTATTTTAGATGTAAAATGATTATAGGATATCAGCTCAGCATTAATATACTTCGATCATATCAGGTCTATTATTACAAATAAAAAAAACACATTCTCGGTATTACTATAATCTGTATAAAGGAGTATAAAAATAAGGTATTAGAATGTGCAAGTTATAACTTGATAATATGAATAATAATTATATATATATCTAAGTTGGACAACGCTCGAACAATACGATAATAATATCATTTACATACAATTCTTCATTTTACAGTTATAGACATATATTTTAAGATTTTGCAAAAACCAATAAACCACTTTGATTAATTGGTATTCTGAAAAAGAAAACTTTGAGTAATCAGCAAATTTATCATTACAAAATAATTAAAATAAAAAGGACACATGCCCAACTTTATAAATCAAACTTAATTTCAAAGTACGGCATAAAAACCTAAATAGGTACAGAAATATACTCACCTTATAGAGGAAAATAAATAGTACTGGTGGATTTCACCTATTTCTATTCCTCGTGTGGTGTCCTTAATGTTCTATATGGTACTATCACTATGGGTAGCAGAGGCTTTTGGGAGCAAAGGCAAGGGACAACTTTTTCTTTTCCTTCCGTGAGCGACGGTAACCTAGTTACTAAGTGTAATACGTTTATATATATATATGTCTGTGTATGCGATATTGATTTTAAGCAGGCCCAATTATGTCCATTTTCTGTTACTCTATTCTATTCTATTATTAAAAACAAATATATTACTAAGGCAAATACTCAGGGAATTATCACATACGTATATAATAATAATAATGATAATAATAATAATAATAATAGTAATAGTAATAGTAATAGTAATAATAATAATAATAATAGTAGTAGTAATAGTGATAATAATAATTAAAATAATAATAATAACAATAATAATAATTTACCACCATGTTAAAATATAATAATAAGGAGTTGGGGTGTTACAAGATTTAGCTAGTTGAGTCAAGGTGTGTGTGTTCCCCAAAAATTTGGGGTTGTCAGGCTGTTTGAGAAGACTGGTTTTGAGGGTCAGGAGCATTTAATTCAAGTTGTTAAATCAGTGAATTAAATCCTTCTGAGTGAAGGGACTAGATGAAGCCAAGTTAGTGGTGAACCGATAAATTACTTGTGTCACTTTATTCATGCACTCCTTAGTTTTGTTATTTCTTCTACTCCAGGTAAATCGTCAAGATTGAACCAGTTTAATCAAATAATGAAAAAGTTATCAACTTAGTCAAACACAATTCAACCCCCATTCTCATGTTTGCACCTTCAATAAACATATCAAAGGCAACTATAAAACAAAGTATCAGGGCAAATGGAAAAACACCAAGATTAATATTTGTTCACTACCAAAGTTGCAGCTACGTCCAATCCCTTCATGCATAAGGAATTATTGAGGCACTACAATACCTTGACCCTACTTGTCAAGTCTTCTAAACATCCAACTTGAAACCAACAAGTCGTTGAGGCAGAATAGCCAGTACTGATTTGGGTTACCAAGGGATAAAACTGGGTTCTATTCTGATTCTTCTAAGAGGATTGATTATAATGAACTTCTCACAAAAAGAGAGCATTAAGCACTAAGTAATATAAATTTAAATGAGTGCCTTTGTTAAAACTGAAACCTTGACTTCTAAATACTTAGAAAATTTTTAGTTCGTAAGCTTTTCTGAGTTGTTGTGTGGTGTATTCTTCTTCAGAATTGATCCCTTTATATAACATGAATTAGGATCTCAATACTATCCCAAACAAATTATGAGTGTATCTTCCTTGTATGAGATTAACAAAAAATAAACCTTGATAGATACGGTTTAGGAATATGAGTGTTAAAGCTTGATTAATTCCAAAATGAATCTTCAACCAAATCTTCTAAAACGATTTTGTGAGAGAATGTCAAGATAGCACTTGAAAATAAGTCTCCTTGAATCTTTTGAGTGTATCTTCCTTGTGTGAGGTCAACAGAGATCTTCACAAAAAATAAACCTTGATAGATATGGTTTGGGAATATGATCATTGAAGCATGATTAATTCCAAAATGAATCTTCAACCAAATCTTCTAAAATGATTATGTGCGAGAATGTCCAGATAGCGTTTGAAAATAATTCTCCTTGAATATTCTGAGTGTATCTTCCTTGTGCGAGATCAATAGAGATCTTCACAAAAAATAAACCCTGATAGATATAGGTTATGTTTCACTCACTCTGAAGACTTCAACTTGCTCCAAGATGTTGCCTTTGATACGCAACATGCTTTGAAGATGCAACAAGGATGTTGTCCAAGCCACTAATTCTAAGTCATGCAGTTCTGCCTCTGCCTACCTAAACCAAGCAACACAACATCTAACTTCGATTATCAAGTTATGTTCTGATGAAGAAAGTCAATCGTTGTGATGGAAAGTCGACGCTCTGATGAAGACTGAGTTGTTTCATAATTCTGATGGCCCAAGAACATATTCTGATCTATTCAAATTGCTCTTCAATAAGCATATGAAAGAAGATTCAAGGATAATTATTTTCAAGGGATATCTGGACATTCTCGCACAAAACCATTCTAGAAGATTTAGTTAAAGATTCGTTTTGGAATTCATCAAGCTTCAACGGTCATACTCCCAAACCATATCTATCAAGGTTTATTTTTGTGAAGATCACTATTAACCTCGCACAAGGAAGATAGGCTAAGAAGATTCAACAAGAAATGTTTTCAAACGCTATCTGGATATTCTTGCACACAATCATTCTAGAAGATATGGTTGAAGATTCATTTTGGAATTAATCGACCTTCAATGGTCATATTCTCAAACCGTATCTATCAATGTTTATTTTTTTTGTGAAGATCTCTGTTGACCTCACACAAAGAAGATACACTCAAAATTCGTTTGGAACAATATTGAAACCCTAATTCGTTCTATATAAAGGGATCAATTATGAAGAAGAATACATAACACAAAAACATAGAAAACCTTACGAACTCAAAATTCTAAGTATTTAGAATCAAGGTTTCAGTTTAAGTAAAGTCACTCATTCAACTTTATATTACTTAGTGCTTTAATTTAGTGTGAGGTTCATTGTAATCAATCCGCTTAAAAGAAGCAAAACATAACTCAGTTTCACCCATTTGTAACCCAGTTCACTAATGGCTATTTTCCCTCAACAACTTGTAGGTTTTCAAGTTTGAAGTTGAGAAGACATGACTTGTAGGGTCAAGGTGTTGTAGTGCCTCAACAGTCTGTAGGTTTCAGACTTCAAGTTGAGAAGACTGACTTTTAAGGTCAGATGTTATAATTCAGGTTTGAATTAGTGGATAAATTCTTCTGTGTGAGGGGACTGGATATAGTTGCCACGTTGGTAGTGAACTAGTATAAATCATGGTGTTTCTCCATTGACCATGTTACTTTGTTTAATTTCTACCTCTAATCTATTTATCTATTCTAAGTATCCCGAATCAAAATTTTGAAAAGAAAATTTTAGTAAGGCAGGACACAATTCAACCCCCATTCTTGTGTGTTTGCACCTTCAAAGTAATGATGAACCATCTACAAGTCATATCCAGACTCTCTAATCATAGGAAATTGAAGTGATCCTATGAAGACCAGGTCTACTATTAAAGAAACATCAATATTTGGATTTTTGTCTAAAATCGAGCCTGCAACAATAGAAAAAGCCCTATCTGATGATGGATGGATTATGGCCATAGAAGAACAACTAAATCTATTCAATAGAAATAATGTATGGGATCTTGTACCCAAACCCAAAGAAGAGAAATCAATTTCAACCAAGTGGGATTTCATAAAAAAAAATAAATGAGAAAGGTGAAGTGGTAAGAAATAAAGCTAGACTTGTAACTCAAGGCTATAGTTAGCAATAAGGTATTGATTATACTCAAACTTTTTCCCCTGTGGAAAGGTTAGAAGCAATCACGATTTTTCTTTCATTTGTAGTTTTTAATAAAATCATTTTATATCAAACGGATGTGAGAAGTGCATTCCTGAATGGTTATATAAATGAAGAAGTGTATATTAAAGAACCTTCTGTCTTTGAGGATAATGAATTTCCATACCATGCTTACAAATTAAAGAAATTTTTGTATGGTCTGAAACAAGTTCTGCTTGGTATGACAGAATAAGCAATTTTCTATTAAAAAAAGATTTTGAAAGAGGTCAGGTTGACACTACTTTATTTAGAAAATCATTTAAGAATGACCTCATCATTGTCCAAGTATATGTTGATGATATCATTTTTGGTTCTACTGATGGTACGCTTTGTCAAGAGTTTTCTAAGTTAACGTAGAATGAATTTGAGACGAGCATCATGGGAGAACTAAATTTTTTTTCTTGGAATCCAAATTCATCAAAGCTCAAAAGGAGTACTCATTCATGAGAAAAAATATACAAGAAAACTTCTTAAGAAATTTAAGATGGATGAATGTAAACCCGTGCTTACACCTATGCATCCCACATGTTCTCTTGATAAGGATGAAACAGGTAAAACGGGTGATCAAAAGGTATACAGTGGGATGATTGGCTCTTTTCTCTACTAAACTGCCTATAGACCTGACATTCTATTTAGTGTGTGTGTTTGTGTGAGATTTATGTTTGACCCTAAAGAATCTCATGTAACTGCTAGTAAAAGGATCTTTGGATTTTTGAAGGGAATTACTAATTTTGGTATGTGTTATAAGCCATCCTTTGAGTACAGTTAGTAGGTTCTTATGATGCTAACTATGCTGGAGATAAACTCGAAAGGAAAAGCACCAATGGAAGTTGAACATTCCTTGGTGAAAATGTGATCTCCTAGTCAAGCAAAAGACAAGGAACCATTTCTCTATCTACAACTGAACCAAAATATAATTTAGCAGTCAGTTGCAGCACTCAACTGATGTGGATGAAATATCAACTAGAAGACTTCAAAATTAATGAGTAACATTCATATCTTCTGTCATAATATTTCTTCTATATGTTTAACGAACAATCCTATTTTACATTCAAGGGCAAAATATATAGAGATTAAACTTCACTTTATAAGAGATTATGTTCAGGAGGGTATTTTAGACAGTAAATTCATTGACACTGATAATCAGTGGGCTGATATTTTTACAAAACCCCTTGCTGAAGATAGATTTAATGTTAGGCTTAATAGAGGTTTTGATTTCTCTATTTTTACCAATTTATAGAATCAGTCCCCTTATTTTAAAAGTCAACAGTTTTAGTCCCTACCTCATATTTTTGAACTAAAAAATGAAGATTTGACATAATTTAAATGATGCGCCATACGATTTCATGATAAATAACTATCTAGATTTGACAATGCTTGAAGAAGAAGCTAACGAATTTTTGAAGTTTATCAAGCAAAGTGAATATAAGGTGGTAGATCAACTAAATCAAACCTCTTCCAAGATATTTGATCTTTCTTTGTTATTAAACTCTCAAGCGCATAAAAGGGCATTGATGAAAGTTTTAAACGAGGCCCATGTTACTCATGATATCACTGTCGACCAGTTTGATGGAGTTGTCGGTAATATCACCGCCAGTAGCGGCTTGAGTTTTAGCGATGGTGAATTCCCAGCTGAGGGGATAGAGCATAATAAAGCATTACACATTTCTGTGAGGTGTCATGATCATATTATTGCACGAGTGCTAGTTGATAATGGTTCATCGTTAAATGTCATGCCAAAATCAACACTATCAATACTATTTGTTGATGAAGCTTGTTTGAAGCCGAGTGCTTTGGTGGTGAAAGCGTTTGATGGATCCAGAAGACAAGTTGTGGGTGAGATTGACATGCCGATTCAAATCGGACCCCATAACTTTGGAATAACCTTCCAAGTGATGTATATTAAACCAGCGTACAGTTGCCTTTTAGGGAGACCGTGGATTCACGCTGCTGGAGCAGTGACATCCACTCTCCATCAAAAGCTAAAGTTTATAGTGAACAATAAGTTGGTGATAATATCAGGGGAAGAAGATATGATAGTGAGTCATCTATCTTCTACGGGCTACACTGAAGACACAGAGGAAGCCATATAAACTTCCTTTCAAGCATTAGAAATCGTCAATGTTGTCTTCATGGGTGAAGGATCTCCTTTAAAAGAACCAAAGTTGTCTACCACCTCCTTAAAGTCTACCAAATCGATGTTGGAAGGAGTAGTTTTTGTTAAATTGGGAAAATTGTTAGATATACCCGAAAAGAACAATAGGTACGATTTGGGATATGTACCTACTAAAGCTGACAAAGAAAAGGCTGTGAAGAAAAACATGGAAAGCAAGATAGCTCGTTTGGAAAATCGGTACCAAATTCACAAAAGATTCCTATTTGTGACATTCACCAAACATTTCAAAGCGCCGGAATAATATATGCTAATTAGGTGGCTGTTGCGGAATAGGATCATGTTGATGATGATACACTCAAATTGGTGTACCCTTGTCCTCCAAACACCAGTCTCAACATGTATTTGTTAATTCATGTTCAAAGTAATTGTGTATTTTAACTCCTTTTGCTCTGCCCAAGGGTATAAGGATAACTAATTAGGGCGCATGTATTTCAATTCCGTACTTATTATCAATAAATGCATTTTTGAATTCTCCAACTGTTTTTGTTTTTCTCTTTTCTTTTTTTTTTTTGGCAATCTTTATTCATATTTTCTTTTTTCCTTTTTTCTTCTTAATTTAAATAATGCAGAGTCGAAAACGAATATGTTGAAAATAGCAGCGCTAGAACCCCTTCTTGTAATTTTGAACGCCCAATTAATCACGCTGATGAGGATTGTGAAGACGATTGTGAGCCTCCCCCAGAACTAGAAAGGTTAATTGAACAGGAAGCTAAGATAATCCAACCCTATCAAGAACCTATTGAGGTGATCAATTTAGGGACTGAACATAATAAGAAAGAAATTAAAATTGGTATGTCTATGAAAAAAAGTGAACGAGAAAAGCTGGTTAAACTTTTATTTGATTATGTGGATGTCTTTGCATGGTCATATCAGGATATTCCTGGGCTAGATACTAACATAGTTGAACACAAGCTACCACTCAAGCCTGAATGTGCTCCAATTAAACAAAAATTGAGGAGGATGAGGCCTGATATGTCACTTAAAATTAGAGAAGAGTTCAAGAAGCAATTTGATGTTGGTTTCTTAGCAGTAGCAAAATATCCTCAATGGGTTGCTAATATTGTCCCAATTTCAAAAAAGGATCGAAAGGTTCGAATGTGCATTGATTATCGGGATTTAAATAAAGTTAGTCCTAAAGATGATTTTCCTTTGCCTCACATTGATGTCCTAGTAGATAGCACTGCTCAATATTCTCTTTTCTCCTTCATGGATGGTTTCTCAGGGTATAATCAAATCAAGATGGATCCCGAAGATATGGAGAAAACTACATTCATCACACAATCAGGGACTTTCTGTTATAAAGTGATGCCATTTGGATTGAAGAATGTCGGGGCAACCTATCAAAGAGCAATGGTAACTTTGTTTCATGACATGATGCATAAGGAAATAGAGGTTTACGTGGACGATATGATTGCAAAATCTCGGACCGAAGAAGAACATGTTGCTAACCTTCAAAAGTTGTTTGTGCAACTAAGGAAGTTAAGACTCCGTTTCAACCCTGCTAAATGCACTTTTGGTGTAAGATCGGGAAAGTTACTTGGGTTTATCGTTAGTGAAAAAGGGATAGAAGTGGACCCAGATAAAGTAAGAGCAATACAAGAAATGTCGGCTCCACGCACGGAAAAAGAAGTTTGTGGCTTTTTTAGGTAGATTGAATTACATTGCCAGGTTCATATCGCATCTCACCGCTACATGCGAGCCAATTTTCAAGTTGTTGTGCAAAGATCAAAAAGCTTTCGAAAAGATTAAGCAGTACTTGTCAAAACCTCCAATCTTAGTGCCTCTTGTTCCTGGGAAACCGCTTATTATGTACTTAACAGTACTTGACGAGTCAATAGGTTGTGTACTGGGGCAGCATGACGAATCTGGTAAGAAAGAACATGTTATTTATTATTTGAGCAAAAAGTTCACCAACTGTGAAACAAGGTATTCACTGCTTGAACGAACATGTTGCGCATTAGCATGGGCTGCTTGTCGGTTGAGGCAATACATGTTATGTCATACAACTTGGTTGGTGTCTAAAATGGACCCAATTAAATACATCTTTGAGAAACCTACTCTTACTAGAAGGATTACCCGTTGGCAGATGTTGTTATCAAAATACGATTTGGTATACGTTACATAAAAAGCTATCAAAGGAAGCGCCCTAGCAGAGTATTTGGCCCAACAACCTGTAGAAGATTATCAATCAATGCAGTGTGAATTCCCCGATGAAGGCATCATGACTTTATTTAAGGAGACTGAATCACCTTATAAAGAAAAATGGACGTTGGTGTTTGATGGTGCTTTTAACGCGTTAGGGCATGGAATTTGGGCCATTTTGATTTCCCTAGAGAACCAATTCACTCCATTTACTGCTAGGTTGTGTTTTGATTGCACAAACAATATTGCAGAATATGAGGCATGTGTTATGGCCATTAAAGCAGCTATTGAATCAAAGGTAAAAGTTCTTGAGGTATATGGAGACTCATTGTTGGTCAACCATCAGACGAAAGGAGAGTGGGAAACTCGAGATTCCAAATTGATTATGTATCATACCCATATCAAAGAACTGACAAAGCACTTCGAGAAGATCACTTTTCACCATGTCCCTCGAGAAGGAAACCAATTAGCTGACGCCCAGGCCACATTGTCATCAATGTTCAAAATAAGCGTCGGTCAGGATATGCCAATCATAAAAATTCAACGAAAGGATAAGCCTGCGTATTGCTTATCAATAGAAGAAGAGCGTGATAGCAAGCCATGGTTTTATGGTATGAAATCCTATGTTAAGAATAGCGAATATCCATCGGGTATTTCAGAGAATGACAAGAGGGTTTTGAGGAGGTTTTCAATGAACTTCTTCTTAAATGGTGATGTGCTTTATAAGAGGAATCATGATATGGTTCTCGTCAGATGTGTGGATAAGCAGAAGTAGAAAAAATCATTCAAGAGGTTCACGAAGGTTCTTTCAAAACTCATGCAAACGGACACACAATGGCAAGAAAAATCTTAAGGGTTGGCTACTATTGGTTGACCATGGAGTCCGATTGCTTTAGTTACGTAAAGAAATGTCATAAATGTCAAATCTATGCTGATAAAGTACATGTACCACCCACCTCTTTGAATGTTTTAACATCACCATGGCCATTTTCAATGTGGGGAATAGATGTTATTGGACTCATTGAGCCTAAGGCTTCAAATGGGCATCAGTTTATTCTAATAGCTATTGATTATTTCACAAAATGGGTTGAGGCCGCTTCTTATGCCAATGTTACGAGAAGCGTAGTTGTCAGATTCATCAAAAGAGAATTGATTTGTCAATATGGTTTGCCAAATAAGATAATCACTGACAATGCGACCAATTTGAATAATAAAATGATGAAGGAGTTATGTGATAGTTTCAAAATTTAGCACCATAATTCTTCGCCATATCGTCCAAAAATGAATGGGGCTGTAGAAGCACAAATAAGAATATCAAGAAGATCATACAAAAGATGGTGGAGACATATAAGGATTGGCATGAAATGCTTCCCTTTGCATTACATGGCTATAGAACCTCTGCTCGTACCTCAACAGGGGCAACTCCTTTCTCATTGGTGTATGGAATGGAAGTGGTACTTCCCATTGAAGTTGAAATTCCCTCGATCAGAGTCTTGATGGAAACAAAACTAGAAGAGGCTGAGTGGGTTCAATCACGATTTGACCAATTAAATCTCATAGAAGAAAAAAGAATGATAGCTCTATGCCACGACCAACTATATCAAAAAAGAGACTCAAATAAGCATACGAGAAAAAAGTCTGTCCTCGAGAGTTTCAAGAAGGGGACTTGGTGTTAAAGAAAATATTGCCCATAAAAAAAGATTCTCGTGGAAAATAGACCCCGAATTACGAAGGACCATATGTTGTGAAAAAAGCTTTCTTTGGGGGAGCACTAATACTCGCTGAAATGGATGGAGAAGACCTTCCACTTCCAATAAATTCAGATGCAGTCAAAAAATGATCGAAAAATGGGCTCGCTAGGTTGAAAACTTGAAAAGGCGACCTAGGCAAAAATTAGAGCATCCTGATGGATTGAAAACTTGGAAAAGCAGTCCATGCAAAAGTTAGGGATGAAAAAATAAAATAAAAATAAAAAATCAAGCGCTTCAAATTGGGGCAATTATTATTCTTGGAAGCTGACCAACGGGAGTGCCTTAATTACAAGAATGAATAGCGTTTATTATCCCTTCAACTTAATCTAAACACACTCATCCAAACATTGTAACCCCAATTGTTTTGTTCCCAATGTAGCGAATGTACTTTTTCCAATATTGTCATTCGATGTCGTATGATACACTCTTTTTCAACTAATCCAGTTTCCTGTTTGATTGTTCGAGCATTTTAAAATGTTGTTTTATGATAATAAATGTTAGAAGTTGAAATATGTGAAAATATAAAAATACCTTAAATTTTTTGACACTTGGAAAACATATACCGGGAACTCGATAGATTCTCAACATGTATGGGCGCATATAAGAAAAATGAAGAGTAATCATTTTAAACAATGGATTTTGCTTCGCCTCGAAAAAGCGGTCACTCCATAAATACGAAGAGTCATCATGTGGAAACAATATTTGTTTTTATTCATCCATTGAATCTTGGGGCGTAGAAGAGCATAAGGATTGGGGAATCAAAGAAATGAACAAGAATTGATCTATAATGCATGACACACATAAATCATGCATAATTTACTCATACTCACATGATCCATGCATCTTCATTGACACTTTACCTATACTCAATGCATAACACACGCATGAATCATTCATACCTTATCGTTCGAATTGCAAGTATCATATACTTATTCTCCCTCTTTATCTACCTTCAAGATTGGACAAATTACGTTTTTTTTTTTTTTTCATTCCTATTGTTCTATGCATCAGTAATCAATCCGAAGACGATCACTTACACTCATGTCGATCTACGCAGCGTAACCAATCCGAAGACGACCATCCTTTCATTCCTGTCGATCTACGCATCGGTAACCAATCTGAAGACGATCATTTTTTCATTTTGTCGATCTACGCATCGGTAATCAATCTGAAGACGATCATTTTTATCATTATTTCATTCGTATCGATCTACGCATCGGTAACAAATCCGAAGACGATCATTTTTTCGTTGATCTACGCATCGGTAATCAATCTGAATACGATCACTTGCACTCTTATCGATCTACGCATCGGTAACCAATTCGAAAAAGATCATTTTTTATTTCTATGAATCTATACATCGGTAAACAATCCGAAGACGATCACTTTCATTTCTATCGATCTACGCATCAGTAATCAATCCGCAGATGATCTTTTTTTATTTCTATGAATTTATGTATAGGTAAACAATCCGAAGACGATCATTTTGCACATTTCAAAAATATTTGCATCATTCCCACTTTAACATTTCTGGGGCACTTTAATACATGCGTTTGTTATTGGACAAAACTTAAGTCCTTATATTTACTTATCTTTTATCTGATAACATGAAAATGAAAATCATTGTTATTCATATTTTCATATTTTTCAAGAAAAATATCATTAAATAGGGGCAGCTGTAGTACCTTAATTTTGTCCAACTTATTAGAAATATTTCAAAAATTAATAATATCCATTATTATTATATAAAGATGTATATATTTCTGTCTTTTTAATCATTAATACAAAAATGGAAAATATATATATAAAAAAGGAAATAAAAATAATTACAATAAATAGGCTCATTATGTCTCATCAATTTACAATGTCAAATCAAATTAAAATATTAAGGCAAATCAAATTACAATTTTAAAAATTAAGCCAAATCAAATTACAATAAAAATTAAGCCAAACCAAATCAAATTAAGCCAACTACTCCAGCCTGCTTTGGCTCTGTTTTGTTCTCTATTGCTGCCTTTGTGTTTCTGATGCAATATCATGGTTGATGCACTAGCCTTTGCTTTGTAACTAATTAGAGAAATAAAAACATAATTTTTATAAGTCAGCCATTGTACACATTATACAGAGCAAAGAGATAAACGTTTCAGTTTAAAAAAAAAACTAAAAGACAAATTAAAGCTGTAAATAAAAAAGCTCCGCAAATGAACAGATAAAAACAAACATAGGTTAAAATCATGAATGCATCAGATGTGCAGAAAAAACTCAAATGATGAGCAAAAAAAGAAGCATCAAACAAGGAACTGGAAAGCTCAAACAGGGGCACAGAAAAAACTTTATAAATACATCTTCTGTAAAATTTCATAAGGGGAGGATGAACACTGCTAATAAAAAAACACATACAAAAGAAAAAGAAGAAGAAGAAATCAGAGGGAGTATAAACAAACAGAAAACGAAAATACTTCCCTGCGAGCAAACGATCGAGATCCTCGATCAAGATCATCGACTTTGACGTTGTGTGCATCAACAGCGTCTTCCAATCAGAATCGTCTGTTACTTTGGAAACATCGATATAGTAAACGTCATACTTCGCCATCACGGCAACGAAGCTTATTTTAGACGCACCGTAGAGAAGGTAACTCCTCTTCCAAACGCACTTCTTTCTTCTTTTTTCCAACTGATGGACACCAATAGCGGCCGCCCCCTCCTTTCAGTTTGTAAGCAATTAGGGTTTCAGTAGTATGGTTTTCATTTTTTTTGTTTTGTTTAGTTGGGCTCGGGCCTTAACAGAAAAAATAAAAGGTAAATCTATTCATGCAAGTTCAGCCCATTTAGAGTTAATTTTAAAAAATATTGCTTCATAACTAAATTTCAATTTCATAAAAAAACACAAATAAATATTTCATTAAAGATTAATTAGATGCGACATCTTTTTAATCTTTGAGTTGTTATGACACAAGTGGTACAACTTGATAGTTCTAAAACTCTCTTTTTATTTTATTTATTTATTATTTTAAGAGGTTTAAATTAGATGTGACATCTTCTTTACTCCTTGAGTTTTGAGACACAAGTTGTACAACTTGATCGTCCTAAAACTCATATTTTAATATACTTATTCAAATCAAACTCTTTTATTTTTCTTTTCGTCAAAACTTCTATTTATCACAAAACAAATTTTCTTTGAAAACACTCAAGACATCCGTATTTTTTTTTTTACCTAAACTACGTAGCTTTGGTTTCTCCATCGCACCGGAAGATACAACGAGATCACATTTTTGTTAAACACTTTAATAAAAATTTCTTTTTTTGTCCTTTATTTCTTAAGCACAAATTTATTCCAAAATCATATTAAAATATTAATAACAATAATAATAATAATAATAATAATAATTGTTATTCATATTTAGTAATAAGGAAAAACAAATATATTTAGGCTTAATTGCAATTTTAGTCCCTCTATTTTTACTGATTCATGAAATTGGTCCCTCTATTTTAAAAGTCGACAATTTTGGTGCCTCCTTCTAATTTTTTAACTAAAAACTGATGACGTGAGATGTTTTAAATAACGTGACATATGATACAATAATGTAAAATGATTAACGCTCATGAAATTTGAATAAAACGCAGTAAAAACTTAGCTTTCAACTTTAGAGATTTTTCATATTTTTAATTTAATTAATTACATATGAATAATTAATGCATTTGGATGGTTCTATATAATAGAATTCTATATCACGTCATTAAAAATATGTCAAATCCGCATTTTTTAGTTCAAAAATCTGAGGGAGGGACCAAAACTGTCGACTTTTAAAATAGGGGGATCATTTCCGTGAATTGATAATAATAATAATAATAATAGAGGGACTAAAACTGCAGTTAAGCCATATATTTAATGTAATATTAATCTTGCACAATTAATTATAGGTAACCGTGTTTTAACAGATGTCGTAGGGTTCTAATACC
Organism: Cicer yamashitae; assembly: GCA_037974755.1. Lineage (NCBI taxonomy): Eukaryota > Viridiplantae > Streptophyta > Magnoliopsida > Fabales > Fabaceae > Cicer > Cicer yamashitae. The sequence continues at coordinate 13,608,865 of JBBPBQ010020322.1, forward strand.
TTCCCTACGCATAATCGACTCCCGAACTCAAAATTTGGTTTCAAAGACCATTTTTTTATTTTTACTATTTTTAATGGTTTCCCAATATTTTCCCTATTTTAAAATAAATTTTGGTGGCGACTCCATTGAATTCGAGAAACACTCAAAATTTTAGGCCGCGACAAAGAGAGAAGAAAAGGATGGAATGAGTGAACTTAGAGGGAGGAGTCAGCTGATGGCTTCTAAAAAGGGGCTTTTTTTTTTCTTAACTTACCAAAAAAAATTATTAAATAAAATATTTAGGTACTTCACTAAAATCATCATTACACATCTAATCACTCATACACACACCACATCACTCACTTCTCAATCTACTTTAGTAAAAAAAAATATCTACTCTCGTCGCAACTCAATTGACAGATGAACTTATCAGCAACATGTGATATTTTAAAAAAATTGTTCGGTAATTAATTCTCCGTAACTTAATTAAATTACTATCCGATAAATAATTTTAATCAGGTCTCCAAATATATATATATACATATATTTTAAACATATTACTAACTCTAACAAAATATATTTTTGGTACTTAATTCATAAAATAAAAATTGGGCTAATAGGGAATTCAACACAATACAATAAAATTGCGTAAATTAGATTTTAGAAAATTCAGAGTCTTACAATTATGATTATACAGGTGATATGGAAGATAGAAAGTCTACAACAAAATATATCTTTACCTTTACAGGAGGTGTTATTTGTTATAGGTCATCAGTTCAATCCATAGTGGTTATGTCTACAATTGAAGCAAAGTAAATGACAATAGTTGAGGTTGTCAAAGAGACTTTATGGTTTACAAGATTAGTCAAAGTGAAGTTTCAAAGTGCTATTTGTTTGGAAAAGAATCAGGTGCATCACGCCAGGACCAAGCATATTGATGTGAGGTTTCACAAGATCAAAGAGTTATTTTCATCTGAACATATATTACTTGAAAAGGTTCACACTTCAGAGAATGCAACTGACATGTTGACTAAGCTAGTCATTAGTGACAAGCTCAAGCATTGCTTGGACTTGTTACATGTTTCTCATTGTTAAGCAAGAGTTGTACACCGAATGGATGTGAGCGTCATGCAATATATCTTCATAGGGGTTTGATATTCTGCAATGTGGAGATCATTGAATAAGACTTATAGGTAGTATCGAGTGGGCGGTTTGGCCAAACTATTCTACTATGTTTTTTTCTTCTTCTTCTTCTTTTTTGCTATATCACTTATTTGCCAATCACAACTCATAAACACAAATCATCTCTTTAATCTAAAAATTTCATTCTTAACACACCATTGCAAGAGAATTGTCTCTAATATACTCTTAAACCTCAATATTTTTAACTCATCACAACATCAGTCAACAACACCATTTTTGCTATTCACCCCATAATCATCAATAATTAATCATTGTCCTTGGTATCAACTACACTGAGATCTTTGGTCAAGCCTGCGATTGATCACTTCAAATCATTCCATTCATTCAATGTACGGTACTATCAAACATAAAAGTTGAAACATATGCTATCATATCCTACAAGTACTCACACGTTTCTCAAATTTGATTTATTGACCATAAAATATGTATCTTTACTCTAGAGAATACTCTTAAGCATTAACAAGTCAACACCTACTCAATCATGCAGCTAGGAATAACTATACTTCAACTCAAGACTATTGAATACTATCATAACTATTTAGTCTCATGAATGTGACTATCATAAAATTCACACTTTATGTTCTACGTGTCGAATTGAACACGACCCAAATATCTCTTTCATTCCCTCGATGATTTTCTTCTTCCAGATTTTTGGACCATCAACTCACTTATAATCTTAATGTCGACCTCCATATCACAACCCCTTCAAGGCCCATTAAGTTTCGAACACACTTTCGTCGCGCCACTCTGATAAGTCGATGAAGACTAGGATTTGTGTACTTGTGCAATAAATACAATGTTTCGGTAGTGAAATATTCTTATCAAGGTTCGAGTGGTGCATAAAATCACGCACCATCTCTTGAGGACTTCCGAGACACATGACTAGCACTAATAAGACTAAAAACTACCCCCACTAACCTGCAGTCCGATCTAAATCTAACTGCTATGATACCACTTGTAACATCCCGCTTTTTCGAGACATTAACTAACAAAATTCTAAACGTAAAGAGACATATTCGTTTTTTTATAAGATTATCTTAAATACTCATTTACTTTAAAACCAATTAATAACTTATTCAATTGTATTTTCAAAAATAATGAATCAAAGAATTCGCAATTACAAAAAGTAAACTTAATGCATAAAACAAAAGAAACTTCTAAAGTCAAAACTCTTGGTGTTTTACTACCACAAAAATAAATCATAGCTGGTCATAACTTTGAAAGCTTGTGGAAAACTCTTACAACAGGTCTAACACTAGTACAAAAGTATCTCGAAGCTTCCAACTGCATGTTATTGTGCTTCTACACATTTCTCCTACTAGGTTGTCCCACAACATTATTTGTTCGAGTAACACTACATGTGACGTTCTGTCAAATGTAAGGGTCGTCTCCAAATAACAAACACAGAGCAAATAAGCATGCATATATATTTATTGTAGTAAAAATATAAATAAATCATATAATTCATTTAACAATTAAAATCACAAAGCACCAAAGATACAAATCAACTAAAATGCACAAATCTTATTTGTTAGACAATATGTCAATGCATGATTCTGGAATATCGCTACCCCATAGTGGAAAAAAATACCACCATTGGACAAATAATTTGTACAGTTTTATGTCCAGTACCCCACTGTTGAGTATTTTTCTGAATCACATTGTCTTTTCGAGGAATTGTCGTCACGTACTCGTGACTAGGTCCAAGCCACCAATGCATGACTGAATGTCATCACCCTAGTTAGTAATAAAACAAATCACTCACGTCCAAAACTAGTCAACCTTGTCCTAAACCAACCTAGTTTAGACACAAAGTCATCACCTTGAGTAACCACTTGGTACCGATCAAAATACAAAAATTGTTTAATCATAGAATATCACTTGTAAAAATGTAATTCATATAACACATATATTTTGAAGGATAAAACACCAGCAGAACCAATACATAATATCACAATGCATTTTATATCACATATAATTCAAGTAGGAAAGCGAATTGAGTGATGCCCTTACTGTTTTGAGTGTCGTTATTAAGGTTCTTACGCAGCGGTTTTTGCTCCAAATACGTTACGCCTTCACAAATTAATTTACTACTCACTTAGTGTCAAAACTCATCTATCCCTAATTCCTATTCAAGGTTTGGTTTTGGCTTAAGGTTTTATGACACATCATTTCATTATATTTTTAAAAGATATCAATTCTCTCAAACTAGCAAGCACACAAACAAGTAACAATAAAAAGATATTTTGAGTCCATATTTGGCAAAAGTGCCTCACGGAAAATCCAATAAAATAAGGAGAAAATGTCATTTTTCAAATATTTCTTTTTGACCAAAATTCTAATATAACAAGCATCAAGGATCCCTAAGACTTCCTTAATTCTTTTCCAAAAATTTAACAATAAAATTTAACAACCCTTGAACCCAAAATCCATTTTAATTATTACAAAACAAATTAACAACTCTATCATAAAATTATTTTTATTTTATAAATGAACACAACATCCACACAATTATCTCATAAAAATCATAACTTTAACATTCTAAAAGAAATAACCATAACAACAATTTTCAACACATTTATTATTTCTAGAAAAATTATCATTTTTAACATCAATAAGGTTTTTAAAAATCATAAGACAAAAAAAAAAAGGTTTTTAAAAATTTCTTCAACACTCAAACCATCAGAACATAAAATTTTAACCAAATAAAAATTTAGTTTGTAGCCAATAAAGATTTCTATTGATTAAAACACAATCTAGTCTTTACAACGACTTCTACCGAATGAAAATTAATTTTTGACATAGATAAACGTTTTATTTACTCAAAATAGGTTTTTATATCAATATTATAAGAAAATCAAGAACACTTCTAAGAAAATAAATTGCATGTCACGATTTGCACATAGAACAAAAATACCATGAAACTACTACTTAGAACCGATTAATCATAAAAACATGAAACTCGAACCTATTAAGGCCATGAATCAAAAATTTTCGGATAATATAATTTTTATTGGGATCACTTTATGTTATAAAGCCTCAAATAAATTTTAGAAAATAAAGGAAATCCAGTTTTAATCATAATCAATATCCCAAAGAAACAAGCAAGATAGTAACTCCAACAATAACACAACAAGCTACATAATTTTCTTTGAAGGAATTAAAATGTTTCTTTACAGCCTAGAACAAAAAAACATTAAAGAAACCAAGTCTTCAAATAGACCATAATTTCAAGAGTTAACAAAGTGATCATTTTAACATTAACCATGTTACACGATTTTACTTTTAAAACTAAAAAAGAAATCTTACACAATAATAATAATAATAATAATAATAATAATAATAATAATAATAATAATAATAATAATAATAATAATAATAATAATAATAATAATAATAATAATAATAATAATAATAATAATAATATCAAACATCATCTTCAAAATTATTTATTATCATAAAGCCATTTACGAAAAATTAGTTTTTGATTACTAACAACAATAACAAGTTTACAATAAAAATCAATATTTTAATTTACAAATATAAATTTTGCATCAAAAAGTCATCATTTCAAAATGAAAGGTTGTATCAAATTGAGTCAAAGAGAAAGTAAAAATATTAATAGATGATATTAATAAGTCAAATTCAAAGGTAGAGATGACATACTACAATTTGAACGAAATCGTAGCAACTTTGTTGCACAACCATCAATTACCGAAACCAAATGTTCTTCTTTTTCTTCTATGTTTCATTTCGTCAGCAGTTCCACTGGACTACTCTGTTTCTTTCTTTTCAAAACTAAAGGTTGTATCAAATTGAGTCGAAGAGAAAGTAAAAAATATTAATAAATTATATTAATAAGTCAAATTCAAAGATAGAGATGACATACTACAATTTAAACGAAATCGGAGCAAGTTTATTGCACAACCATCAATTACCGAAACCAAATGTTCTTCTTTTTCTTCTATATTTCATTTCGTGAGTAGTTCCTAATTTTGTAGTTTACGGATAATTAGGTTTATTGCCATTACCTAATAATTATTAGGGATTTATGTTCTTTTTCTTTCCTTCTTGTTAACCTAAAGTTATTATCTAAGTTAATAACCAACTAGAGATTTATATGGTTTTTCTCACTAACTAACATTGGGTGACTAATCTAAAATATTTTTGTTGTTTTTTTTTCTAAAAATAGTTAAATCGTGTCATTATTATAAGTTTTCTTTCAAATACTTCACAAGAAAATATTCTTTTTAAAAAATGATTTTCATAAAATTTAGCAAATTATTCAATCAAATTAAATAAATCATGTCATACACATATATACTTTTCAGAAATAATAATTGAATAAAGAATAAAATAATAACAAACACATTATAAATTATTGAGAAAAAAAATAAAAATATATTTAACACACTATTGATTATAGAAAAAAATGTGGGTCTTACAATATTTGCAACTTTTTATGAATATAACTATTTTTCAAATTGATTTTCAAACAGTTTGTGACAATAAATTAAAGTTTATTTAACAAAAAAGAGAGTTTTAAATAATATTACTACATAAATATTTTTTAAAATTAATTGTTTTTAATCATTGTCAAATTCATTAAAAAATAATATTTCGAATAAATGTACAAAAAAAGGCCATACCCAATGAAACTTTATATAAACAAGATCACAAAATATTAAATATTAAAACCCATGTATTTGTTCTATATAATTTATTTATTCTATCAAAATAAATATAATGCATAGTAAAAATTTAAAAGACCCTCTCAAAATATAAATATAAATATAAAAGGTAAGCAACCATAAATCTATATATAATCTTTTGAATGCTTTTCTATAGTACAATATTTCACACAATAAAGACTATTAATTGCTCACTTTTAAAATGGAACTTATTTTAAAATAGAGAGAGTAATTAATAAAGTGATAAATTAATAATTTTTATTTTATGCAATATTGCACCATTAGAAAAATCATTTAATCAAATATGTTATTACTCTTAAATGAAATATAAACAAAAAGATAGTTGAAAAATTGATATTTTTAATCTTAATTTTTAATCAAATATATTAATTTCAACTATCATTTTTACTTATATTTCATTTTAAAAAAAGCATTTAAAGTCTGGTTTCGAGGAGTCGAACCGACAAAAGTTCCGATTAACTGGTTTTTCATGATTGTGTTGTCCTACATATGTCACAACAAAAATGTCCTCTTTGGAAGTGCTCTTATCTACAAGCTTTCTTGCTGCACAATCTCTGGCACTGCTACATTTGTAGTAATTCCTGCAAAATCATTGTTTCAGTGCTTTCTATATATCAAACATTGCTAATTTTATATATATATATTAGAGCCCCTGTTAGATTTTGTATGCCCTAGACGATTTAATAATATAATACTCTTACAACTATTTGAATATCATTCCTCTTTAGGATTTTTTATCATAATATCCCTTTTTTTAAAAAAATTTATCAAATTGCCATCTTTTCAAAAAGCTTTACCAAAATACTCTACTTTTTGGGCCACGCTGCAGGTCGCTACGGGGGATGCGAGGAGGTTTTTTTTCAGGCCCAGTGGAAGGTCGCTGGCTGGAGGTGCGACCTCCTACTGGGGTTTTTTTCCCGTCTTTTTCTGTTTTTTATAAGTTTTTTATTAATTAATTAATTATAATACATTAATAATAATAATAATAAATAATAATAATAATACATTAATAAATAATAATAATAATAATAATAATTAATAAATAAATAAATAACAATACATTAATAAATAATAATAATAATAATACATTAAAAAATTATTATTATTATTATTAATTAGTTATAAATAATAATATTAATAATAATAGTTATTTTTATTATAAATAATACATAATTAAGTAGGGCATTTTGGTAAAACTTTTTGAAAATGTGACAATTTGATAAAGTTTTTGAAAAAAAGGGATATTATGATAAAAAAACTCTCCTCTTTACATTTTATCATCAATGATTATTTCATAATCATTAATGTTTTTAAAAAACTTAATTTCAATACAAATCAAAGTGAGACAACTTAATCTATTTTGCTATATAGTAGATTGCAAATTAAATTTTAACAATTTTAATTTATAAAAATTTCAGTTAGTACAATGGGAACACGAATAATTAATATCATTTTATACGTTGTGCATGTATTAGAAAAACAATTAACGTATATATTACTAAATAAAATAAAAATTTGGTGTCCTTAAAAAAAACTTGGCTCTTGGTAGTCTCCTTTCTCGTCCATGTTATTGGCTACCACTTTCTATCTATCTATCTATGGGTAGGGTTTGACCTAAACATGTGGTCTAACTTTTACTTTAATATTATCTAAATATACTATTGGTCTCTTTATTTTTGTTGATACACGATTTTGATCTTAAATTTCTAATAGTATGTCTAATATGGACCTCTCAAAAAGTTGTTTAAAGTTGGATTTTTACTATTTTTAGTAAATAATGAATTTTATAATAATTATAAAAAAACACTTAAATCTATTTTTGGTCCCTTTTGTCAAAAATAAACTTTTAACCTCTTATTTCTAAAATCAATTTTTTAGTCTCAATTAACTAATTATTTGTTTTTTTTTTGTCCACGACATTTTTTGTTACATGGCACTCTCATGTGGCATTTATTTAGGTGATGTTTGTAACTTATAAAATAATTTTTATGTCGTTACTATTGTAATTAATTTAATTATTTATTATATTTATATATATATATATATATTAAAATATTAAATATGAAATAAATAAATTTTAAATATTTTATTTGGATATTTTAATGTTTTAAATTATTGTTAGGTTAAACAAATAAATTTAAATATTTTAAATTTTATTTGTATTTTTAATTTTAAATATTTTATTTTATAAATAAAATCAATTTATTTTTAACATTTTAGTATATAAATAAAATAAATATTAAATAATATTAAAAATGTAATAAATTTAAATACTAAAAATAAAATAAAAATAATTTTATAGATTTTATATAAATATTTTAAAATTAAGTTAAATAAAACAAATAAATTTTAAATATCTTTTATTTTAATATTTTGAATTTAAATTTTAAATATTTTAATATAAAATAAAATTAATAACATAAAAACTATTTATCCAACTCACAAATATCATCTAAGTGTCACATTGCAAAAAAAAAATATAGAACCAAAAAAAACCTTAAGAAATAATTAATAGATGAACTAAAAAATCAATGCATCTAAGATTTTGAGCCTAATTTTGTCTACGTCGCAATCCTACAAATGTTCTTTACTCTCATGCATTTGATATTAAATTGAATTAAGGAAATTGTAGTACAAAAATAATTAAGAAAAGTGTAATACAACAATAATAAAATAAAACGTTAAAGTCATTGAGGAATGTTTTTTCCTTCACTTCACATTAAATCCAATTATTTCTAATACAAATCATTAAAAAATAATAATAAAAAAGTGAAAAAATTATTAAACGTATCTTTTCTCTTTGACTGTTAATTCTCATTGATTTCACATTTAATATATTTATTTCTTACAAAAATAATCCTTCTTGATTTCACATTTCATTCCCTCAGTCATTTATAAATTAAATTATTGCACAAAATCATAAGTTCAATTTTAAAACAACTAACGAACAATATATTTTGCATAAAAAACAAACTATATATAGTTATTATTTACACTACCTCCTAATTAAATGTATCAATTTATCCTACCAATAGTACCAAATGAAATCAATTTTATGCGGTCAGATTTTTGTTTTTTTAAATAATAATAATAATAATAATAATAATAAGTTGTACTATAAATATACATTTGTGCTACAATTTGAAAATAATTTTTGCTAACAATTTTATCCAATATATGTAACCTAAATACTTGATATCAATTACCCCTTTATGTGAAATTGGGTTTCTGAATCTGAACACAATAGCTTCAATTTAGCGATAGTCCTTTTAATCCCAAATTTCAACGTGACATACGTAATAAAAAATTAAATGATTATAAAAAAAAAATTGAATGTTTTATATAAATCACTATAAATTTTCATGGATGAACATTCTAATAAATAAATATTAATTTAATTTTTAAAAATTTATGATTTTAATATAACATATGATAGATAGTATTGACCATTAAAATATTGACATATTATAATTCATCTGGTTTTAGATTATTTTTTTGTCTGTATATATTTACTCTTTATATATGAAAATGATATATTTGTATCTGATATGTCCGTATAGTACTCAATTATATTTTTTAAATAATTAAACT
>JBBPBQ010020322.1:13633076-13669213 GCA_037974755.1 Cicer yamashitae
AACGGAGAAAGAAGATAATGAAAAGAAACGAGAAAGAGGGAGAAAGAAATAAAGAAAAAAAGAAAACAATAAAAATGTGAGAGTAACACGTCTTTTGAAAATTAGAAGAGAATATTAATAATAATTTTTGGAAAAATAATAAAAAATAGGGAGGAATGATAAAATTAAATAAATAAACATAATCAATCTTAAATATGATAATGTGTCGAATTTTTAAGGACTAGTAATTAATATTTTTATTGGTCATTTATTTTCATAAATATATAATAGAAATAGATTTCATGCTAATAATATTTACAAAGTGAACTCATTTACAAATATTTTAAAAACAGTTAAATATGATTTGAAAATAAATATCTTATTATAAAGTTTCATTTGACGAAAATGAGTATAAAATATTAGTTCAACATAATTAGTAATTTAGAAAGCAAAATGATTATAATTCAGTGTTATAACTCCTAAGAGCAATGATATTTAAACATAATTTTAAACACAAATACAAAAACAAATACACGTGGCCTCCACACAATCTCTCTCTTCATTTAATTTCTTTTTTTTTTTTTTTACTTTTCCCCTTTTTTTATCTCTCTTTTTTTCACTTTTTTTTTGTCTTCCTCTACAAAAAATAAACCTCACACATTCATCTTTCCTTTCTTCCATAATTCCTCCTTCTTCCTTTTATTTACTGATTTTAATCAAATTTTTTATGCAACCTTATCTCCTCACTTGCAAGGTAACTTCTCATTTTCTTCTTTCCCACAATGTTGAGTTTCAATTTTTGTCTTTCATTTAAGAATGTGCTGTTTTTTTTAGACATTAGTATTGAGAAAAATTACAATTGTTTTTGGTACATTGTTTTGCTTAGATATGAATTTTTGTTTTTTTTTTTATTCATACTCGTTTTACAGGGTTCTACCTGGTTTTTCTGCTTCTGGTTAATAATATAAACATTATTGGTTAATGAAGTACAATAGGTGGTTAATGACTTATTTTTGTCTAAAAATTAAGGTTGTGAACTGTTAATCAATCATGTTAATTATTTTTGTCTAAATACTATATTAAAATATTTCTTTTTTGTTTATTGAAATGTGTAGGAGAGCAATACTGAAATAGTGAGAAATCAAAACGAAAGTAACATCTGCATAGAATCATCTATTGAAGCTATCGAAAGTAACACATTGGTTCGTGTTTGAATTTATGACCGAGTGTGTGGTTGTATTATTACATGTAAGATTGTGCTAACTTATTATATGTTGTTGTTCAGGTTGGAAGTAATACATCATTCTTGGATCTTTTGTCACAATTCAACACAACTATGTGATAAAATGTAAATGTTTTATCAATTTTGTCACTTTTTTATATGACATTTTGTTGCAACAAACAGTCAAGTAAATGGATTGTATGATAATCATGTACGTGGTTTATCACTTTTGTCACTTTTTTGTCATTAATGGATTTGAACATAATGTTTGGTCATTCTTATCAGACAAAATATAAATCTAGTCAATGACTTTAAGAAAATGGTTAATGTTTTGAACAACTTGGTTAATGGATTTGAACAAAATGTTTGGTCATTCTTATCAGACAAAATATAAATCTGGTCAATGGCTTTCAGAAACATGGTTAATGTTGTGAACAACTTGGTTAATGAATTCGAACTGAAAACTTGGACATTTTAATCAAACAAGATATAAATCTGGTTAATGACTTTAAGAAACATGGTTAATGTTGTGAACAACTTGGTTAATGATTTCGAACTGAAAACTTGGACATTCTAATCAAACAAGATATAAACCTAGTTAATGACTTAAAACAATATGGTTAATTCCTTGCACAACTTGGTTAATAGATTTGAACAGAAAGTTCATAAAAACAGAAAGAAAGAAACTCAAAATTTCATACATATTTGTTCATAAAAGAAAGAAAGAAAGTTCATACATATTTGTTCATAAAAACAGAAAGAAACAAAATAACAGGCAAAAAGTGTAGTTCAAATGCCACCAACTACATCGCTATAGAGAACCTCCCACAAACTCAAAATATGCCCATAACACACTTATTTTTTCTTCTTCTTCTTCTTCTTCTTTTCATCCGGATTCACAAACGGACTTTGATTGACTACACTTTTAACTCGCTTCCTTGGTTTATCTTTCATTCTCGTAATTATGTTTGACGTTGCCATGTCTTAAAGCATCAGAACTGTAGAAAAATAAATACCAAAATATTAACATTTAAATAAAATAACTCATTTATGATACTAAATTTGTCTAAATTGAAATAATAAGCATATAAAGCATATATAGCAAAATCATTATGTCTAAAATATAAAGCATTTAGGCATATAAAGCAACAATGGAAAGAATATCAGTAACAACCAAAGGAAACAATGGAAGTAATATCAACATTTAAGCATATAAAGCAAAATTATTCTGTCTAAAATATAAAGCAATAAAACAATCAATCTAGCCAAAAATAGAAACCCTAAAAACCAAAAATAGAAATGAAGAAGCCAAAAATAAAAACCCTAAAAACCAAAAATCCTAAAAGAAGAAGAAGAAATAGAAACCCTAAATCAATAACTAAAAACCCTAAATTGAAGGAAACAACAATCATACAAAGAAGCAACAACAATGATAGAGAGAAGTAAACTTACAATGAAAATACCCAACAACCTGTAACTATCGCATAGACGAGCGTCAACGAGCGAGCGACACAAACGCACAGAAATTGGATGCAACGAGCGAGCGAACGAACGACAACGGAAGAAACGACAAAAATCGGATGCAACGAGAGCGAGCGACAACGAGGAAGAAAAGAAGAGAAGTAAGAAACGACAGAAATTGCTCTCGGTGGAGAAGAAGATGGAGAAACGAAGAGAAGAAGATGGAAAAGCATTCAGGCTCTTGGTGGAGAAGAAGATGGAGAAGCATTCAGGAAGGAGAGAAAGGGTTTTCTGAGGAATAGAAAGAGAACTATCAAAATGACTAAATTGTCCCTTAAGTATGTATACGTATACAATATATGTGTTTGTATTTGTGTTTAAAAATGTGTTTAAATAACATTTCTCAACTCCTAATACCCTTGAACTTTAACTTGAAAACAAATTATATATATTTAAATATAAATAATTTTATGTTCACGTATGTAAATACAAGATACAATAGGCAAGTTATCCTATGGATAAGAAACAACTTCAAGAATACTCTAACATGACTAAGGTAAAAATACATTGTTTAAGCTAGAAATTGTTTGCCCCTTTTGGCTCATAAGTGTCTCCTTTTATAGTCTTCACTTTTGACCTATTTGACCCTTCTTTAGACGCCCAAGTCCATTAGATTACATCTTTGAGATCCACATTACTCATCCATACGAGTACTACAACGCGTAGAGTTGACTGCCTTTTCTCCACGCAGCTTGCTCGTACAGGGCACATGGAGATGGAGCATGTGTAGCTCATGTCATTCGTCCGTGCAGGGTGTGTGGCAAGCCATGGAGCGCTTCCCATAAGGACCACAAATTTCACTTGGACATTAACTTGGTGTTGAACTGCCTTGTGTAGTTAAACTGAAGGTGAGCTTGGTACAATTGATCAAGGGGGAGCTCAACATGACCTTAATAGGCAAGTTGAGCTAGGCATAACCTGAATGGTCAAGCTAATTTAGATATGACCTAAATGGTGGAGCTGATTTGAATGGTAGAGTTAAGTTAGGCGTGAGCTAGGCCAAGTTGAATGGAGGAGTTGAACTAGACATTAGCTAAATGGTGGAGTTGAGCTACACATGAGGTGAATGGTGGAGCTGAGCTATGCATGAGCTGAATGGTGGAATTGAGCTAGATATGAGCTGAATGGTGAAGTTGAGCTAGGTTGAACTAAATGGTGGAGCTGAGTTACGCATGAGCTGAATGGTTGGGCTAGTGTTGAGTAGGACCTAGCTTGTCAAGCTGAAATAGTAGGGGCCACGTGGTATGGTCATCCATACCAGTCGACAATGCACCAAACACCAAACTAGTATAGCCTATTAAGACATTGATGTTTCGTTAAGCTTGTTAAGGCATAAGCGTTTTTCTTCGCCAGGCCAGCCTGTACCAGTCCACAATTCACCAAACGTCAAGCCTATTAAGGCATATATGTTTATTCTCCGTCAGGTTGGCGTGTACCAGTCCAAAGTTCACCAAGTGTCAAGCTTATTAAGGCATACATGTTTGCTCTCTATCAAGTCGGATTGTACTAGTACAAGTCCATAAGTACATGGTTCACGATTTCTCTCCATTGCCTCCAATGCCTTTGTAATTTTGTCCCTTCACTTTTTTCTTTTTCTTTTTTCTATTTTTACTCTTTGCGCCATAATTATTCAAATGCTCGTGTAGTTGATCTGAACCTATGAAGGCCCATTAATGTTGAGGCGGACTTGGCATCGTCTTCCCCCTATTGCGACATGTTGGGATCACGTATTGCACTAGTAGTGAGGCTAACTCAACTTCATCTTCTTCTCTTTGCACATTTAGGCTTCTGAATTAATTAGAGCAAAGGCGACCTCGACCTTGTTCTTATTTATTTATATATATTTTTCAATGCAAAAGTGAGCTCCCTTAACCACTGAGGTGAGATCATCCTCACCATCCACCTGCCGAGGTGAGCTCAACATCACCATTTTCTCTTGCACGCCGAGGTGAGCTCATCTTTGTCCATTCCTTTTATGCGCAGAGGTGAGATCGGCCCCCACTCTTTCCTCTCGTTAATTTGTGCTTATAATTGTATCATAGCGCCTAAGTGAGGTCATCTTCACTCTCTCCCATGGTCGAGGTGAGTTCAGCCTCACCTTCCACCTGTCGAGGTGAGCTCAGCCTTGCCCTCCACCTTTCGCACGCTGAGGTGATGTCGGCCTCTACTCTCTCCTCTCACTGATTTGTACTTAGAAATGTATCTTAGCCTCAAACTTTACTTTGCACCGAAGAAGGTTCTATCACACCTCTTTGCGTACCAATTTGGGATCATCTATGCCTATTAGTGCCAACTTATATTCAGCCTTCAAGCCCCTAACAAAGAGGTGAAAGTTGTTGAACTTTTAGTCTTTCTTCTTCTAGGTTGTAGCTCTGGATGCCACTGTTGATAATCAGGAATCATTCATTCAGTTGAAGATGATCTTTTTAAACTTGCCAGAAGAGCTTCGCCTATCACTTCAACTTTAGTATCTATTGTTCTACTACTTTTATTATTCCTTTGTTATGTTATGAAGTATTGCTTTGTATTGTCTATAAGGCTACCTTTGTGCCATTAGTCTAAGAATTTTGTGTGGTGACCTTTGGAACTTAACTATGTTGTTTTTGTTACTGAGATGAGCTCCATTACGCACCAGTGTTGTTATCAACTACGCTTTCAATTACTCTGTTAGTTTTTGTGTGTTTGTATATGTTATCATTTTTATCCTTTATTTTAAATTGATAGAAGTATGACTCTACTCGATCATACTTATTACAACGTAAGGAAATTCTCCATTGAATCTTTACCAATAATGTAAAATGTGTGACTGATTGATCACTTTTATTTTGACGTCAAGAAAAATCTCTAATGGATCTTTTCTGGTATCGGGTTTATACCAATAATCGCTTAGGTTTTGAAGGTGTGACTCTACTTGGTCATCCTTATTATGGCATCAAGGAAAGTATCAAATGGATCTTTTCTTATAACGTAGATTTTACTGAGGGTTAGGTCTATATCGATATTCGCCCAAGTCTTGAAGTTGTGACTCTACTCGGTCGACCTTAATATGACATCAAAGAAAGTATCTAACAAATATTTTCCTATAATGTAGATTTTTCTAAGGAACGAATCTATATCAATACTCGCTCATGTCTTGAAGGTCTGGCTATGCTTGGCCAACCTTATTATGACATCAAGGAAAGTCTATAACGGATTTTTTCCTATAACGTAGATTTTTCTGAGGGCTATATCGACACTCACTCAAGTCTTAAAGGTGTGGCTCTGCTCAGCCAACCTTATTATGATGTCAATGGATATTTTCTATAACGTAGATTTTCTTGAAGGTCGGGTCTATCGATATCACCCAAGTCTTAAAGGTGTGACTCTGTTCGGCTAACATTTTTCCTATAACATAGGAGATGCATAATTTTGTGAAAAACGGCTTTCTTTGGAATGTTACAAAGATAAAAGAAACATTACAAATTCAATAAACTATTGGCATACTTAGAGGGACAGAACAAGAAATGTATCAAACATGGGACTAGATTTTTTATAAAAAAAAAAAATACTCTTATTGTTTGTCTAAATACTCCTTCAATAATAAAATATAATTAAAAATGACTTAATGAAAATTGATGTATCCATCTAAAATTTTAAAATTGATGGACTTTATTTGAGTCATTTTTTATTTATATTTTGTTACAAAGTAGTAGTATATAAATTTTTTTTACTATAGTACTTTGAAGTTACAAGACTAACTCTTACTACTAAACTAACAACCTCAAATATAATAGCATACAAAATTAAATTACACCATTTTGCCTATAAAATATCAAAGTAATAATTTTTACCAATTTGCCTATTATTTTATCCATTTATGTGTGTGTCTCTGCATACTTGCCTTCATCTCTCATAGAACGAGGATTGGATGGTGGTCGTCTGATAATTTGAGTTTTCATCACCTCTTTCAGTATTTGAGTTCTCATTTGTTTAAAGGGTGAAATTTTCTTCCTCGTCCTCTTCGCCTTTTTAGCACACCTCTTTGATCTTTGTTTGCCCGATCCCTCTTTCGGGTCTCTCTAGATCCCTTCTCTCAAGCAATCTCCTCAGTCTCGTATATGCTTCTTAACCTTCATCCGAATCTCATTCATAGTTTGTGTTGCGTAGAGTCAGGGCTTCACTAAAAGTTCGTGAACTCAAACCTTTCTCAAAGGCCATGACAAAGATATCTTAAAATCATTTGGCTCTACTACTTTAAGGGAGGCGTTGTTGAATCATGACAGATAACTCTTCAAATACTCGGTCGGGCGTTGGACATCAAACAAATAGGAGGCAGCCCTGGGATGGCCATCCTTACCGGTTCACTTTCTACTAAAATTATATACCTATTCTTTATATATTTATTTTTGTAATAATAAATTTTCATCTTTCACCCTGCAGGAAAAAAAATCAGGGAAAAAGCAAAGTGCTTAATTTACCTTTTCAAAACACAACTGATATTCATAAGCCAGAAGTGGATAGTGTCTAACTTCATATTAGTATGATGATTGATGCTTAGTATTTCTTTTCACAGAACCAGTATATATATATAATTTCTGCCTAGTTATTCTGTAACACAAGTTTTATTTAACTTCCCAGAAGTCAGAAAAATGGAACATTTGATAAATTACATGGATAATGATGTACAACATTCTGATCAGGACATAAGCTCAAGCTTGACCATCCAGCTTTAGTATACACTCCAAAGGAGAGAATATTTCAACCGCCAACATTTTAACATTGTTAAACAGTAACCTGATTTTCCCAATCTTATTTGGAGACACCAATAAATATCCAAAACTATACCTCCAAATGAAACATTCTTCTTGACAACAAAAAGGTTTTAGTTACACTCTCCTCGAATCCAACGAGTAGTTTTTGAGTTTTCACGACCAAAATGAGAAACAGTCACCGTGCAGGCTTTAGTTCGATCCTCCCCGAATCCAACGAGGGGTTCCTGTCCTTCCAACGCTAGAATAATAATCACCTACATTTGCTACAAATAGTGGATCTCTATCTTCGACTTTGCATTCATTACTACCACTACCAGTTATATCATCAAGTTCTGTCTTCTCCAACTCTTTTGTCAAATCATCCATTGTCTTTTTCAAACTTGATTTGCTCATATGGCCTGCTTCTTCTGTAGAGAGACCAACCATCGTAATTTTCGGAAGAAAAGTGTTTTGTTTCAAATCTTCTTTATTTACATTTTTTCTTGATAACCCTACTTTTTCATGCGAGTGTTTTGAGTTTGGATGATGGAACCAATTACCAAAAGGTAGCCTTAATTTGGAATGATGGTCTTGGGCTACTTCGGTGCTACCATCTAAATTATATTCAGAAGAGTCTGCACATTCAGTTTGTTTAGCATCGACTTCGACATTAGGGTTATCCACGCAGTTGCTTGACTCTGTAAGTCTCAGAAAAGATGCTTCACTTCTGCAGGATAACAAAAACAGTGTTACAAAGAGAAAACATATCATTGAATAAGAACATTTCTTCAAATAAAATAGGCTTGAGAAAATGCTTCCTATTGAAATTTCCTGTTTTTCCTAGTAATTACAAAAGTATCACCTTGTTTTTTCTTTATTCATGTGTCTGAAGATTTCTTCAGAAAATAGTGAAAATAATAAATAATCCTTTTCATTGTTTTCTGTAAAAATCTTTGAAAACAGGAAAAAAAATGAAAACAAGGCCACACTTATATATTCATTAGTGAAAATAGGAAATGAAAACACTATTTTCTCAACCAAACAGACACTGGAATTTCCATTTTCACTCTCTCCAGTCCTGTTCATTCTGCATCTGTATACTTAATGAGAAATACTTCTTTCAAACAGAAAAGAAAGAAAAAAATCAATTGAGTTTTGTGGTTCGCACATCATATCTATTTACATGAGGTGCTCAACATCCCTAAAAAGTTTGTGTTAGGAACCCAAGAATTGGATTCTGAAAGAATTTGAAGAAGAATACTAATATTTAGAAAAGGATACGAAATAATAGGAGAGAATCCCTCCAAGAGCAAGATACACAAGAGCTGATACGCTCAAGGGCGAATGCACCTTTCAATAGGAATATCAATATCAATTAAGAAAATTCTAATTTGGCAAAAGATCATCTTAAATGGGAAGAGAACCATTATCTTACAATGGGATAAAAGGGACCAATCAACCACTATCCTAAGAAATAGGAAAATAGAAACAGAATACACTAACAAAA
Source organism: Cicer yamashitae (assembly GCA_037974755.1). Taxonomy (NCBI): domain Eukaryota; kingdom Viridiplantae; phylum Streptophyta; class Magnoliopsida; order Fabales; family Fabaceae; genus Cicer; species Cicer yamashitae. Next base: position 13,642,036 of record JBBPBQ010020322.1, read on the forward strand.
CTAAAACAGAAATAGGAAATAACTAACAAACCTATAAAAGCTCTTATCTCCTAACTAACTAATTCACCTATATCTAAGTCCTAATAATACACCCCCTCAAAAACAACCTTGTCCTCAAGGTTGACATCTACTATATTCTTCTTGAAGGTGTAATACTTGATAACATGCATCGCCTTCCCTTTCCCTTTCAATATACTCATTAAAAAAAACAGGTGTTGGCACCTTCTTGCATCATGCTCCTAGTTAAGTAATAGCCACTTGTATCCCACCAAATGTGCAGAGTAAGTGACGGCACTTTTATGCAGCCTACATTCTTGCCACCTGGATCCCATAAATCTAATGAGTAAGTGTTGGCAAGTCCTTTGAATAACGGCTGTACATAACTCGTATCAATGAGGACTACTATGATTAATGGTGTTGGACTTGGACCGCAGCACAATATTATGGATCAGATTCCTCAGGCAGACTCTTCAATTATGTCCTCGCGTTACGCATCTCCTTATGATTCCTTTCACTCTTGTTGAGACCCTTTGTCTTTGGGTTGAGATGCTGCAAAAGCTTCACAGGAGGGAATTGAGATGAGGATGACGTGCGGTCCGGAGGTTCCGACGGCTTGGGTGGCGGCATAATTGTAGTCCGACTTTCCGCGACTTGTGTATATGTTGGCAGTTCCAGCGGATCGACGTCTGGCGGTTTCAGCAGCATCAGTGGCTTGAAAACAACTACTTGCTCGTGTCTTCTTTGTACCTCATTCACTTCCCAATTAAACAGTCCTTATGTCCCTCTTTTTCTCCGTCTCTCTTTCAAGAATCCCGTGTGGCTTCTGTCATGAATCTTGGGAACTTTTTCTATCGATCCAATCTTGCTTGATGGTGTTGTAATTTCGTCGACAACTTCTTTTGCTCTCCGCGATTCTGAATTTGTGTTCGCTTGTTCTCTCCATGTGACTCACTTGCAAGAAACACCATATTTTCTTCTTGTTCTGTTCTAACTTCTTCATTGCCCTTTCTTACTCCCTTCTTGACTTTGTTTTCTAGTTCTTGATTGCCAAATCTACGGATCAGATATGTGCAAAAAGATTTCCAGGATGGATCTGGGTGTTCTCGATCCCAAGAACGAAACCAAAACAGTATCCATGCATTTCATGCTTCAGAAAGAACCTTTCAGCCTTTGCAACCACCCAACAAGATCAGTCCCTGAAAAGTTGGGCAGTTTCACCTTCTTGGCCCACCAATCTTCCATTTCCATGAACACTGGCACTCCCTCGAGATCCGGCAGGTTGGACCAATTGTTAGGAACCCAATAATTGGATTCCGAAAGAATTTGAAGAACAATAATATTTAGAAAACGATACAAAATAATAGGAGAGAATCTCTCCAAGAGCAAGATACACAAGAGCGGATATACTCCTCAAGGGCGAATGCACCCTTCAACCGGAAAACCATTTAAGAAAATTTTAATTTGGCAAAAGGTCCTCTTAAATGGGAAGAGAACCATTATCTACAGGTTCTCTGTACAAAGGGATAAAAGGGTAAACGGACCAATCAACTACTATCCTAAGAAATAGGAAAAATAGAAACAAAATACACTAACAAAACTAACTAACTAATTCTCCTATATCTAACTCCTAACAATTTGTCAAATTTTGAATCAAATTACACCTTTCAAAAGTGAAATTGCAAATTGTATTAAAGTCATTGAGAATGCGAATAAAAGCACATATGGAAAACCATATCAAAACGTGCTGCAAACAACAGAATATATATTATTAGTTTAACAATGAAGGTAATATGTATTATTAGTTTAACAATGAAGGTAATATGTATTATTAGTTTAACAATGAAGGTAATATATATTATCAGTTTAACAATGAAGGCACAAGACTTAATTTCCCTAATTCACATTTATACAACAAACCTGGATCTAATCAATCATTTGTAAAATGAACCAGGATATTAAACTAGGATAAAATAACTTAATTGAACAACGTAGAGCAGATTAGACTAAGTTGTAGCCGGAGTAGGGATAGTCGGAGAACCCAAAATCTAACCAACTGTTAGGAACACAATAATTGGATTCCAAGGATTTAGAGGTAGAACACTAATATTTAGAAAAGAATAAGAAATAATAGGAGAGAATCTCTCCAAGAAATGGATACACAAGAGCAGATACGCTCCTACAACAGTTTTCACCACTCAATTTCTAAAGTTGCTAAGAGATAATTCCTTCAAGGAACATTTATTTATAGGTTCTATGTACACTTAGGATAAGAGGGGGAAATGATCAAAAGCAACTACATATCAAAACAGATAAACAGTTGAAACATAACAACCTGCCCCCAACTAACTAACAACCCTATTAACTAATTTCTAACTTCTAGAACTAATTCAACTAATCTAAATCCTAACACCAACATAGCACTCTGGAGATAAACCACACAAAGGCAACAACATAAAAAAGTTAATACAGGGCAGAGCTTTTAATTGAAAGTACCAGAGAGAAGGGATTTAAGTTAGAGGAGGGAAGGGTAGGGGGAATAACTTGTTTAGTGATGAGAGAGATTTTAAATCTAATTTACTTTTTATATGCAATATGGATAGAACATTTTATGCAAGGATAATTTTAGTCAATTTATTTTTAAAAGAAATGAAGATTCGTTTTCTCTCCCCTCAAAATCCTCTCAGTATTTGAGGTTAGCCGAAAAATGAATTTGGAGAAATTTTGTTCCCCGACAAAATACTATGTCATGCATTACTCAAGTTCCTTCGACCTTTGTTGGATGCAACTACTCATTAAAATCATGCAAAGACCTTTCACAAATGAGTACATAATCAAACTTGAGGAACAATGAAAATCATAGGCTCATTCCAGAAAGATAGGAACTGGACTTTTCTGAATTTATTTATCTACTATTAGGACGGCGCACAAGTTCTGATAATATATATATATATATATGGGACACGATCAATTTACTCTAAATGTCAAAATTATACTACTCATTCATAACTTTTTGTAGAATGTGAAATTAATTATTCCAACCTTTGAACTATCAGTTCTTATGAAGTAGATTAAGTTCAAAAAGTTTTATACAAATCAAAAACTAATTGAGACTTTATTATGCTATTTTATTTTAATGACTACTAAGTTATTGAAAATATAAGTAAATGACCATTACTAACTAGACAACATATCTCTACAAATGCCCAAAATAACTGAAAAACTTGATCAAAAATATAATGCCACAATTCAAGTCATATTACCCGTTGGATAATTTCACATTCTACATAAAGCTATGAAGCATGGTACTCCAAAAATTCAAGTCATATTACCCGTTGGATACTTAAGGATACGTACCAACTATGTACCAATATTTTAAAATTAAAAATTGGGTAATCCATTTGGGTACACATTTCTTCCATCGAGAATCAGGATTTTCCCACCTAGATCATCAACCTCAGGAACAGGTAGATTTGGTGGTGAGTTTGTCTTTGCACCCTTGGTTGCTAAGCCACAATTCTACCATAGAAATGAAGGTGTCATAGTAACATCATCCAATTTTCCAGTAGAGAGATGTCATATAACTATTGAAAACAGGGGACTCTCAAAAGAGTCATTGGGAGCAGTTGAATGACCATTGACAACTACGAGCCTTAAGTCAGATAACAAAGGCCGGAAAACAAAACCACAAAACATGTGAATGACTTGCAACTGTCAACGCAGGTCGTGACAGGAGCAAACGATAAAATCAGGACAAAGGGAAAAAAAAGGGAGATCAGAGAGGGTATCTGCTAGCTGGAAGACTGAGCAAAGGAAGGTGAGTCTAGTGATGGAGTCGCCTACCAGAAAGGTCACTAGGGAGAACTTTATAGGAAGGCCAGCACCTGTGGTCATGGTTGGCTGGGGAAAAATACCACTCATGAGCACACCAGGTAGGTACAGTTTAGGTTGCCACTTTAAACTCTAGATACTATATGAGAGAAATAGAAAAGAGAAGTATAAGCAGAAAATCATGTATCAACACAATAGAATAGAACAAAATATATTGAACACAAAAAGAATACACATGTCCTAGTTTCCCTAATTAACGTGTCTAAAATGAACCTGGACCTAACTAGTCTCACTACTAGGAACTTTGATACTAGAGTAAGCTAAATTAATTAAATATGAAATACAAGTAATCAGGATTATGTTAGACCTCTCATTAAGGAACATTATAAGAGGAGAGGCCAAATATAGCAAAACTGACTTTGGTCAGTTAGTGGCAGTTATATTTATATAAGCAGTATTAATTAATAATGTTTTTCAAAAATGTAGTTACAGTTTGCAGAATTTCTGTTTTATTAAGAATAAAAGAAAAGAAAAAAAGGTATGGGTGGTTGGTTATCTAGAAGTTATTGGAGTGATTATTCGGGAGGGAGAGAACCAAGCTCTCGAAACTTAGTAGGAACCGTGTTCTTTGCATTCTTTCTATGCAACATTTCCATTCTGTTCAGGTGTGTAATTGTATGAATCTATCTCTGATTGAGAACCTTTCTCCAAGATAATTATCCCATAAAATCAGTTGTTATTCATAAATATATTTAATTGGTACCAGTTTCTATCAGATTAATATTTCAATTCTCTATTCTTGGGAACCAATTACCACTATTTGTTCTTGTATATACTTATACATATAATAAGCATGACCAGGAAACCACTGGACTAAAAATAGCAAATGTGAAAATGCCTCAAGTTGAAAACAACAGAGAATATACCTTCTTTCAAATGAATCAACCATATATGGAAATTCTGGTTGTATGCCTGTCGCTTTCCGCAACCACCTATTACCCAAGAGTACTTTGTCAATGGTATAATGGAACTGGAGTTCTGCAGCTTTAGAAATAACACTCAGTGGTATACTAGGATGGCCCATTTCATCAAGCACTTCTTGAACCTGTCAGGAAAAATGAACAAGAAACTAAACAATTTTCCGAGAGAAATAAATATGGGTATTAATGTTTTGTATACCTTGAATTAATCCCTACAAAAATATATTAAAATAAAATATGAAACATGAAACATAACTTATTTATCTTCAAGAACAAGTTATAGTAGGTATATCATGCCACACTTTATCAATTGTTAACAAGATGAGATCTAAAACGTAAGGTCGCACAATCTCACAATCTTTCCCCTTGCATGATCTCACAAATTGGTAAGATTGTGGTGATATCGCGAGCAAGATCATAAAGATTGTGAGATCTCTTGCTATCCCAAAAATGGGCATTTTCGAGTCAGGGATCCCTCAAACCTACCCTAAAATTCCCAAAAACAACACCAATCTCCCTCGACTTGAGTCTCTTAAACCTCTCTGCTCATCTCTACGGGTTCACACATCTTGCCCCATCTCTGCTCATCTCATCTCTTCACATCAACCCTCTCTGCTTTTCTGTGCTGACAATGTTTGATCTGCATTCAAATTCATTGGAAATGACTTCTATGCAAGGTGATAGTGGGGCTGGAGATAGTGAGCCAGGAGGTGGTGGTGGTGAGGCTGCGGAATGTTGCGGTGATGGTAATTATCTTAGTTACATATGGATCTTAGATTGTGTATCTGACTAATTATGACCTCTTTTCAATGTTATGGTTATGATATTCACCTTTAAGTTTGATTTAATGTTCTTATTTACGTTTTTTTTTTTTCATATTTTATGTGCATTAAAAATAAACTTTTAGATTGATATTTACAATAAGTGGAACAAATAAATAATGCTTGTTAAAATTGAAAATATGATCTCTTTTTTAATAGTAAAAATACTCATATTTACTCTATAACAAGAATAATAATAATATAAATATTGTGTTTGGATGTGTGCATATATATAAAGAAAGAAAAACAAGAAAACAAAGCTTTTATTCTAGCAGACAAAAACAAAGCGAAAAACCACACATTAACATTCTGAAAAAACAACGGCGGGGTGTGAAAACAAAATTCTTAAAAACTGAAATAAATATAATTCTTTTTGTTTTTTGTATTAAAATGGTAAAAGTGGAAAAGAAGAATAAAAGGAGGACACGGAAAGAGAAACTGGCAAAAGGGGGAAGAGCGTTAAATAAAACAGTGCAGTGCGATGGATTTTCCATAGTTAATTTACAACTCAGATTCACACACAGTCCCATAAGAAGACACACCTTTTTGTGTTTCTGTTTCTCACTCGGAAAATACAACGGCGATGATTCTGTTCTAACTTCTAACATTGCTTCTGTGTCTCTAGATTTTTTCCCTTTGATTTTTTTAACTTGCTGTTTTTTTGGGCACTGGTCATTAAGGGTGAATTAGGGATGAGCAAGAAAACTTCGGAATCCCCAAAAGATGTTCCTGCCGTCAATTTACCCTCTCTCAGTGACGGCTTTTATGAAGTCGAAGCTATTCTTCGTAAGAGGGTCCGCAAGGTCAAGTTTCTCCTTTTCTTCTTTTTTCACTCATGGGTTTTTTTCCCTATGTTTTGGAGTATGATTGTCATTTTTTTGCCCAATTTCTTCTTTTGCCTGACTATGTTTTTTTCTGTTGGTGCCAATTTTACAGGGTAAGGTGGAGTATTTTGTCAAATGGTGAGTGCCCCTTTTTTGGTTTTTGTTTAACTACATTGTGATAAAACTGAAGAGAAAAGAGCCAAATGTGATATTTTTTATGACATTTTGTTTATTTGTTTATTTATGACTCAAGGTTCGGATGGGATGAGTCAGCAAACAGCTGGGAGCCTCCAGAGAGTTTAATTTGTGTTCCTGATGTTGTTGAAGCTTTTGAAGAGAGGTATTTATTCCCTTGTTCTTCTGTACAATTTTTTTCACGTTTTTCTTTACATTCTATAAATTAAGGATGAAAGACATTTTAATTATATGTTTTTGTATTTGTGTAGTGTTTGGTATGAGTCTGAATGAGTTGTGTATAAGCATAGGTCAAATACTGTGATTGTCAGAAACTGGATGGACTAATCGACTAGATTTTAAAACTTGTTTTCTTACAAATTGTTACTTCATTGTTTTGAAGCTTGAAATCAGCAAAGCAACAGAAGGGCAAACGCAAACATGGTGATGGCAGCAATCTTGGAAGAGCCGAACATGCTACTGATGAAAGCTCTGTGAATGCTCCAGAAAAGGTTACTGAGTAAGGTGATAATGGGGCTGAAGGTAGTGGGGCAGGGGGTGGCAGTAGAGAGGCTGCTGAATGTTATTGTGATGGTTATTACTTTAGTTTAATTTGGGATTTATGCATGTGACTAATTATTGCTTCTTGAATGTTATGGTTCTGAAACTTCAGATTTATGTTTGCTTTAATGTTATTATTTATTTATTAGTTTTTTTTCATGGGGGAATATCTAGTGAGAAAGGTTATTTTATGAAAGAGAGAAGTCATTCTCAGCCACTAGATCAAAATAAATGGCTGAGATTAGGATATTAAAATTAAAATATCACGTCCCTTCCCAAGCCTGAACATGACATTATCTCCCTTCATCACTATACAAGCCTTTCACACACCAGCCAGAGTCCCCTTTCTTTTTTGATTTATGCAATACTAATAATTCTTTATAGATCTTAACAAATAGGTTATGATTTGAGAAATACTAGTTCTTTATTAATTTAGGCAAATATTGGTTTTGCTGGTTTTTGTTGTTTTTGATACACCTCCTGAAACATTCATTTTAATCCAGCGATTACTGTAATTCAGATTTTGATCCAGAGACCTTCATTTTTAATATCGGTTTTGAATAACTTTCTTAGATCTCATCTACCCATTGTTGTAATACTAGTTCGATCCAGCAGTGTTTATTTCTGTCCAGCAATGTCAATGACGGCGACGGCTGGCCGAACCGTCCATGGTTGTGGGTGGGGTTGTGCTTGTTACCAATCGAACAGTGGTCTGGAAACTTTCAGTGGGAATAGATCAGAGAGGTAAAGTCGTGTGACTGTTTAACTGAAGCTTTCAGTTTCAGTCATGTGTTTTTAACTTTTTATCTTTGCATCATATGAATTTAGCTCATCTAAAGTGAGAAGTTGATAAAGTGAGCAAATCAATAGTTGATATTATAACCACCCATGTTTGGTCATGCATGTGCACATAATATCAATCATTGATTTAATCATTAATGGTTGATATTTCTCACTTTATTCTCTAAAGTGAGTTGCTCACTTTAGAGGAGCCAAATTAGCATTATATATATGTATTTGTGTATATGTTAGTGTAATTTTTCGTTTACGGTTGGATCTTATGATCCTTGTTACATCCCTATGTTTTATGATCTTGCAACCCCCAGATCCTAGTTACGATCTCGATCTTGACAACATTGATTTCAGCTTCAAACATCATCATCACTTACTTGAACTTCAAACAAATACTAAATTAGTCAATCAGTATGAAAGGTTCAGATTGAAAATCATATTCCATATCAGATTCTTATAAGTATATTGAAAATTTTCTTCTTCAGCCTTGTACTTCATTAAACAATAAAATGTTCCTAAAACTAGTCATACCTCTGGAGGCTCCCCTAAACTATCTCCAATTTCCTCAATCACTTCTGCTGCCAAGTTGTCATCAACCACATCTCTCCGCCGCTGAATGTGCCGAGTTTGGATTAACGTATGGAAATGTTGATCAACAGCTTCTTCAAGAATGTTATCAAGCATGTTTTTATCAAAGAAGTAGGGAGTATACCTATTCAAACAAAGCAATAATGTGGGCATAAATATTATGTTGCTTTGGTAGAAAATACTTAATATTTCATTCTTTCTTTCTTTTTCTTTTCACTACATATCACCATGATAGCCAGTAATTATTGGGATACGATTTTATTTCCATTTTTATTATCGTTTATTAAGATTACTTTACATAATAGTATTTGACCTTGTCCTTTCAAATCAGCATAAATAATAAGAGTGAATCACCATTTTGGTTCATGAAATTGTAAAGTCCGGCAATTTGATTGTTCAAATTTATAAAATGGCAAATTAGTCCTTCAAATTGAAGGCCTTCAACCAATATAATCCCTTCGTCATCTAAAAGGGTCAGAAATGCTGAATTGGTATGTTATTTAGGGCATGCTCAATTGGAGCATATATTAATAAATTTGTTTAGGGCTTCAACTGGTCTCTATTTGTGATCCAAATTCATCAAAATTAATTGACAACGAAAGGACTAAATTGATTGATGATAGAAATTTTGGAACCAAATTGCTCGACCACGAAATAATAACATTCAGTGTTTTTCTCTTTCAATTTTCAACAAGTAAACATAATGGGATAAATAATCAAAATGAGTCCAAATCCTAGCAGAAAAGTAGCATATCACAAATCAAAGTTTGTGCAAACGCTGCACAAAAATGTTAAAATACTGCAGCACTAAGAAAGCCAAAGAAGAATCAGTGGGAAAAAAAGGAGGCTAGTTAAAGCAATTATATTCACTCACAAAGAAGAAAAACTAGAATTTATGCTCATACATTTGTAAAAGAAACTAGGAGATTTAAAAATGAACAATTATCATTTTACTGATATTAAATTTCAAAATAAACTACATATAAGCTAGTTCTATGACAATAACACCAATTCACATAAAACAAGGAAGATGAGCAATATGTACCATTTAATCCCATCTGTAGTTGCTATTGCAATATCCAAGTTCTGAGCACTAAACACAGGCACCCCATCGACCTTTTTCCCGACACCATTGTGTGGGATTGTCTTCAGAAGTTTATTGGCTGCCTTGACCTGGAGGGAAGATATTTATAATAAATAATGATTGTAGTCAAATAAAATTAAAATATGTGCAACAATGAAAGACAAATAATAATACCTGCTTCTCATTCGGAACAAATTGGAACATGTGAGGCTTTTCCTGCATGGTATGGAGTGAGCAACATTATAAATAAATCAAACAAAAACATAAAAGTAAGAAAAGAATATTAACATATTGAATTCCATAATTTGGAACAACCATCTGCACGCATCATAACATCTTCCTAAAAACCAAATCAATAATTGATCATAGATAACTTTAAATGCACTAACTCAAACCAGCACAACTACATCTCAAATAGCAATTGAAAACGTCAACAGTACCTTGAAATGTTCATATGCTAAATCAAGACGGCAGGCACCCACCACGCCACTTGGAATATTCAGTTTTTTGACATATGAAACTAAGATGATTAAAATTTAAAAAGGTTAGTATTTGGTGTTAGTCGTTAATCAAAGATCAACATTAATCAAAATATGTGGTGATGAGGGTAATTGATGGAAAAAAAGGAATGTGAACATATAAATATAAAAGTACAAAATATAGACTGGGTTCAAGGGGGTATTTTAGCAGGCAAAGAAATGTGTAGTGCAAGGATCAGGTTTGGTCACAGTAGGTCACTAATTTGCATTGTACAGCTACTTGACAAGTGGGCTCTGGTTTGTCCCTTCACTTTGAAACATTAGTGTTTCATAAAAGTTTAGAAAAAGTAAGCAAGTAAAATTTTATGGCAATATGCATTATATGTAACACATGGATCACTTGGTTGGAGCTGAATCTGAATGCACACATCTTTAGGGGTGCCTCACTGCCGCTTAACTTATGGGCAGTATTGTTGATGGCGGATGATGGAATATGGTGGAAGGCAAAGAATCCACCATATAAACACGCCATTGTGGCCTATGGCGCCAGGCAGGCATCCTTTCACAAATTGTCTATGGCAGTTGTCCAAAACTCTGCCACTTCATTCCACCATGACCACCATTTAACAACACTGCTTATGCGATAGGGTTTTGTTTTCAGCTTTCTGTTGCCATTTCAGATATGCAGAGATTGGGCAGTCCTGTTACATTCTTGATTCTTTTTTCTTGCCCCTTTTTATCTTTTTTTTTTTAAGTTGTGGAAGACCCCTTATCTTCATTTTCTTCAGTTCACTCTAATGAAATTTCATGTTCTATTTTAAAAGAATTAGGACCCTTTTAGTTTCTAACAACATTTTCAATTTTTACTTTGTATGTGGACTACTAGAATGACATTTTGTTATGGATTTTTATTTTTAATTGTGATAGAGAAGATGGAAGCTAAGTAGAGAGAAACATTTTCGAAAACAGTGAAAACAATGTTTTGAAATTTTCAAAAATATTCAATCTATTTTAAAATGCATTTTCAAAAGCTTTCATCATGACTTCTCTAAAGTCTAATGTTTATTTTATCAATGGTAATGAAAACAGGAAACACCGCAAGTAAACGGGTCCTTAAAGTTGAACCTTCTCCCACCGCCCAGCCAAACAAATAAGAGTGATTAACAACTAACCATATATTTGTTGAAATATTCTATTTCACAAAATAAAAATGCATAAATGTCTGAATCTTAACTTCAAAGAAGCTAATAAGTAGTCTTCAAAAGGTTTTTGGCTAGCAGCTGAATACGTTAGAATTAAGCATCTCTATAATCATAAACTGATAAGTAAGGCCAAGAGTGCATACAAAGAGAGAGGAAGCTAGAGTAAACAGGAAATTAGCTAGCCTAGGTCAGAGCTAAATGACACAGATGATAATTAGATACCATCATAACCATAATTAATCAAGTTATAAAGAAAAACTTTGAAACATATGATAAGTCAAATATGATCGGTAATGTTATAAGCATATTAAAGGACCAGAAAAAGGAGGGACCATTGATGAGCTAACCTGCATCTCCTAAATCAATAAAAAAGCGAAATACAGGGCCGTTCCTCTCACTCTTGGTGATTGCTGCAAACATGTTTTTCAGCCACTTTGGGGTTCTGCAGAAAATAAATTACCGGCGGAAAACAGTTATGCTTTCAGAAAAATGATGGATGGTAACAGCTTAATCTAACCTCCATGAGGTTTTAAACAAACAGTAGCTACAATTGCAATCCCTAAATTCCTTTCAATGGTCACAAATCTTTAATCAATATTCAACAACTCCCAACCATCTTTGGTTTCCTAAACAAGATGCCTCGTGTTCTCTATTGGATACCTAGATTGCTAAAAGCAACCGAACACCAGCTCACATATGCTTATGAATGCAAGGTGATTCAATTTTCCTCATAAACAGATACGGGAACCCTAAAAGCTCAGAAATCACAACTCCATAACAAAAACCTTCCTATATTCTGTCCTTTAGCGACCCAGAAAACAATTCTTTTCAGTACTGGTTTGGATAAACTTCTCAATAAACACTTATAGTAAATAATATTAAAAGAATCTTGCAATAACGTTAGTTTTTAAATAACAGCTTCTCATATAAGTCAATGATCTCCTACCTCTCTTTTTGCAAAAACACTCATTTAACCTCCCTGTAAATATCTATAAGCTTATAAGAACATTTCCATATGTAAAACTCATGGGTTTATTATAATTGAGAAGCTCCCATGAACTAGAAACTAATCCTAAACAGTAATGTAATTTTAACATCAATTTGAGACACCTAAATTCGAATACTTTTTATAAGCACGATTAACGCATTTCACACACGTGATTAATGAAGTGTTAGATTTGGTTAATACATTAGGTGTTGTAACTCATTTACAATCAACTGAACTTCATTAACCACAAACTTGAATGTGATTAACCATGATTTTCAAGTGTTCAAATCTATATATAGTTGTAACACCTAAAATCATGGTTAATAACGTTCAAAATTGTAGTTAAAAAAGTTTAGTTGATGGTTAATGAATTCTCCAATCTTGATATACTCATTAACCACTCATTGAATTTCATTAAGCACATGTGTGAACTACATCAACCATATAAAAATTGTTGAATTTAGGTGTCTGCAATTGTTGTTCAAATAACATTACTGAATCCAAAATGCATTCCACAAGCTATTTTGGACTTAACTATGCAAAAACTAATCAAGCTCGATACGTCACCATCAACACATACAAATCTTATCCACCAAATAAAGGAAAAAAAACTCACTAAAGCAACAACTAAGTGCATCTTTGGTTTTGCACGGACAAAAATTAATTCTAGTTAAAAGTGAGTTGAATGTTAAGTTATTTATGTTTGGATATATTCACGTAAAAGCGAGTTGAAAAATAAATTTCAATATTAAAATAACATTTTGACTCAATAAACTACAAATCATAACTTCAAATTAGAATCAATTTTGGAGGCAAAACTAATCTACTCAATAACACTCAAACATATCAAGATAAATTCTTATGGATCGGGATTCCCTGCAGTTTGGGGTTCCCGCATTCACGCACTCAGACATCAGTGACAGTTCGAATATTCCAAAGCTCAATATTTAAAATTTTACAATAAAAAATTAAAAAATCTGCAGTTTTTAGGACTGTCCAATCGAAATGGAGCTGTCACCGATTTTCCCGACTATATGACTGTGTGAATTATTCACCAACTGCAGTGAATCTAATTTCAAAAGTGAAACCAAACATGCACTAAACCATACATACATACATGATAACAAAATTACAAAAAAGAAAAGGTTACAACTATAATCGAAAGCTGAATTGAAAAGAAGTTATAACGAAAACTTAAACAACCTTTTGGTGATGAAGGGAAGATCAAAGTGAGTAGAAACAGCCATGAGACCAGTACCAGAGAGGTCACACATACTGAAAACCTGACCAACAAAAGCGGGACCACCACCACCACTACCACCGCCTTTGCCATTGGAATTGAGTCTCGAAACTCTCACCGATTTAGCGGAAGGATGAGTTGACTCGGCGGTGGAAAGAGGTGGCGCGAAGAAGAGAGGGAGAGAGATTGAAGAAGGTGGTTGAGGTGAAAATGGATGTGAAGGAGGATTGTGTGAGTTGAAGAGAGAAATGAAATTTGAAGCGGTGGATTGAAGGAAAGAGGAGATTTGGTTGTTGTTGTTGCGGCGGCGGTGAGGTTCGGACGGTAGAGCCATGCAGTTAGCGCATGGACGGACTGACGGAGGGAGGAGATTTGGGTTTGGTGTAAGAAATTCTTCGTGTGGTGAATGGTGATGATGATAAGTCATACAATTACAAATTATTAGTGAAATTATACAATTAAATAAATCATCAATTTCGTTTGTTACAAAAAATAACTCGTTAATTTACCAATTTTTGTTATAATTTTTTTTGCCAAATAAACACTTTTAAATTAAATAATTATGTTTGAAAGTTTTAAATTTTAAAAATTATTTAAAATGATAGAAAAATAGTAACCTTTAAAATTTTATTTTTTATGACTAATTTTTTTTTAAAAAATATTTTTTACGACAAACACAACTATTTGTATTTTTCTTAAAATTATTGAATAATAAAATTACTTCTTTTTAGAATATATAACAGATGAATCTTTAGAACAGTTTGTCACATATATTATAACAATAGCCTCTTAGTTCTTAAACTATGACTCCCTTTTTAATTTGTTTTTTGAACTATAGAAATATAGTAATCTCTAAATTATTATTAATGTATCTATTTAATCTTTTGATTGTTTTAAATTTAGGAGAAAAAATAATACTTTAAGAATTACTATTTTTGTCAAAAATAATAGTTAAAAGACTAATTTAATAGATTGAAAAGAGTTTAAAAATGATTTAACATATGTCTATGGTTTTATGATTAAGTTGATAAGAGTTGTATGTATATGTTTTCTATGCTATTTATCATTCTCTTTTAAAAAAATGGAGACAATGCAATAGATATTGTTTAGAAGTAAAATAAAGGCTTAAATACAGTTTTGGTTTCCCTATTTTACTCAATCCGCAATTTTGGTCCCCTTATTTTTTAATTTGCAATTTTGGTCCCCCTATTTTTTAAAATTATGACATTTTGTCCAATTCTAATCTTAATTCTTGAATTCGATGACGTGGCAATTAATGAGGTTGATGTGTCATCCATGTCATATTTAATTTCAATTTTATTAATTAGTAAATAGGTAATATCATTATAATACTTTTATAGGTTTTAAAAATAAAAGAAAACACTTAAAAAAAATAAAGAAAAGAAAACTAAAATATGTGAAATCAAAGTCATGAACCCTAAAACAAACAAACTCAGAAAGACAAGAAGAAGAAGAACAAGAACAAGAACGAATTCACAAAATTGAAGAACAAGAACGACGTTAAATGAGCCCTAATCGTGAATCCCATTATAATCGTCTCTTTCTTGCGATTACTATCGTCTAATTCTCGTTTTGCTGTGTTCCTTGTAATGGATTCAAGGGAAAAAGGAATGGAAATCGCGAACTTGGAGATGACGAGGAACTCGGGACTGCTGACTGGCCCACAGTGAAGAGATATATTTCCTGCTTAAATGATATTGAAGGTGAACGTGTTCATCTTCATGGTGCATCTGAAAGTAACAGTAACTTAGATCCTATGAATTTGAAAGACATACGAGTACGCCTTTTGAATGGTAAGTTAACATTTACATTTGTTTTGATTTAAAGTTTTTTACATTTATAGTTTCTCCTTATTTGCATCAGTTCTTTTAACTTTAAAACAACAGCAGGAATCTCATCCACTCTATACCCTGTGCTTCTGTTTGATTAACTGCTTCAAATATTCTAAACCCTTGTAGTCCTTTAATTTAAGGTAGATATAAAGAGAAGACAGATAATATAAGATGCTTTATCGTGTCTTTAAGAGCAAATATATTTTGGGGACTATGATTTATTGAGTTACATGGTTTCCAATTTAATTGAAGCTTCTCATATTAGGTGTTCAAGCTGCTTACTGGGAGATGCTTGATGAAGGGAGGATTACTCAAACAACAGCTAATATCCTAATGCTATCAATGGAGGAATCAATAGATTTGGCTTCATCTGAGCCTCTATGCTATCAGTGGAGGAATCAACAGCTAATAACCTTAATTTTTTTCTTCTTAAAATTGTTAACTTTTGTGTTACTTTTAATTGTTTGGTTCTGGAGTGTGTGCATTGCGCAGAATTTTCTCCTTCTTCTCTCATCTCCCTTGTCAATTGTGTCAAATCCTTGCAGGGTGTAACATGCTTCGATTTCTCAATGTTTCACACTGATGGCCATTTTTAGGAATTGAAATATCCCTTGTCTATGGCATAATGGCAGGAATATCCAAGCCATATTGTCCATACCCATGCTATATCAGAGGCTTTCAGATTTAAAAAATAAAAATAGTCTAGTATCTAAGTGTACTGGATATGATGCTATATTTTGTATTCAGTTTCCACATATCATTTGTTCAATGCTTCCTAGCTCATGATGCTATATTGTGTCTTTTTTAAAAAAACGTAGTGTATGTCCAATTTTACGTTCTCACCAGGCACTGTATTCTTATTTTGTCTTACTTGTATCAATGTGTTGGTAAGATAACATATTTTATATTTAAGATCATTTATACCATAGAAGAAGTTCATTTAACATACCCTCAGGTTTGCTAGTTAAAAATACCATTCAATGTTTTAGTTGTACTGTACTTTATTTGGATTAATCCTGCCAATTTAAAGTTGGTCAGTCTTTGCTCTGTATAGCAGTTTGAAGTTCATAGTGCCTCATATTTGTGGTTATGAAGTGTTAAATAGCCTCTTTTTCTCAAGTTTTCTTTATTTTATATTATATATGCATAATTCTCATGTTTTACGCGTTGTTAAGACAAGGCAAGCAACATATGTAGTAATCCTGACTGATTGCTTGATTGCAGTTTTATGGATACTGTCATGACAACTAATATAAGTCATGCTTTGTGAGATTTCTATTTTGCAGTTTTACATACTTTCTGAATTGTATGTAATTTGCTTTATATTTTGTTAGGTCCTCAGTTACACAAAGAATGACCTTAAAAGAAGGACCTTGTGACAAAAGGAAAGGTATTGGTACAGCAGAGAGATTCACTAAAGATGTCTTGCTGATAAATCCAGTGAGCTTGGGAAATGTTTAAGTGAATTGCAGGAGAAGTCAACTGCACTAGAACCTGCTGAACTTACAAAAGACGAGTTGACCCGAAATGAAAATATGGTTGCATCGCTGCATAATTCATTGCAACAAGATGGCTTGTGGATGACAGAAATAAACTTAAAAGTGTCTTCTTGGAATTATGCAAATTGAAGGAAGCTTTATCTCTGTTGGAGCTACCAGAACCCGTTTCATCATCTGATCTGGAATCACACATGAACTGGCTTATAGATTATTTTCATATGGGTTTTTTTTTTTTTTTTTTTCTGGTTTGCCTTGGGTGTTTGTTGTAATACTTGTGTTTGCATTAGTTGCAACACATGCTTTGAAATAGCTTGTTGTTTAGCTTGTTGTTTAGGTTCATGTATAGCTTGTTATTTTTGTCGAGATGTTGTAATTGTGTGAAGATGTAATGACTATATTCATATAATCAAATTGTCTTTTTAATGAAATATTGTAATTGTGTCAAATGTTCTAATTGCTATAATGAAATCAGTGTCAATAATTTCGAAAAATAATGTGTCAAATTAGTGTGTTAAATTGTCAAGTTGTGTGCATGTTACTCAAATATTTATATTTCACTTCCAGGCTATGAAACCTGTGCAATATTTAAGATTTCATGTTTCTTTAACCTTGTTATCCCAAATTAAGAATATTTCAGGCTATGAAACCTGTCCTACTAAGTCCCTGTTTTATGGATTTAGAATGGAATATGAAAAGCTGAAACTAAAAATAGGTAATACTGATATATGCACTGAAACTATGTTTTAACCAGTATCAATATAAATCAGTCCTAACTAAACAGTCCCAATATAACTAGTCCCAAACCAGTCTCAATTAAACTAGTTCCCATACAAATCAGTCTCGATTAAACTAGTATCAATATAAACCAGTCCCAAATTAAAATAGAAAATAAATAAATTAAACTAGAATAAACACAAATTAAACCAATTTGGTATTAAACCAATTTGGTATTAAACCAATTTGGCATTAAACCAACAATTAAAATAGTAATGTATACAAACCAAGTCATACAAAATAAGAGGGTCAGTTTAGTTGTCATACAAAATAACAGGGCCATTTTAAAATTAGAGAACCACACAAAATAACAGTGCAATTACACATTAGAAGTCAGTGCCACTGCACATTACATATTATGCTTAAACAAAAAATTACATCATTAAAGCCATATATAAGGCCATTCGACCCTAAGTATTTTGACTTGGTGCTTGTGATCCTTGAGGTGTTTGTGATCTTTGTATTAATACAACTTGTGATGCTTGTGATCCTTGAGGTGCTTGTAGACCTACTTGTGCACCTTGACCTGCTTCTGATCTTTTTCTCTTTGTCCTCTACATAAAAACAACATCATCAATTATCGAACAAGTAGCGGTTTAACAATACATCAACTAATATTTTATAAGAACATCACCATCAATTATTGGGCAGTAGCAATTTTACCTTATTTCCACCTTTCGGAATTTCACGATCAGCAACAGTTTTACCTTTGCATGTCCTTTTGTTGTGCCCAAGCTTGCCACATTTTTTGCATTTCACAGTTGGAAGTGTTCTTGGTAGTATGTTTGACCTTTTGGGTTCATCATTACTCTTATTTCTCTGTTTCTTGGGTCTGCCTGGTGCTCTCCTCATTACAGGGGGGATTTATTGGTTCACTCTCTGATATAGACCACATAGTAGGACCATTTGCTGGGTTCATTATATATCCATATGTAGACATAAAAGTGTTTTTCCTGAAACATTAAAACTATAGTCAAAATGTGGTTTATCATCTTTAATTAATAGATAAAAACAATAGAATTATATTACCTGTAATATGATGAAACAAAATCCTCTGGGGCTACATGGTTATGCCACATGCAAGTAATACTATGGCAACATGGTATACCTGTTAAGTCCCATTTCCTACATGCACATGTCTTAGCGCCTAAGTTAACCTTATATGTCTCAGATTCATTGGACACTTCAAACATTTCCTGAGGATCATCAGCCATCCAACGTGGACTCCAACCTTCAGCAGCCCTCTTTTCCTTTTCCAGCAACTGTTGTATCTTAGGACATATGTTGCCCTTATATTTGGACATATGTTCTCGTTGGCTGACAATCCTATCTGAAATATAGTGTCTTAAACCCTCCAACAATGTTATTATTGGTTTGTCTCTATGCTCCAATATTGCCTTGTTGAATGCCTCACACATATTGTTGACTTGTAGGTCACATTGTGTATTAGTGGAAAATGCAGACCTAGTCCATGTTCTAGGAGGAAGTTTCATCATATCTTTCCAAGCAGCCTCATTCATGTCTTTCATTTTGTTCATTGCTCTTTGTCATGCTGGAACTGTTGTTGCCCTAGCTGCCAACCACAATACTTCTTTCATCTCTGCTCCAGGGTATTTCTTCTTCCAATTTCCATAAAGATGTTTTACACATAGTCTATGCTCAATACCAGCTCTAATATTCTGAATTGCAGGTACCAATCCCTGCAACCAATGTAACCACAATTAAATAAGAAATTAATTAGAAATAAACTTCTAAATAGTGATAAAAAATGCATGAACAAAACAATAAAATTACCTTCTGTTGATCTGAGATGAATGCCCACTGCTTTGGTTGTATGTTATGTAAGTCTTCCAATAGTAGATCTAGAAACCATTGCCACGACTCTCTTGTCTCTGCCTCTACCACTGCATATGCAATTGGTATCATTTGATTATTCCCATCCTTACCCACTGCTGCCATTAATTGACCACCATACTCACCCTTCAAGAAACACGCATCTAATCCAATTAAAGGCCTACATGTATAGGCAAATGCAGCTTTACAAGCTTCAATGCAAACATAAATTCTCTCAAATACAGGACCATTATCGCTCGTAGCACATTTGATAATTACTGTACTATTTGGATTTGACTCCAATAACTCCTCTGCATAGCTTCTCAAATGTGAGTATTGTTCACTAGCAAGCCCTTGTATCATCTCAATGACTCTTCTTTTGGCCCTGTATGCTTGGTTATGTGTCAATTTAACACTCCATCTTTCAAGCCCTTCAGCAATTAAACCCTTTGTTTTCATGTTAGGTGTATGTCTAAGGGTGGGCATAAACTTCTTCGCTAGCCACTCAGTTTTGGCTTGCCTATTTCTAGGTGTCCTATGACATGTATGCTCATCAACGAAACTTGCAACCAACCAATTTTGACTTCCAGTTCTGTTCCTAAATCTCATACGAAAAGGACATTCCTTCATGCAATTTACAATCGTCCTCTTTTTATCACTTTTCTTAAAGTATAAATTTTTGTTGTTTTCCATAGCATACTGTTTTATAGCCTCTTTCACACTTGACTTTGTGTTAAACTTCATTCCCAACTCAAACCGAACACAATCATTACCTACAGGCATCTTAAAGTTTGGGAACTTTGGCCTTGAGTCCTCATCTTCATCACTCCCTAAAGGTGTTTCTAATTGATCAGAATCCTCATTCGCATCTTCAAAATCATCTTCTTTTTTTGAATACACATTGAGTGAAGTTCCTACACCAGGTAGAGAGGGAAGTATAGTAGTCCAATTAATATCTTCTTCACTTTCATCAAAACTCTCATTATCTTCACTAACATCATCTTCACTACTCCAAACATAGTCATTATCTTTGCTACCCACTTCATCTTCAAATTCAGGTCCATCTTGAATTTCAAGTTCGACTTCTTCAACTACAACTTTAGGTCCATCTTCACTTTCAGCTACAACTTCAGGTTCACTATCATATTCACCACCACCATCACCCTCAAGCTTGTATTCATCAACATCAATAACTATTTCCTCCTCAACACTTTGTCTCTTCTTATTTTTGTCATTCGCAACTATAATTGGAGTATCAATAAGGTGCTCCATATAAACTTCTACAAGTTCATTACCTTTCACATCTTCAATAAATTGGATAACATTAGCATCTGAGTTAAGAGGTCTCAATCCATGAGTAAGTGAATACTTTGGGTGCCTATACCATAAACATCTAACTTCTTTATAACCCAAATTTGTTATTATTCTTCTTATATCCATATACAACATGCAGTCTGCATCCCAATCCCAATTCATTTCATTAACTTGACCTTGAACATATAATTTGCAAGGATTATTTACAAACATGCCGCCATGGTATATTTGTAATCTAACCGTTTGAACCGTTGGTGGGTTGTAAAAATCATAACTTGATTAAACAAAGTCACAAATAAACCCTAAACAAAATAACCACATAAATCATAACTGGATTCAAAACAATCTTCAGAATACGATGAATGATGATTGTTACCTTGTAAAACACTAAACAATTCACGAAAACCCTAAACCCCATTCAAAACTAACATTATTTGATAGCAACCAATCCGAACACACATGAAAAACCACATAAATCACATACCTGGAAATATTATTTTCATCCTCTTTTGTCCATGAAGAAAGTATTGAATCATACGAATTTCTTGGAGTTCCATCGCAACTGAGTTTTACGATTTCCATTCCTTTTTCCCTAGAATCCATTACAACGAAAACAGCAAAACGAGAATTAGACGATAGTAATCGCAAGAAAGAAACGATTCTAATGGAATTCACGATTAAGGCTCATTTAACGTTGTTCTTGTTCTTCAATTTTGTGAATTCGTTCTTCTTCTCCTTCTTCTCTTTCTGAGTTTGTTTGTGTTTCTTTTTTGTTTGAGTTTCTGTTTTAGGGTTCATGACTTTCATTTAACATATTTTAGGTTTCTTTTCTTTATTTTTTTAAGTGTTTTGTTTTATTTTTAAAACCAATAAAAGTATTATAATGATATTACTTATTTACTAATTAATAAAATTGAAATTAAATATGACATGGATGACACATCAACCTCATTAATTGTCACGTCATCAAATTCAAGAATTAAGATTAGAGTTTGGACAAAATGTCACAATTTTAAAAAATAGGGGGACCAAAATTGCGAATTAAAAAATAGGGGGACCAAAATTGCGGATTGAGTAAAATAGGGGGACCAAAACTGTATTTAAGCCTAAAATAAATTGATGTTTTATTTATTGTTGGAACATAGAGTATGTTAATATGTGAATTTAATAATTCTTGAAATCCAACATTGGAAAACTCTCATATTTTCAGTAGTTTTTAACTCTATAAATACTAAAGTCCCACATTGGATAGAAAATATATGTGGGTTTGCTTTCATCACTATATAATGAGTTTCAAACTCTTGTGATGCATTTCTCAACTTTCTCTTTTCTCCATTTTCTATTCTGCTCGACTTATTTCCGAGCCACTTCTGTCCTTTTTGTCGCTTCGATCTTTTAGAGCGGTTTTGTACCGTAGTCCCTTCGATATTTTAGAGCGGCTTTGTACCGTAATACCTTCGATTTTTAGAGCGGTTGTTGTGTTGTGGTTCCATCGATTTTTTAGTGGTCCTAAAACCACTATCGTTTTAGAGCGGTTTTTATGTTGTAGTTCTGTTGTTTTTTAGTGGTCATAATACCATTATGAGCGGTTTTTATGTCGTAGTCTTTTAGAGCGGTTTTTTTTTTGTGTCGTAGTCCTTTTGATTTATGAGTGGTCATAGTACCATATTGCAATTGACTTTAATCGTCATAGTGGTTTTAACCACCATATTGAAGGTGTAATTCTATAACGGCTTTCTACAGTGCAGTGGAACTCCGATACAGTGTATCTAGGCTGTTTTATCCTGGAGACTTTGTGGTTGATAGATTGTCTTGCACAATTTAGGCAATGTCGCGAAACGTCTTAAAGAGAGCGACCTAGCCCGCGACTCAACCCAGTAATATCTTCGGTGGCATAAATTGATTTTGAAACAGTTTTCAAAATTCAAAAACAACAATTTTAAGACGTTTCTTTCTGTTATGTCAACCAAAGAGATTACTGGATTTGGTTATGTTGCCTCTGATTTTAATAAAATGTTTCAGTTGAAGCAAATAGGAA
This sequence comes from Cicer yamashitae, assembly GCA_037974755.1. Taxonomy (NCBI): domain Eukaryota; kingdom Viridiplantae; phylum Streptophyta; class Magnoliopsida; order Fabales; family Fabaceae; genus Cicer; species Cicer yamashitae. Next base: position 13,664,908 of record JBBPBQ010020322.1, read on the forward strand.
AGGATAAGAAAGCTGAAGAATTAACTCAATGGACTTGCTAATGATTTGTATGACTACTACAGTTCCAGCAATACTGCTAGAGATGATTGGGATGCTCTGAAGAAGAAATATGATACCAAGAAAGCTAAAGATAAAAACTATGTTGTGAGCCGCTATCTAGAGTATCAGATGACAGATTCTTGGAGGCTTACTCCCGTGAAATTCAGAAGATAGCTCATAAGATCATCTCTTAAGGTACGACTTTAGATGAAAAATTTCAAATTGTTGTTATTATTGACAAAATGTCTCTGCTTGGAAGGATTTCAGGCTTAAAATAAAAGAATTTTCTCTAGAGAGTCTCAGATAAAGAAAAAAATCTTGTTATGGTTTTTTTAATTTTTATTGTTTATGGTTTTCTTTTGAATTGGCCTAGGGGCAAATTTGTACACCAATTCTAAATATGATATTTTTGTTGGCAATTGGTTCACCACTTATGCACATTTAAATTAAATTAAGAATGTTTCCTTCTGTTTACATGTGTGATTTTAATATTTGGCATGCTAGACTTTGTTATGTGAACAAGGATTTCAAACTTAAGTAACTTAGATTTAATTCCAAAGTTATCTTTAAATCATTTTGAAAAATGTGATTTTAATAGTCAAGCTAAAATAACAAAGAGTTCACATAAATCAGTAGTGAGAGAATCTGAGTCTTTAGATTTAATATATATATATATCAACTTGATGGGACGTTAACAAGAAATGGAAAACAATACAAGAAATGGAAAACAATATTTTATCACTTTTATTGACGATTGTTTTGACTATACTTTCGTATATCTAATGAACAATAAAAGTGAAGCGCTTTACATGTTTAAGATCTTTGTAATTGAAATTGAAAATCAATTTAGTAGAAAGATTAAGATATATCGAGTATGATTCTAGTTCGTTTAATGAGTTTTATAAATTGCATGGAATTATACATGAAACATCTACACCATATTCATTCAAAATGAATGGTAACGCTGAAAGAAATAATAGAACTCTTACTGAACTAGTTGTTGCTATTATGCTTAACACTAGTGCTACATCTCATTGGTGGGGGAAACTTTATTGAATGTTTGTTATGTTTTGTATAGAGTCATAAATCTAAAAACAAAACATCTCCTTATGAGATAGGGAAGAAAAGATAACCAAACTTATCTTATTTTCGAACTTGGGGCTGTCTGGCTTATGTCAGAATCCACAATCCCAAACGAATTAAACTCGACAATAAGGCCTATGAATGTGTATTCATTGGGTATGCAGTAAACAATAAAGCGTATAGGTTTTATGACCTAAATGCGAAAGTGATCACATAGTCAAATGATGTTGACTTCTATGAAAATAAATTCCTTTTCAAATTGAGAAATAGTGGGGGCAGCGAACCAAGTCACGCTCCTGTGACAAAAAGCACTAAAAGCAGCAAACAAGGCGAAATAGAAACTCGAAGAAATAAGAGAGTCAGAGTTGCTAACGATTCTGCAAATATTAAAGAAGCTTTGTCATTATTGGATGCAGATTTATGGCAAGAAACTATAAATGGTGAAATGGATTTTCTAGAGTCTAACAGGACCTGACATTTAGTAGACTTGCCTCTTGGTTGCAAACCAATAGGTTGTAAATGGATCGTGATTGGAACATTTTATCAAATGACTCCAAAGTAACCAGTGGCTATTTTAGTATAACTAGTGGTGTTGTATCTTGGAAGTTGAAGAACAAACGACATTGGCTCAGTCCACTATGGAGTCTGATATGATAGCACTGACTACTACTAGTGAAGAAGCGAGTTGGTTGAGATGCTTGCTAGTTGAGATCCCTTTATGAAAAAAAAACCAATGACATATGTGTTGATCCACTGCGATAGTACCGCGGCTATTGCGAAGACTGAGAATCGTTATTACAACGGTAAGAGATGACAAATTCGTTATAAGCACAGCGCTATTAGAGAGTTACTTTCTAAAGGAGCTGTTATAATGGATCATGTACGCATGGATGAGAATTTAGTAGATCCGTTGACGAAAGGTTTAACTAGAGAGAAAGTCCTAAATACATCAAAAAGAATGAGACTAATGCCTATAGAGTCACTCATGATGGTAACCCGACCTAAAAGACTAGAGATCCCAAGAATTAGGTTCAATGGGTAATAACAAGTCGTGAAGTGATATGAGATGAACATGTTATTATATATCAGAGAAGCATGACTCCTGAAGCGATGATAAGATGAGATAATAGAAACTCTTAATGAGATCTATACTCCATGTGGAGTGGAGTACCTAGCTACAAGAGTACTCTTGATAAACTCACCTATGTGAATGTGGAAGTGGGGCCACTTTCTATGGAATTTTGAGGCAGAATTCCTAGAGCGTTCACTATACTGGGATAGACGTGCAAGACCATTAATGCACGGGCTGTTAAGAATACACCTTATGAAAAGGTTGTGTGTGGGATTGATGTTAGAGATAGAGTTCAAGACTACGAGTCACTTTTGTTGAATCTTCCTTACTATGCAAAGGTTCGAGTTAGGAGACACCTCTGTTTATGCACAATCTTATAGAAGCGTTTGACCCTATTTCGGAAACATTTTTTAAAATTCAAGTGGGGAATTGTTGGAACATAGAGTATGTTAATGTGTGAATTTAAAAATTGTTGAAGTTCCACATTGGAAAACTCTCATATTTTGAGTAATTTTCAACTCTATAAATACTAAAGTCTCACATTAGATAGAAAACATACGTGAGTTTTCTTCCATCACTATATAATGAGTTTCAAACTCTTGTGAAAAGTACACCAAAGTTAGATGCATTTCCCAACTTTCTCTTTTCTCCCTTTTCTATTTTATTCGACTTATTTCTGAGCCACGTCTCCCCTTTCTTTCTGCCCCTTCGATCTTTTAGAGCGATTTTGTACCGTAGTCCCTTCGATATTTTAGAACAGTTTTGTACCGTAGTCCCTTCGATTTTTAAAGCGATTGTTATACCATAGTTTCGTCGATTTTTTAGTGGTCATGATACCACTATGAGCAGTTTTTGTGTCGTAGTCTTTTAGAGCGGTTTTCTTGTGTCGTAGTTCTTTTGATTTATGAGTGGTCATAGTACCATATTGCGAGTGACTTTAATCGTCATATGGAGAGTGGCTTTAACCGTCATATTTAGGGTTTAATTCTAGAACGGTTTTTCTACGGTGCAATGGGACTCTGATATAGTGTATTCGGACTGTTTTATCCTGGGGACTTCGTGGTTGATAATCTGCCTTGCACAATTTGAGCAGTGCCGTGAAACGTCTTAAAGAAAGCAACCTAGTTCGCGACTTAACTCAATAATATCTTTGATGACATAAATTGATTTTGAAACAGTTTTCGAAATTCAAAAACAACATCTATTATATATTAGATGTTATCTATTATTATTATTATTATTATTATTATTATTATTATTATTATTATTATTATTATTATTATTATTATTATTATTATAAAGGAAGGAAATTCTAAATAACGAAATTTCCAAGTGCCACTCTCTTGTACATTCAAATACCCTTCCATTTCAACTTTTTTATTTATTTTTTATTTTAATTGAAATTAATAATAATAATAATAATAATAATAATAATAATAATAATAATCATTGAAACAGTTTAAAAATTCTAATTAAAATATACTAATTTAGAAGATTTTTATATGGTAATTTATTGTCATAAAATTTACAAATTGATATGGTCAGATTTCCTATAATATATTTGTAATTATATAATCAAAATAACTATTTTATACAAAAAAGCTTTATCCAAGCATTAATAAAATCATTTTGTTGAATATATATTACTACTCCCCTCTGATTCTTTTTATTCAATTACATTATAATATAGAGCTACAAAAAAGCTTCCATTTGCATTTCAATACTTTTATTGAAATAATTTTGCAATTTTTGTGTGAGTCACACTTCTATTTCCTTCTAGAATATCACCAATCATTTACAATATCACTTTTCATATTTTTTTATTCTAGATTCATTTAAATATATTAAGAAAAATTTTGATCTGAAAGTAACATTATGATAATTCAAAGTTCAACTAAAACGTAAATAAAGTCTGACAAATAATTATTTTAGTTAGAATTTAAACTATAATCCTTCGTATGCTAAACATTTGAGTTCTTTAAAATAGATTTTTCCATATAAAAAGTTAATTCCAAAAGTGAATTATATTTCATAAATTTAATTTTCAATAAGAAATATTTTATCTTTTTATAATTAGATATAAGTTTGTTTGTTTCTCGTACCTCTTTCTTC
>JBBPBQ010020322.1:13669449-13721279 GCA_037974755.1 Cicer yamashitae
TATATATATATATACTTCTTTTAGTTATTTTTACATGATATATAACATATTAATATCTACATAAAAATCTATAAATCTAACATTTTAATTATGAAAATAAATAGTTATTAGGAGAAAGAGCATTTTTGTCCATTTTAAAATATATTTATTTATTTAATAAAAATTTAAATTAAAAAATATTAATAATGAATAATATTTTTTTAGAAATTACAACTTAATATAAATTTTTAAAGATTTTATATTTTTTTATTATTGTATATTTTTTACAACTTAATATAACTTATCTATAGTATATTTTTTACTATAGTATATAAACATTGCTACTAATATTTAATTAATGTAATTATATAAATAACTACATAAGACTTTTATACAAGATATGACTTAATTTTAATTATAAGTTAGAATTATAAATTATCGTTTATGTAAAATTACAAATTATAAGTTATAAATTATGAATTATTATGTAAAAGACATAATTGCTCTCGTGGTCCCTTAACTTAATTTCAGGTAACACTTCATTCTTTTATCTTTTCTTCCCAATTTGGTCTTTTATTTAATTTAAAGTAACAATTTAATCTTTTATGTCTTAAAATATCAGCAATGTTATCCTTGTTTTACAAAAAATAATCAAAATTTTCAAACAAAACCCATAAAATTAACTATCATCTTCAATATAATGCAAATTTCATCAAATTCATAGCTCAAATCTTTAAATAAACTCATATTTTCATTCTTTATTTGATAAATTTGATGTTGTTGGAGATGAAAATATGAGTTATGCATTTGATGAATATATGAATTTTCTTGAAACTGGTATTGAATTTTATGGGTTTTGCTTGAAGATTTTGATGAATTTTCTAAATTTCTGTAAAGAAATGATAACATTGTTGACATTTTAATATATAAAAGATCAAATTGTTACTTAAAATTAAATAAAAGACTAAATTAGAAAAATAAATAAATAAAGGACTGAAGTGTTACCTGAAATTAAGTTAAGGGACAGCGGGAGCAATTATTCCTATGTAAAATTATAATTTGTCTAGAGATTATCATTTATACTGAGTTATATAAAATTATAAATTATCACTACCTAATACTTCAATTTAATTTAATTTAATTTAATCATATGACATAAAATAAATATTAGGGGTGGAAATAGGTTGGGCAAACTAGGCTTTGCTAGGTCTTAGGGAGGATTCTACCCTGCACCCCGACAGTTGTACCTGTCACCCCCCAATCATCGTAAAAATACAATTTTGTCATTTTAATAATTTATAATAAGTTTCAAAATTGATAGTTTCGGAAGTTTCAAATTTTTGAAACTTTTGGAAATTTCAAATTTTTAAAATAAGGATTACGTTTAGAAAGTTTGGAAAGTTTTGAAAGTTTCAAAATCTGGAAAGTTTCGAAAGTTTATAAATTTGGAAAGCTTTGAAAGTTTTCAAATATGAAAAGTTTGGAAATTTTCCTATTTCGAAAGTTTTGAATTGTTCGAAAATTTCAAAAATTCTAGAATTTTCTATTTCGAATTGTTCGAAAGTTTCGAATATTTTGGAAATTTTATGTTTCGGAACTTTGAAATTTTTGAGTGCCACTTACTTTTGATTTCGAAAGTGTATTTTCTAGAAAGTGTATTTTTGAAAAAAGGAAATATTGTATTTTCACGTTGATTGGGGGTGGCAGGTACAACTGTGGGGGTGCAGGGTAGTATCCTCGATCTTAGGTTGGCGTGTCAAAAAATTCAAGGCCTAAGCATGATCTGAGATGGCCTTACTTTTTAGGTCTGACCTTTATAGAAGTTTGGTATAACATGTTAGCCTATTTAGAAGCCTGTTTCATTTTAACATTTTTGAATAAATAATCAAACATATCTTTAAATAAATTAACGAGTTAATATGTCAATGAAATTAAGTTTTATTTTGATATTTAAGATGACATTTTGAAGAATATGACTTTATACACATCATACTTCAATTTTATTTTATAATAATACATTTAAATATGTCAAAAATTAAATAAGGTTAATATGTTTAAATTACTAAAAGTTGAATATCTAACAAAAAGATCAAAATTTAATATAATAATTCTAGTAGTGAAAAAAATATTATTTATATTTATTTAAATAGGTCGGTCTAAAGGGCATGTAACCTGTATTATGATATTTTTAACTAAATATTCTTTTTTAGATGTTTTATCCTTGTCTATTTAAAAGTAAAGTATTGTCTGGCCTAGCCCTATTCCCACCCCTAATAAATATATTCTTACATGACATAAAATAAATAAATTCTTTTATTTTGAAATTTTATTCATTTTAGATTTATTTAATGTTTATTTCTATACCGAGTATAAATCGTCTGAACCCAACGAGACATACCCCGTACTTGACATGGTTAATTACGCTAGTTCACTTAGAATGAGAGTTTTTTTGAAAGTCATAAGGTGAAACATAAGAATTAGATTGATAAGAAGATCATGGTTTCAATTCTCCGCTCTTGTAAAAACTAACAACTAACTACGACATTTTGAGTTTAAGGATCATTTTATGTTGAAGATAACATAATAAATGCTAGTAATAAAAGTAGTGCTAGCATCACAATTTCAAATATACAAATTTAAAATAAACGTACTAAAGTGAAATTAAATAACATACTAAAGAATAAGTGAGATTAAATATAATGCGATCGATATGAATTTCAGTTGATAAAAGAACGAATGTTGGAAAAATAATGTCAAAAAGAATCTTGTTAGTACTACTCTTATTTGATTATTTTATCATTTAAGTTTAAAAAATGCTATTATGTAGAATATATATATATATATATATATATATATATATTCTATAGACTAATATATATAAAATATTAGTCTATATTTATTATTACAAAATAATAACAATTAATATCTTTTTGACTCGATTAACAATTAAAATTTATAACTTTATTAATATGATAAAATAATAATAGCAGGGGATTATTTGTGTTTTGGGTCCTTGACAATTTGGTCTAATTTTAATTTTAATCATTTAAATTTTGTTTTTAGATTCTACTCTCATAATATCATATCCTATTAATTTTTATCTTTTATTTTTCTCTGTCACATAACATATACTTATATGTCTGGTGCATATGACGTGACATTTTAGCAAACAATGAGATTGCTTCAAAATTTTATTTTTGATCTTTTTAACAGATGAATTTTTGGCATTTCAGATTCTTTTTAATCGATGAATTGTTGACGTTTTATATCCATTTTAGTCAATGTATTTTCGACATTTCATATTCTTTGTAATCGATATATTTTCAACATTTCTTTTTTGTATTTTTCAAACTGAAAGTGTAATAAACATATTTTAGCTTGCGATGAAATATTAGATATAATATTAATTACACTAGTTAGTTATACTATTTAGTTGTTCTTATTGACTATATAAGTCTTATTGTATATTTTCATGCAACAACAATTCTCTCACTATTCAATAGATATTTTTTTACTTTTCTCTCATCTATCATTTTTATCAAGAATTGTAATAGAGAGACCAAAACATAATTAAACCTAACAAATATGTAGGACTGAAGTCCACAATAACATGGGTTTAAATTATCTTCATCAAACCCTCTCTATCTCTTTTACTTTTTCATTTTTTCAATATTTTTCTTTCTATCTTTCTCCTTTATTTGGTGGAGAGGATTCATTTGGCAATCACAAGGAAAAAAATAAAATGGCAACGGTGACAGGACTTATATGTGTTTGATTTGAAAAGATAAGTTGTAACACTGGTCCAGGATACAAATTAAATATAAATTGTAATACTGATGGTCCAGGATACAAATTAAATGTTAATAAGTAGCGGACAATAGTAATATAATTATTATAATGAGTCATTCCATCTAAATAGTAAGTAATATAATTATTATAATGAGTCATTCCATCTCTTTCTCCCAAATTGCCAAAAAAATGGGGTTAAGCAATGGAATGGATCTCATTAGTTACTATTTCCTTCCCTTTTATTTCTAAAATATTCAAACAATAGACTATAATTTCATTCTACTCTACTGTTTCTATCACATATTATTAATGTAAACATATCCTTTTCTTCTATCACATATTATTAATGTAAACATATCCTTAAGTAATGTGAGTGATATGGATCAGAGTCCAGCATCCAACTGGATTCTAACTTTTGATGATATAAAATATACTATCAAATTCTAAGTTCTTATAATATATTTGGGAGTGGAAAAGCAAAATCAAGAACCGGCTGAGCATTCACCACCAATTATATTCATTAGAGACACACACATAGAAAAACAATTTAGAGTGTATTTGAATTGGATTTGCATTCAAATCATACAAAATCACATTCAATCCACTCTAATTTGATTTTGTGTAAAAATTTAAATATCTAATAACTTTGAACCAAAAACTTTTTTTAGAAGTAAAATTGTCCCCAAATTGATAAAAATATATTTTTGGATAACAAATTTACAATATGTTTGAACATTTGTTTGAAAGTTCAAAATAACACCACTTTGCTCAAACATGATTTCATGAAAACAAATGTATAATGGTTTTCTGCCAAAAAGTTAGTTTAAAGATACTCTTCACATTTCACCGGTGTTATTGCTGACAGATGGCAAAAAGCCAAAAATCCGCCCTATTTTTAGTCGCCTTCCTTTGCAAGTTGGCCATGGCAGTTCTCGAAAATCCGCCATGGTACCGTCATGACCGATATTTGACAATACTGCATTTCAGAAAAAATAGTGGCGGATGATTTAGTTTGGTGCATACCAATGCCGAAAACAAAAACTAAAGGCATTATCATAAACATGAAAAATTGACACTCATAAATTAAAAAAAGGAGAAATATTTTTGTATCTAAAAGTACAAAATGATCATGGTTTAAGCATTTGAATAGGATGCAAATATATGATCAATATAACACCAACCTTCACAATTATAGCCTAACCAAGGCCTATATGCATTGAAAATTACACCTCAATCCTCATATACTATGCATTAAGGAAACTTTCAAGCCAAAGCACCCACTTTCAATTCACCATTGATTCTGGCTCAAGAGAAGAACATAACAACTTATGATCTTGGACTTTGCCATTGCAGGAACCCGAAGAAGTTACATTTCTTGTTTGGTAATTGATCTGATACCCTCATAAAGGAAATGACTACCACCAGATTCTGAAGCTTATAGTTCTTTTTTGAAATTTTAAAACCATGTTCTCCTACAGTGGCTTCACCTTATCTCCTAACAGCATGTATGGAGTTGGACACCGAAAAATGATTCTGGTTGTAATTAACAATAACTGCCAACAAAAATATTATCGGCTAATTATCATAGTCTATCATCTTTCTCTTGTTATTCATTTAAACTTGGTTCCATACTCTCATACGACTCATCTGAAATTTGTTGGGATTCCATGCATATTACATCGGCATCTTGTTCAAATTGCTCATCATCTGTTAACTCTGAACTCTCTTCTGAACTATCATCCTCTATCAAGCCTGAATTTGGTTGAACATTGTCGCGCTTTCTTATGTATTTGTCGACTTTATTAGACTGACCTTGGACCTTGATTCTTATGCGCTTTCCTTTGATGTATCTATATTCCCATTGGGGTGGTGGATATTTTTTATGTAACTTCTCGTATTTATCCATCATTCCCAGCTCCTTGAAGACATCTCCAACCATTGAGACAACAGAAATACTAGGTCGAACAGCAAGCTCCTCCATGTCTGCAAATACCTACATGACAAATTATTTAAGTAAATATTGAGCTTGTCTCATTAATATTAATATGGGGGCATCTTAAATTGATAACAACTACACAATATTAGAGCCTAGAGCATTACATCATTTGTTTGTTTGATATATTTTTTGAAAAGGGTTTGTTTACTATATTATGTGCTTAGTGTATATGTTTCTAGAAGTTTCCTCAATATTATATAGAGCACCTGACACCTTGGATTGAAGGCTTGTCTAGTGTCGACACATGCCAGTGTCCAACATCGACACATGAGGTTACAATCAATCACTTTCAATTTTTTAAATTATTACTAGTGACTACGTGTTAGTGTCGTGTTGTAGTATGGCAAGTAAAGAATCATCAAATCATACTTTTATTTGTGACACATTTTTATCTGTATATGGCAAAATTTTCATATACAATTGTTTTATTTCAATCGCTGTGCGACTTCCGCAACACCACATAGCGGAATTTCGGTGTTCTACAATCCACTATTGATATAACGTGCATAAATAGTTAAGAAGTTAGTTTATTATGTTAATTCTGCATACATCATTCATTTTCCATCCAATGGTATATAGCAGTCTTCTTAACTTCTTTATCGAGTCCAGCTACGGGCTATTTCAGCAGGTTTGCTATATTTACAGACGATATATCGTCTATTTTTTCACTTGTTTCTCTTTTGTCTCCAATGACTTTTCTTTTATCAAATATATTTTTTGGCCTATGAACTTTGAATATCAAGGAATTTGATAAATGCATAGAATAAAGTATAAAAAGAAACTACTCAAATATACGGTATATGAGAAGCACATTATAAAAAGAATAAATAGTTTAATATAAAAATCACAAATCATAATACTTACCTCAAACATGTTGTCATGCATGCCCCTTTTACAGTAGATAGATATCATTTTATCAAAGAATCTACGAGGCAAGCTTTCCGTGTACTGCATTAATAACTTCGTCCAAAGCTCTTCTGCTTCAGCCAGTCGATCTTCCTCTGCTAAAGCATTAAGTAAAGTGAAATAGCTTCCCATTGTCTTTCCTTGACCCTTGCTAAGCATCCATTTTGTTACCTATAATGTTATAAGTAATTTTCATAAACGTATATCAACTCAAAATCAAGATAGCTTGTGACTCAAAAACGATTCCATGATTGAAAATACAGTTACATAAGATGTTGGAAGAATAGGTGAAATGGTAATAAATAAAATAAAACTCAGAAAATAAATTAAATTTAGGCTAAACATCTATATTTAGCTCTGTAACAACGACACTTTTGATCGAAGGCGTGTTCCGGTGTCAGACATGTGCCCATGTTTGACATAGACACAATAACGGCACATTGATTGCATTTAATTAATTCATTTTCTCAAATTATTATCGGTGTCAAAGTGTCAATGTCGTGTCTGGTGTCTATGTCAGGATCTGTGTTTCATAGATCTTTAGAGATATCAAAGCACTAGGTCAATACAACTTAAAAGAGGGACACAAACATAGAAAATAATGAACATATAAAAACCATACATGTTCAAATTTATTTTTGAAGTACCTGTATTATCCGCTTCCACTCTTTCTCGTATTCTAGAGACTTGAGTGCCTTTTTCACCGTAATTAAAGGGAACTCTAGTTCCCAAGCAACATAGGAATCAAGAGCTCCATAAACTTCCTCTTTGACATTTGACAGTTCCTTAATCTGTACAAGACAATAGAAACATTATTTTTCCAGAAATGTGAATCATGGTTATCAAATTGAGATTTAAATCGTGAATCGAAAGACCTACCTTTTTAATCATGAATCAAATGACAAACGAAAAGTCGAAAAGTGTTCGGCTAAACAAAATAGACAAAAAATAGTGGTTGGCTACACTAAGTTTAGGTAGTGATTCATTAGAATTAGGTAGTGATTCATTAGAATGAACCAGGATCACCACAACAAATTAAAACTCAAGATGATATTCATGTTAAAACTCAAAATAGATACACACAAGATATTTGTATCATTGGATTTAGTTTTGTATTGAATCAAAATACGACTCACATGTATCATAAAATATGGATAACTATAATGCAAATCATCCAAGGATAAGTCAGCCCGAAAGTTTCTGTAAAAATAGATTACTACTATCATCACATCACAACCAGATGAAAAACAAAACCCGAAGCTTAAATTACTTCGATTAGCAATAGAAATGAATACATGGCATACAAAGAAGAACTTACAGACTGAACAAGCTTAGCAGCCTTAGAAATGGTCCCAATTTTTTTATTTGTCTTCCAAACTCGTGGATATCTTGGTCTTGGACCTTTTGCAGCAGCACATACCTTATTATATTAAAATAAAAATTCAGATAAAGTCTCTCATCTCTTACTTCCTCAAGCTAAAATATTTAATAAGGGTTAAAAAATATGATTTTAGTTCATGTAAATATAGAGTTTTTGTTTTATTCCCGTAAGCTTTTTTGTTTGGATTATGTTCATGCAAATTCAAAAATTGTTGCTTTCAGTCTCTCTAACATCAACTTATTGGGCCTCGTATCAGATACTAAAAGCAACGGTTTCGAATTTACGTGACTACAAACAAAAATTTACGAGCACTAAAACCAAAAAATGCTATAACTGTGGAGGCTAAAATCATATTTACTTCCAATAATAATCATAGTCCCTAAGACTTAGTTCAACCGTCAAATGTTGATATTATTAGGCCGGACATCTCCACTCAGTTCGAATTCGAGACTCACAAACTCGCAGCTTTGTGTGTGATGTCAGTTTCAGGTGGTGTTTGTCACTCACATAAAAAAATAATACTAAAGGTAGAGCTAAGAATCTTACCACAATACTTCTTGTACTTGTTTTAATTTCTTGATATGATTTAGCAATAAGTAGAGGCGAATTAGTGAGTGTAAGCATCCTGAGAAAACTCTACAATAGAAACCAAAAAATAAAAAGAACGTGATTAGATTACAAGCAAACTATTAAGATACGCAAATTTCTATGTTTTCAATGGATTCGCTCTACTAAGACGCAATTCGCGCTTAAATTGCGTACTCGCGCGCGGTGGAAGGAAAAATGAGTAAAACGAGGAGCACCTGGATAACTTCTTCGCTGTTTCTGACGGCGGAAGTCGACGGTGAACTTCGCCGGAGTTGCCCGGAGAATTGAGTTCAGTGCGGTAGGAGGGGAAATCGGCGGTGAATGATGGGCCCTTCAAACTAAGTGGATTGCGCTCGGCTCATGTTTTGTTTTTTTTTGGTTAAATATGTTTTATTTACAAAATTAAAATAGGATATGAATAATTTTTTTTTGGCGATTAAACTTGTAGAAATCTATTTAACTCTTTTTAATTATAGTTAGTTGTTCCTTTTTTAATGATAATTCATGCAGGATTAGTTGTTCTGGTTTATACTTTTCATGATTTATACTTTTCAATGATTAGAAGTTATTTTTATTTTTTTTAAGGAGTTAAATTGAATTTGTAATTTTTGTTAAAGAATATAGTGAATCTTCACTTTAAACCAGTTAAAAAAAAATTAGCAAAATTTTTGAAAATAAATTAGACTTATTTTTGTCAATTTTCGATGTAACAAAAAAAATTACAAAATCTATCTTAAAAGATCTTTGAAATAATTTTGAAAAATTAAGATCTATTCGGGATGATTTTTGATTTTATGTTCTGAAATTTTAAAAAACTAAAATTATTTTCTGTTTTATATTTTCAATTTTCAGTTTCAATTATAAGTTGAGATTCAATTTTTGTTTGTTTGAATATAAAAAATATTGGAGTAAGTTGTTGTTGGAAGTAAGGGATTGACAATTGTTGGATAATTGTTGATAGTAAGTGGTCGGTGGTGATGGTAGTGATTGAAGATGGTGGTTGTAGTGATTGAAGATGGTGGTTGGAGGCTCTCGATAGTAATATGTTAATTTTAAAAAATAAGAATTATAAAATCTATTTTTAGTTTGTTTTAGATTCCAAGAAAAAAATATTTTAAAATTAAGTAAAAAGTTATTTTAGTTCTATTTTATCTGATTATATTTTGATTTTGAAATTGATTTTAAAAATCAAAAACCAAAAACTCACAACTAACCCAAATAAGCCCTAAATTAATCCATTTTGCAAATTAATATTAAAAATAACTATTTACTAAATAACAATTACAAACCTTATATTTGAAAAAAATATTTTGGGTAAATAAATAAAATATATTTTTGAACCAAAAAATTACAATATTTTAAATTTAATCTATAAATAAAAAATGTACAAAAAAATTTAGAAACTAAACCTTAAAAGTTTTAATTTTGTAACATTAAAAATATATTTAGATTTAAATCTATTATATGTAATTTGATCATTTTATATGATTAAAAATTTGAACAAAAAATCTCCTGAACACAACTCAGTTGATAGATATATATACATTTATATGCAAAAATTTAAATTTAAAATAAGATATTTTATTTCTTTTCATTTAAGTGTGTTAATGCAACGCTTGTAGATAATTTGATAAAAATTAAAATGAAATATTCAAATTGAAATTTAATTTAGAGGAACTTAATTTTTTTTTAAAATTTTATAAGTATTAAAATTATTTTTTAGATTTGTAAAGAAATTGCACACAACTTCAAACTGCGAGGCATTTGTAGTTAGATGTTACGGATATAGCTATTACAATTTATTTGACCATAAAAATGATTGAAATAATAAAAATATTTACAATAAAATAAAATAAAATTTAGCATGTTTGCAGCCATATCCAATCACGACGAAAACAAATCCAACAAAAGCACCTAATCTTCTTCTTCTTTTACTTCCTCTGTGCATCTCTCATAATAAAAAACAAACTCTCTTTCACAACCAAAATAAAAAAAACTAACTATGATGTTAATCGATCCTCCTATCGCCGCTCGCTTCCACCTCTCCGTCGCTCGCTTTTCCTCCGCCGCACTTCGTACTCTCTTTAACTACTTTCTTCCATTTTCCGAATTTATTTATGAAGCGTAATGTTCTTCGATTTCTAAGAAACTAAAACGGCATCGTTTTGATGTGATTTGAGTTTCGAATGGAGTAATAGTAGCGGTTGTTAGTGCTGTAGTTGTTGTGCATTCGCTCATTCGTATTTTACACGTTATTTTTTTTTTTGGCAGATAATAACCGTTCAATGTGGAATGCGGATGAAGTGAATGGTGGATTAGGTTACGTCGCGTCATGTCGACTTGCTTGTAGCTGCGGTTTCGACGCGCCTTGGTATGTTTATTTAACTGTTCTTTTGTGATTTTTTTTTAATTTTTTTTTTATGATTTATTAGTGGTGAAAGAAAGTATTAAAATTAGTTAGGTTATGGTTGTGAAAGTGAAATTGTGGATACTTGAGGAAAGATTATGATGTTGTAGGTTGTAAATGTGGTTAGAGGGAGTTTAATTGTCTCTTCTAGTGATTATTTTTTATATTTTATATTTTTAATGTTTTTATGATTTAAGGGTGAAATTGTGGGAAATGGATTCCCTAGTTACAATTCTCAGATGTCTGGTTTAGATCGACGGCTGAGACTGTTTCACGCAGTAAAAGTGACTGTGTAATCTGAACTGTCTGATGTGAAATCAACGACTGAAATTTACTACTGCGTGAAACTGTGTGTTTTTGGTACTGCAGGAAATTGCCATCCAAAATTGTGAAATTTAGGTAAGTTGCAGTTTGTGTTGTGGATAGTAGATACACATGAGTTAAGATTCTATTGATGAGGTTGTAATTGCGGTTAGAGAGAGGTGAACTGTCTTCTTGAGATTCTTTGTATCTTTTGATGATTTAGGGGTGAAGTTGTGGAAGTTTGTTTGGTTACAGCTATGATTTGGTTATGAAATCGTAGATACTCGAGGAAAGATTATGTTGATGTTGGCTACTATTGTAGTTAGAGAGAGTTTAATTGTTTAACTGTCTTCTAGTGATTCTTTGTGTTTACTTTTTTATGATTAAGAGGTGAAATTACAGAAGTTAGTTAAGTTATGGTTTGTGGTTACATGAGTAAAGATTCTGTTGATGAGGCTGCAGTTGCAGTTAGAGAGAGCTTAACTGTCTTCTTGTGATTCTTTTTATCCTTTGATGGTTGTGGCGTGGTTATGAAATTGTGGAAACTTGAGGAAAGAATATGTTGGTGTTGGATTTAATTGTCGTTAGAGTTAGAGAGAGTTTAACTGTCTTCTAGTGATTTCTAGGTTTTCTTTTGTTTCTGTAAGGTGTTACTGTTAGCTCTTTGTAAACTCAAATGACGGAATTCAAATCTCCTTAGGGACAGTTGTGAAATGATTATTAATGTCAATTTAAAAATGACTTCCCCCCTTTTTTTTATTTTTTATTTTTATTGAAAAGGGATGAAGTTTTAGAAGTTAGTTATGTTGTGGATACATGAGTAATGATTCTGTTTACGGTGCTGCAGTCGTGGTTAGAGAGAGGTTAACTGTCTTCTTGGGATTCTTTGTATCTTCTGATGATTTAGGAGTGAAACTGTGGAAGTTTGTTTTTTTCTTTTGAAATGACAAACATTAATTGTTATTTTGTTAGTGGGGGAGTTGAATTTATGACCTCATTCACTCCAATCCCCCTACGTTTCTCCCTCAAACCACCATGTCACCTTATCACTCATGAAACTAAGGAAGTTAGTTAAGTTGCAGTTGCAATGTAATTATGAAAAGATTCCATTGAAACAGCCAAAATTGCAGTTGTGAAGAGCTTTACATGATTGGGTTTGTGAAAAATTCTTGGTCACCCACCATTTATCATACCCACTCAAATCAACAGCTGTTACATGACTTCTGTCATTCTGTCTGAATGCTTTTACTAGTGTCAAGTGTGTTAATGGTTGATTTCAGTTCATATGGTAAATTGTGACTAGCTAAGAGTTACTCTTGCTCTTCAAGTTTTAAGGGGATTAAAAAGTTCTATTCTCTTGTATTTGATTCCAAATGTTATGTGAAATACCATATTGTCAATTCAATGTCCAAATGGTCCATTAATGTAAAGGAAGATAAATACAGTATGGTTTTCATTTCCGGAGAGATCTAACTTGTGGGACTGTGGGAGAGAGTCCAACAATCCAACCTCATTTTATCCTTGTGGTTAAGGTATTTGAGTTCAACCTTCATTCATCGATCTACTCCTACAAACACATTCTCGACATAAATTCGTCTAGTGACATACTATTGTCATTCTCTTAGTCATGTTCTAAAATAAAAAAGGAAGTAAATAAACATGGATTTATTGAGGAATATTATAGTTTATATGATATATTTACCGATTATATGAGCTATTTTCTTTTGATCGCTATTATTATATGATCATTTCTATGATTTTATTTATATTATTTTTGGTTAACTCGGTCTCATTCTACTTAAATCCATTCTTGATTAGACTTAGACATTGTAGGGTTTCTTTGAGTTTATAGTTAGTTCAGGTTAAAGGATTGGCCCAATAAAAACTTTGTGCAAGGTGATGACTAGCAAGACATGTTCTAAACCGTTTCACGAACATAGACTGTTGAGCTTTATGGATAAACTGTCGTAATTGCACTGATTTGTAGAGAACTTATGGGGATGTGTCTTTTATCCAAGTAAGATGTGGTTCCCTCAAGTGGCAATGTAGCATAATTTCGAAACACATATTTTTCTTTAACCTGAAAGGCTGAAAAATGAATTGTCTTGTTTTACCTGTAATGTATATTGAAAGTTGTCTATCTTTCATGTCTAGAAATACTAAATGTTATGAGAAGACATAAATAATAAATGTATATATTTATGCAGGATAAGAAGTAAAAACTATGCTGGCACTCCCTTTACAAGAAGAAACAAACTTGTGAAGAATAGATTTCGAGCATCATCAGAACATCCTGGCTCAGCTCAGGAGCCTGTAAAGAAAAATGAGAAGCCATCCTATCATCCATTTGAGGAAATAGCTGCTTCGACATCAGAGAATAGTGGAGATGTTAGACTTACTGCAGCAGAAACAAGTAGAACTGTTATTGAGGTACCAATTGGTATTACTTTTTCTAATCAGTGAAGTAACCTTACAAGGAGAAAATAAAATTTGGTAAACATTTAGGTTTTTCTTATTTCAGTGCAATTTTTATACCACAGATATAAAACCTGTACTGCTTGGTTTTAATAATGGCTAGCAGTGTTGTTGATTTGTGGCCCTGGCGGCGCCATGTCAGATAATGGTGGCGGAAATTGAGCATACCGCCATACAAAGTTCATGGCGTGGCGGGTTTCACATGGCGGGGCCTTTGCGGCCGCCACGAAGGTAACGGCCATAGTGGCACGACGGGAAATGGCGGAAAAAGTGGGTGAAATGAAAAAAACCCTAAGGATGTGATGTTCTTATATGAAGGAAAACCCGTAGACCGCCATCTGCCATCAACAACACTGATGGCTAGACATTATCCTATGCTACAAAGGATGTGATGTTCTTATATGAAGGAAGATTAATAATGATAAATATAGATGCTAAAACCATAGTCAGGGAATGACCAGTACATGCTTATTTCCATATGAGAACAATACATACTATTGAAGTTATGTTAAACTTTATTGACGAATTTTTTACTGAACGTGAGCCTTTCATCCTTCATCTTCATATGATCTAAATTTAGCCCAACCTCAACTGATGGAATGAAAAGGCTGTATTTGAGAAAATAATTTTATCTTGCAGCTTGTCATTTGCTTTTATTCTGTTCGTCTGAGTGTACTGATGATTGTGGCGTATTATTTTTATTTTTAGGTTAACAGCAAAGCAACAATGGTGTTCTCAACTTTCGTTAATGATGAATTTCATGAAAATATTGTTTGGCCAGATTTGCCTTATTTGACTGATGAAAATGGAAGTAAGTGATGGCTATATGATTGTCTTTTACTATGTATTGATTTTCTCGTGCATGGGAAGTTTTATCCACCTAATTAATCTATACAAGCATTGCAGATATATATTTTCAAGCAAAGGATGGTGAAGATATTTTGCAGTCCCTAACTTCAGAAAATAATTTTGTGGTATGGCCATGTCTCTAACCTTGTAAGTAATGCAGAAGAATTTTCTATGAAATACTTACAATCACTGCACTTGAAGTATTCGGTATTCACACATACTTAAGTTTTATATACTTTAACAAGTTGACATGATCTTTGAGGAAAACTCACCATACCTAGATTTGATGGCCTGACTCTTTCATTAATAGCATTTTATAAACAAGAAATTTCCAAATTTTCTTCATTTTCTTAATGTTCATTTGTTGATATCAAGAAACTATAATTTGCTACCTTTTGGACTTAAACAATAGTTTAATATCCTCACTTTTTGGCTTGTTGGGTTTCTTGTACTGTTTGATGTATTAAGCCTTATCAATGATTTGTTTGCTTCAATTGATTAATTAGTTCTGTCATCTTTCATCTTTCATTTTTATTTTTCAAATCCTTTGTGTCTTTTCTTAATTCTCAAGATCTGTTTTACTATACAAAGTTTGCATATCTTAATACTTAATAGGGTTATGGACTGTCTTGTTTGCCTTGTTGTGTAGCAAGTCATTATTGGTGTGGATACCATGGAAATGATCTCTGAAATGGACTTATCTGGTCCATCAGAAATTGACTTTGGGATTGAAGAAATTGATGATCAAGATACCGATGATTTAGAAGATTTAGATGACATCGATGAAGATGACGAGGATGAAGACGAGAATGAGGATTATGACTCGGTCTGAATTTTTCTTTGTTTTAAATGTAATTATGAGGCTTTTATTAATTTCTGAACTGCAGTTATACATTGTTGAAACCAAACATTATCCACTATTATTCATATTCTTGTTTGCAGGAGTGGCTGGCTGTTCTTTCAGACGAGGATGAGCAAGAAGATGCTGATGAAACACTTGCAGACTGGGCAAAATTGGAGACTATGCGATTTTCTCATCCAATGCATTTTGCTAAAAAATTGGCTGAGGTAGATGTTAATGTAAAATATGTTCATCATATGAACAAGCTTGGAAGTACTTAATTTGTGGCTTCTGGAGCCTACTTTGTAACACCTTTTCTATTGCAATTTTACTTCAGTTTATTAATATTAATTAACTTGGTATTATTATTACTGTCACTACTTTCTAGATTGCTTCAGATGATCCAATTGATTGGATGGAGCAGCCTCCAGCTTGTGTAGTCATCCAAGGGGTTTTAAGACCCGCATTTGTTGAAGAACATTCTCCAATACAGAAGCATCTATCTGCCAACCAATCCAGTACTACAGAAATTAGTAAAGTCACACAAAATAAAGAGGAAAGTATTGGTGCAATTAACGGTCATGAGCACAATACAGAGTCATCTGAAGATAATGCATCACAACAGGTGGAAAATAGTGGGAATAGTGATATCCCTATTGATGAGACTTCCTTTTACAGATTGGAGATGGTTAAGATTCAAGTGTTTTCTGCACATGGACATCCTGTAAGTTTGCTGACTTGTATGTGTTTGTTTTGATTGTTTAGTGACAAGTGGTAGCCGCTAGGACCTCATACAGTAGATTGTGCACTATGTTCATACTTATTGATATTGGTGTTTTGCAATGCAATTTGGTTACTTCGTTAATTGGTAATTGTACTCAGTTAAGAAATAATGGATATATTTCATTTAAAAGGGAAAAGTACAGAAAAAAGCCATAACAGCTTTTCTTTAATGATTTTATAAATATTGACCTGAAATTTTGATATCAATGGTATTTTTCTCCTGCAACAACTTCAGATAGTTTCTCTATGTTATAACTCAATTGGTTAGAATCGTTACACAAATATGCACACAGATAATTTGTAATTGTGCTAATTAGCTGAAAATCACCGATCCTGTTTGCTGTCTCATTGGAAGAACTGAGGTTAATGACCTATCCCACGTTATAGAGTGCATATAAGAACATTGCATTGGAAAGCATTAGATCAAATGTTATCTAGATCTTTTCATTGTTGGAAACTAATTTTTTCTTTCTTTCTGATTCTGTGCAGATTGTTCTTGAACTAGAAGACTACATGAAAGCTCAACCCGATGCTATTGCAAGGTCATCTTCCAAAATTATATCTCATTTGAAAGCTGGTGGAGAAAAGACCTTGCAAGCCCTTAAGTCTCTCTGTTGGAGATGCAAGAGTATTCAAGTGGAGGTAATACATAAACTCTTCGAATGTTTTCTTTGATGCACTTTTGTTGGGTAGTTTTCTCTAAATGTTTTTCTTGCTAGCGGCCACAGTTAAATGGTTTTTTGAGCGAATTTGGTGTATTTGGTTTAGAGTCATTAAGCAAGTTTTCTCATTCAATTACAACCAAAAGTACAAGTTAATGCAATATCTGATTCTACAGTATTTCACTACTATAGATGGAAAAATAAGAATGTCGGTAGCGCTATCTTTAAAAATGAGAAACTGTGACTTGTAAAAAGACATCTGTCTGTCTTGAAAATAGCAATGATTAATTAAGGTTTAAATATGCTTTTAGTCTGTGCAAATATACTATTATTTGTTTAGTCCCTGCAAAAATGTTTTTGTATTTAGTCCTCGCAAACAAATCATTTTTTGCTTATGGTTCTTGATATTTTATTTTAGTCCCTGCAAAATTTGTTCATATTGAAATGGGTCCCTGTAATTTCATTTTCAGTCCTTATTTTGAGGGTCTAAAACCAATTATTCTACATATTACAGGGACCAATTCTAATATGAATATATTTTGCAGGGACTAAAACAAAAAACCAAGGACCAAAAGCAAAAAGTAATAGATTTGTAGGAACTAAAAACAAAAAAAATATTTTTGCAGGGACTAAAAGCAAAATATGGTATATTTGCAGGGACTAATAACATATTTAAACCATTGATTAAATACCATTTGAGAAGTTCATTACCTTCGTTATCAACTGTTCCACTGTCCTTAGAACACATAGATATGTACAAGCATTAGTACATTTGCCATGTTACAGTCAATGATAAACTGATTGCAATTCATTGCAGGAGGCACAACTTATTTGTGTGGACTCCCTTGGGTTTGACCTAAGGGTTTGTTCAGGAACTCAAGTTCAAACACTGAGATTCGGATTCAAGAAAAGGGTACATCAGTTGTTTTTCATAACTACAAATTTAAATGCCTTTAAATAAGTTGTGATATACTGATATCCTTTATGCCTTTATATACCCCCCCATATACAAATTCAACCTAGATAATTTTTTTTCTTCCAGATTTAGGGTTTAGTTAAAGGCAATAAAAGTGGATATCTCAAACAATTCTAAATTTCATTTTTCAAAACTCTATAGTTTTGTGAATTGCTCCACTCATTGTGTTTAGATTTGGGGCTGTGTATTTTTTTTTGTGCTTAATTGCACTTTTGGTTCTCTATTTTATTACACTCACAAAAATAGTCCCCTTATTTTAAAATTGAACTTTTTGGTCCCTTAATTATTATATTTGTTGTAGTTTTAGTCCCACCCTAGATTTTTTACCCCTAAAATGGTGTTTTTTGGTCTCAAAATGGTAATTAATTATCCCAATTGTAAATTTGAAGAGAAAATACCACTTTTAGGGTCAATAATCCACCAATTTTAGGCTAAAGATCACTATTTTTAGGTAAAAATTATGGGTTGAGACCAAAATTAATTGTAACAAATGTGATAATTGTGGGATCAAAAAATTTGATTTTAAAATAAAGGGACTATTTTCATGAGAGTGATAAAATATGGGACTAGAAGTACAATTGTTTTCTTTTGCTTGACAACTACCTTCGCATACCTGATTTTAGAGAGCTTCTGTTCTGTGCATGAAATTGCAACTTATTTAATGCTTCGAATTTTCCTAATTATTTGCACTTAATATATCATCATATATTTGCAGGCTACGTCAGAATATAGTGCAGAGAGACAGCTGAATGATATACTATTTCCAAGAAATCACCCAAAGCAACAAAAAACAAAGCAAACACATCAAAATGAATGCTAAAATGAAACATCTTGCATGAATTTTTGTATGGCTTGTTTGACATTGGCCAATGATGATTGTGTACAGTGGTGAAGGCAGGGTAAAAATGTCCCATGCAAATGCCAATCAGGTTGTGTAATTTTTGTTGAATTTAATCAATAATATTGGAAGTAATTTTTTCCTCAGTTGCTTCTTATTGTCCTAACTCCTTACTTCTTATATTTGCTTTCATAGTTCATTTGTTGATTAGAGACAATAGTCATGAGAAGCAGATGAATTTGCACGTTGTTCTGTAATGGGATGCTCTGCTATTATATATACGAGCAGTATTCCCTTTAGTAGTAATCTTGCAGTCAGTCAGGGCATCGGAGGTCGTCGTTTGATTGAAATTATAAAGTCTAGATTTGAAGTTTGGTAAATGAATATAAAATATTGACAACATAGTTGTTTTGGTCTTATGAATATTTGAGGCGCTGTTACAATAGTCTTTGTATCAAAATTATAAAAATATATTTAAATATTTTTTATTAGTCTAGAATTAAGTCTTTGATGTTATCTTGATTATTGTATGAGTGTTTGAGATTGTAATAAGTAGAACTTCATTTTTCTAAGGAGAAAGAATTTTATTAGCGACGTTGAAGTGATGAGGATTAATGAGAGTTGGATTATATATGTATGTTGTATACCATAGAAACATGATTAATCTTATTGGAATAGACCGTGCTTGTGTTTAGATTGGTTAAGATTTGATAAAAAGGATGACGATTTTGACAATAGTGAGTTGGAAGGATATGATTCAAGTGAAGAGATGAGTTCCTTTGTCAAAATGTATAACAAATTTCTCAAGAGAAACTTAAACAAGAATAACAAGTTCAATGAAAAGTTTAATAAATCAAGCAAAAAGGACAATAACAACTCTCTAACGTGTTATGAATGTGGAAAATTTGAACACATTAGATCGAAATGTCTGGAATTCTCAAAAAGATGGAGAAAAATGACAAAAAGGGTAATAAGGACAAGAAGGAAAAAATGACTTATATAGCTTGAGAGGACAGTGACAGATCCTCAAGTGAAAGCTTCGACACCGAAGACATGGTAAACTTGTGCCTTATGGCCAAAAACCATAAACATGAGGTAAGTGACGACAAATCTGAATATCTATTTTCTTATGATCAATTATAAGAAGATTTTTGTGAACTTCGCTAGAAAGCTAAAATATGAAAAAGTTTATGACTTATTAAAAGAGAACTATTTTGAATTTGGAAAATCAAATTTCTTAGTTAAAAAAGGATTTGTCAAAGGCATTTAAGCTCTCTCATGAAGTTACACAGATAGTTAAATGTAATCATGATTTGTCTAGTTGTGACAAATGTCTTAGCTTGGAAAATAAAAATGATACCTTGAAAGAGAAAATTTTAACACTTGAACTCGAAGTTAACTCTCTAAAATTAAAGGAAACCATTTTATAAAAACATATTTCCTTTCAAGAGACATTTTCACAAGTCTAAGAAACAAAAATTGTCACACATTACATGTTTTTATTGTTGTAAAAGGACACACTTCTTCCAAATGTTTTGCCAATAGGGTTATTGTACCAAATGGAAACATGGACTCAATAATTTTCCTAAATCTAACACACTTGGACCTAATAAAAGTGGAGTACAAATAACCATAAAATGATTTGCTTGTCTGAAAAATTGAGATTATCATAAAGCATCTAGATGCTCTACATATTTGTAAGGATGGTTGATCTTTACTCAAACAAGTTAAACGTTTGATTTCTTATTTATTTTACACAAATAATTAATTCTTTGATTAGTAATACATTTAAATATCTGGATTTCATTTGCAGTGTTTACTTTTGAACTTTGGTTTGTAATTTATTACTTTGACGTGATTACAAATTTTTGCCGTGTGTATGTCTTATGATTTTGTTGAGTCTATCATTTGCCTTTCTATACTTTATGCATTGAGACTCATTTTTTGGGTAGCTTTGATTGTATGGTAGCTTAGTACTATACAATTCAATACTACTGATTTTGTGGTTTCTCTTTTCTTTTTGATAATGTCAAAAAGGGAAAAAAGGAGATTGTAAAATTTGTTTCAAATTTAAAGTTTTGTGCATTTCACTAACAACACAAATGTAGGGAGCATTCTCATGAATTGTTTCTCTTCGAACAATTTGTGAAAGATTCATCAATAAGGACTCGCAAAGATTTGCAATCATAAAAAACGGGAGATTGTAACTATAAGAGTCTCCTAGTTAGTTTCGACTTAGTGTTGTTAGTGATGTTAAAACTAGTCTTAGTCTTTATTAGATGACGTGTGTTTATCTTTGATGATTCTCATTCTCAATATCTTGGAAATGCCACTTGAATTGGAAAGAGTTCATGAAAAAAAATGTTTTAGAATGCATAACTGTTGAGGCAAAAATCTTTTTGATGTATGTTTTAATGGCAACAAACCTTATGAAATAAATGATTAAGTGCACTTGAGTTTTATTTAAGGAAGATGAATTGCATAATCAAACAAGCAAGATCAAATTTGAGAAAATAGAAACGGAGAGTGTTCTGGTTATTAAACATAAAAACGAAGAACATTCTTGACAATAGTCTAAAAAACGAAGATCATTCTGGACAACAGTTTGAAAAACGAAGAATGTTCTGGTTTTGACAGCATTATCCAAGAACATTCTGGTTTACAAAGAACAAAGTCTTCTTTAATTCAAGATCAATCTCGGCTACGAAAATACATCAATCTACATTGCAAAATCACATTGAAAAGGAAGCAAAAGTACAAAGACATAATGGAGAACTTTCTTGACAGAAGTCTGGAAAATGAAGAACGTTCTCCACAGTTCTGAAATTACAAGAACAAATGATCTCCTCTATTGAAGAAGGAATTGCTTCTGGATTTCACAATCATGCTACCAGTATTCTCCAAGGAAATTACAGGATTTATCTCAACAAAGAATTAATCCAAAATGCTAAGCATAAAAGCTATGGCTCATGATAAATCAAGCAAGTTCATTCTCGATATTCAAGAATGATCATTCTCTAGCTTAATTGGTAAGAACGAAGAACGTTCTTGTAGTGTATGCATCAGCTGTATATCTGAGATATATGCACAAGTGATAAAAGACCATGAAATAGTGTCATTGATGGATAATTCGAAGGCTACAAATCAGCTTCTTTATAAGTCAAGAACATTTTTGTTTTAAGTCTGATCTTATCCACAAGCTGACACATGACAGCTGGACCATTTCCAACGGTCATATGAGCTGTCATAAGCCTCATTGAAGCCTATAAAAGGAACTCCAAGCTTAAGGAAAAATCAGAGCTTCAAGTGCAAATAAATTCATCACTTACTTACAATCATACACATGAAAGTCTCTCATTCTCATACATGGAATCAGTTCTGATTTTTCTCATCTGATTCCTAGAATCATTCTATTGTATATCTCTGTCAAAAGAATCAAAACTCAAACAAGTGTTGAGCTCTCTCAGATTCTGACAAAACACTTTAAATCATAATCGTGTAAACTCAAGACTATTGTATTGAAGATAGTTTGAGTAGTTTGTAGCAAATCCTTTTATGTGTAAAAGGTAAAGTGTAAAAGACTATTGTATTGAAATGTAGTCTGTTGAAATCCTTTCTGGGTAGAAAGGAAAAGCTGTGTAACAGATCAAGGTTGATCTGAACTGGTGGTGTAAAAATCAAGAACGTTCTCCGTTTGAACACTTAGTGAAAAATCTCACAAACTGTGAGGACTAGACGTAGCCTGTAAAACCCTTAGTTTTAAATTCTAATTTATGCAATTTTAGTATATTTTTGGTGTTGAATTCTGAGGCTTTTAGCCAATTTCAATGGTATTTTGTGTGTTAAATGCCAATGATATTTTTATGAGACCCGTTTAAAATTATTTGGCGAGAATAATTTAATTACGTTGCGGAAAATTTATTATCGGACTATTTTGTTAAAAATATCTATAGTTGCTAAAAATTTTACCTGTCAAATGAGTTGCAATGAGAATAGATATTTTTATCAAAGTAGTTTGAGATGTGAGTGAAGCGATGTGTGTATAAATATTTAGATATTTGTTGGTTTGGTTTAATTATAATATATTATATATATATATATATATATATAATATAATATGATTGAAAGTATAAGTATATATATAGTGACGTGTGAACATATGTAGTATAAGTATATATATATATATATATATATATATATATATATATATATATATATATATATATATATATATATATATAGTATATATAAGTATATATATATAGTAACGTGTGAAAGGTGTAGAAGGCATACAGAAGCAACACAGTGAGAGAAAGTAACATTCAAGCCTCCCTGCCTGCGTTCTTCTTCTTCTTTCACTTTTCAAAAAAACAAAATCAAAACCCATCAATTCAAAACCTCCATTTTCTTCTAGATCTAAGCTTCCATTCAAGAAGTGACAGAAGGGAAAGTTGCTCACCTCCACGCTGCGGTGCTAGTGAGCAAACTTTGGAAGCGGCGTGCGAACAAAATATTTTACCGGAATTTATCGCGGTACCGTAATCGGTTGTTTAAGCTATCGTTAAGGTAAGAGCTCCTTCCAAACTTTTAGTTTGCATTTAAGACATTATATGTGATTTTATGGAAAAGAAATTTGGTGTATTTGATGTGTAAAATGATGAGAATGAATTTAATTCGTTTATGCGGAAATTAAGTGAAATTAATATCATATCAAACAATTTAATTAAATTGGGTGAAATTAAATTTATTATAATGACAATTCGTAATATAATCAATTCACTGATTCTTGGACAATCACCTTATAAGTTTAGGAATCCCCAAACTTTGCATACAAGTTTGAAATCAACATATGGTCTATTTGTTTAGCTTAAATCAAGAAAATATGATTCTACGGTACAACTTCTTATAGAATTTTTTTCAAAAGCTGCTAATTTTAGCTATAATGAGAAGAGTACTAAAAGAACATTTTCTGGAAGTTTTTGGTTTTTGTTTCAAAACATATAATCAGTACAAGTTTTATAAAACGTGCGATTTGGATTATATTTGTTGTATTTAATTTTAACTAAATAAGGTAGATTATTTGTGTTGTAAAAGTTTGGTGTGTGAAAAAGATATAATTTTAGAATTTTGTTGTTGTTGGATAAACTTTAGTTGTGAACAAATTGTTACAAATATTCATGTTTATGTAGTTAGCTCCTTGAGTCTCGAAAAGGAATCGAGGCTGTTGGCACCGAGTTAGCGGTGGGGAGAACTCTGAGATATTAATGTTGTTGTGGTGATTCATGTTTAGTATGATTGATGTGTTCATAATTAATATTATGAATTTTGAGATGTATTTTATGTGTAGATTGGAGGAAAATGAATTTAATGTGTTTATGGGTGAAATTGTGGAAGTTGAATTTAATGTGTTTGAAATGTGGAGTTGTGAACATAGATGAGTCACGATTAAATTTGGCGTGAAATTTTGGAAGTCGAATTGATTGAATTTGTCGTGTTTGATGTGTGGATTTGTAGAAAATGAATTTAAGGTGTT
Organism: Cicer yamashitae; assembly: GCA_037974755.1. Taxonomy (NCBI): domain Eukaryota; kingdom Viridiplantae; phylum Streptophyta; class Magnoliopsida; order Fabales; family Fabaceae; genus Cicer; species Cicer yamashitae. Next base: position 13,693,756 of record JBBPBQ010020322.1, read on the forward strand.
TTATGTGAAATTGTTTTGATGTGTTTGAGGAGTGATTTGAGGAAATAAATCTGGTGCAAATGCATATTTGCAATTATGGAAATTAATGGGTGTATTGTGGTTGAAATATGACGAGTTTTGAAAATGAGTAATTTGTAGTGATTTGGAATGGATTTGTGGAATTTGGATTGTTGTATTTAATGTGGTTTGTAGATTGAATTTGATGTGGATTTGTTGGATTATGAATTAATATGTCTGAGTATACTCTCTGAAAAATTTTGAAAAAAATCATTAGTGTTAAATGAGTATTAAAAAAGGGGAATCTTTTAATAGCTGCATTTACTTAATGGTTGTGGTGAAAAGAGTTAGAGTATGCTCATGCATTTCATAGTACATGGTGACCGCGATGGGCCATAGTGATAGTGGTAACCGTGATGGGCCACGAGATGATGCCATGTGAATAGTTGGTTCATCTTATCTTTGCGGGAATTTTCGCGTCGTGCTGATCTGTGAGAGATTGCATTCTTGTAAGTCGTGCTGATCTGTGAGCGATTGCACGCATAGAAAATTAGTACTGGTCTGTGAGAGGCTGTACGATAGTAAATTGTGCTGATCCGTGAGAGATTGCACCTTGATAATTAGTACTGGTCTGTGAGTGACTGTACAATTATGATTTACGCCCTTTCGAGGAGGGTGTTGGTTTGGAATTCTGGAATCATGTGCATTGGCATATACACATTTCATTAGGGTGCTTGGCACGCGAGTCATGTTTGATATACTATGATGGTTGTATATACATACTCGGTTGTGGTTTGATGAGTGTTATTGATTGACTTTATGTGGTAAGCGTTGAATGATATCGAAATATTTTCAAAACTGGAAATTATGTCATTTTCACAATTGTATTCGGATACAAGGATGTGGTATTCGAATACGACAGTGCAGTTTGTTAAAAATTCCATTTTTCAACTTTGATTATGCATGTTTGGCATATGAAAATCCTTTCTAGAGGTATGCTAAGTTGAAAGGTTATTTTGTGCATTTAAAATTTAAATGTTATGTGATATTTGTTAATTTCGGTTGGTGACCTTTACAATTATTGTGGAAATCTGGGGTTTGCCCTCAGATGAGAATCAGGATCGTCCTACCAGTTAGTACTCTGGAGATGGGTACGGAGTTAGACTTACCTGACCACTGCTGTGTTAGAAGGATTTCTGCGGGGCGCGTGGAGATCACTTGGGTTATAGTAGTTTTTTTGTAGCATGATCAGATTAGATGGCTGTATAGGGGCTAGATGTCTATCTGTTGTGGTTGTATTTATTTCATTCTGGAAGACTGTACCTATACCATATATTGTCAGCCTAACTTTGATTTTGATGGGTCCTTGTACCACTTTTTGACGTGACGTGGGGAAGTTAAAATTCTTGGGGCAGTGCTTTTGTACAGGTGTTTGCCAAGAATACCCCAGGGGTATGAGCTACGTTGGATAGGTCTCATAGCCCCGGTGTATTTTTCTGTTTTAAATATTTTGGATTTTCATTTCAAAACCGTTTCCGCTGTTTGCAATTATTGTTGACTTTTGTTGTTGTGATACGACTTAAATATTTTATCCAAAGGTATTTATCTCTTTATTATGAATTTGAATTTGTTTTTTAAAAAAAAAAAAAAAAATCGGGCTGTTACAGTTGTGGTATCAGAGCATTGGTTATAGATTGTAGGTTAACCTGTAGGTTGGGGGTTGTCATCTGATCATGCGTCGGGGTGATTTGTCCGAGTGTCGGGTTCGGTGTAGTGTTGAGTTGTTGAGGTCGAATGTTGTCTTTTGGAATTCTTCTAAAAAGTGTTAAAATTTCTTATTGATGTTGGTTTTATAGGAAATAATGCCTCTAAGAAGGAACGACGCTACAAGGGTCAACGTCAACAGGGATGATCAAATGGCTGAAGCAATGAATAACATGGCTGCTTCTGTTGCTGCACAGACAGCTGCAAAGACTCTGCGGGATCTAGAGAAGAGGGAAAGAGAGATCCGTGCTGCTGAGTTGAGGGGATTAGAGGACTTTCGTCGTTACAATCCTCCCAATTTTAGGGGTGATGAGAATTCAGAGAAAGCGGATCAGTGGATCCAAGAAGTGGAAAAGATCTTTGAGATGATTAACTGTCAGGCGGGAGTGAAGGTCAACTATGCCACTTATTTGCTGCTAGGGGATGCTGAGTATTGGTGGAGGAGTACAAGGTTGTTGATGGGATCAGCTCATGAGGAGGTGAACTGGGAGTCGTTCAAAAGGAAGTTTTTAGACAAATACTTCCCGATGAGTACCAGGACTAAGCTCGGTGATGATTTTCTAAAACTTCATCAGGGTAGTATGACTGTGGGCGAATATGCCGCTAAGTTTGAATCGTTATCGAGGCATTTCAGGTTTTTCCGTGAAGAGGTTGATGAACCATTCATGTGTCATCGTTTCCAAGCCAGATTGAAGTATGAGATTCAGGATTCTGTCTTACCCTTGGGAATTCAACGTTTCCAAGTCCTTGTGGAAAAATGTAGAGAAGTGGAAGATATGAAGAATAAAAGAGCTAGCCGAGGAGGGAACTTTAGTTCAGGGGGGCCTAGTCGGGTGAGTTATCAGGGCAACAAAGGGAAACAAGTTGCTAAGCCTTATAATCGACCACAGAACAACAACAGGGGTCAGAATCACCCGGGGAACCAGAACCTTGGAAGACAAGTGGGGCAAGTGATTCGATGTTTCCGATGTGGGGAAGAGGGGCATTATGCTAATGCTTGTACTTCTAAGACTCTTACTTGCTACAATTGCCAGAAACCAGGACACATTGCAAGGGATTGCAGAGCTCCGAAGGTGGAACCAGTTGTGAATGCAACTAGGGCTACTCGTCCTACTGCTAGAGGACGCGTTTATTGCGTGAGTGCTGAAGCTGGAAATCCATCTAGCAATCTGATTCAACGTGACTGTGAGATTGCAGGTAACACTCTAAACGCACTTTTTGATTCGGGGGCAACCCATTCCTTCATTGCTATGGATTGTGTGAATCGTTTGAAGTTATTTGTGTCGCCTCTACCTTTTGATTTGGTTGTTTCCACACCTGCTAAGACGTTGACAGTAAATACTGCATGTTTACAGTGTCAAGTGACTATTCAAAATAGGGATTTCTTGATTAATTTGATTTGTTTACCTCTACAATCACTCGAGGTCATTCTCGGTATGGATTGGATGTCGTATCATTATGTGATCTTGGATTGTGCTCGCAAACTGGTTCTTTTTCCCGAACCAGAAGTTGTTAAGTATCTAGCTGCTAACAAACTCGGAGTGTCACTAAGAGAAGGAACTCATGAGTTTTTGTCTTTGGCTAACGTGGGGGCAAAGAAAAATGTGAAAATAGAAGACGTGGTGCTTGTTCAGGAGTACCCGGACGTATTTCCAACAGAAATTCCAGGATTACCACCGGTAAGAGAAGTGGAGTTTTTCATTGATTTGCATCCAGGAACCGGACCAATTTCAATTGCACCGTATCGAATGTCGCCATTGGAATTAAATGAGCTCAAAAGCCAAATTGAAGATTTGTTGGAGAAGAAATTTATTAGACCAAGTGTATCACCATGGGGAGCTCCGGTATTGCTAGTTAAGAAGAAGGATGGAAGCTCACGCTTATGTGTGGATTATCGGCAACTTAATAAGGCGACTATTAAGAATCGTTATCCTTTGCCGCGTATTGATGATTTGATGGATCAATTGAGAGGAGCCGCAGTGTTTTCAAAGATTGACTTGAAGTCGGGTTACCATTAGATCCGAGTAAGAGAAGGAGATATTCAGAAAACTGCTTTCAGAACTCGTTATGGGCATTATGAATATCTGGTTATGCCATTTGGAGTTACCAATGCACCAGCAATTTTTATGGATTACATGAACAGAATCTTTAGTCCATTTCTGGATAAATTTGTTGTGGTGTTCATTGATGATATTTTGATTTATTCAAGGACTGAGGAAGAACATGAAGAGCATTTGCGCCAAGTTCTTGAGATCTTGCGCGAGAAGCAATTGTATGCCAATTTGTCGAAGTGTGAGTTTTGGCTAGAGGAAGTGTGAGTCTTGGGGCAGTGCTTTTGTACAGGTGTCTACCGAGAATACCCCAGGGGTATGAGCTACGTTGGATAGGTCTCATAGCCCCGGTGTATTTTTCTGTTTTAAATATTTTGGATTTTCATTTCAAAACCGTTTCCGCTGTTTGCAATTATTGTTGACTTTTGTCGTTGTGATACGACTTAAATATTTTATCCAAAGGTATTTATCTCTTTATTATGAATTTGAATTTGTTTTAAAAAAAAAAAAAAAAAATCGGGCTGTTACATAGCCCGAGTTGGGTGAACCAGGATAAATCTCTGCGTGGTTTCTCTCCTCTTATCTATATTTATTTACAGTCTTTTGATTATTAAATTAAATAGATAAGTTAAATTGTGTGTTTCTTACTAACCAAGAACGTTCTCCGTTTTCTATTTTCATAACCAAGAACATTATCTGTTTTCTGTTTTCACAACCAAAATCAATCTTGAGTTAAAATCTTTAAGTTTTAATAGTAAATTTTAAAAGTGAGAATTTACAATTCAGACCCTCCTTCCTTGTAAATTGACATTGCTACTTCAATATAACTTTTATTGGATGTTGTTTTAGCATGCATTAACTCTGTAACATATTTTATTGCATTGGCATACTTTGGAACACATTAGAAAAAATTCTAAGTGATTTTTAACTTTGCAAATCTACTTACAGGCATCAAAAACTCAATTTTTTATGTCCTAGACCTGTGAATCGCCTCATAGGACATGTGAGTCGACTCACCTTAAAACAAAATATTTTGTAAGTCAACTTACAAAGGTGTGAATCGACCCACACTATTGCAGACTTCAAAAATTCATTTTTCAAACTCTTGTAAGTTGACAAGCTATCTATTCTTCTCCTTCAAGATCATCCTTGAAAAGTATTTTCGCAAAGATCAATCCCTAAACAGTTCCCAAGTGATAACTATACCCTTTTGTTACTGCAATCAAACATTTCCTCGCCACTAAGACTCAATATCCCCATTATGCATAAAATATGTGTAGTCAACTTTATGGTTCTCTCTAACGTGCGTGAAGGAGAGAACTTTCTCTAATTCCCGTAACCAATACTTGGATCCTTCTAGATCGTAGTCGTCCTTGAACCGTAGTGGTTTCCTTTTTAGGAATGCAAATAGTCCTACGTCTTCATGGGCATTCTCTTTTTACTCCTTTACACATGGATATTCTACTGTATATGAAGTAACATCGCCTTAACCAATTCCCTGATGGTTCTAGTCGTCTCAAATTTCTCTAGCCATCTCGTCCATCCGTAAAGTCTCGTCTATGGGTTCCTAACTCCCATTATCTAAACCTCTTATAGCACTATTGGTTCCTTTACACCGAGCACGTGCATTATGAGCCATTGTATCCTAAAAAGGATAACATATGCTTAGCATTCAAAAGATATGACAATAATAGGACTATATGAATATACTTTAGGAATGATCTAGTCAAAAGGAAAATAGCACGGGTCAAAGCCACTTCTCGAATTCTCTTTCAGATAGTCGCGAATATAACAAACATTCTATCTATTTCTAGACATTGTTAGTATTTGAGATGGATCTAACATGAGTTATCCAATTTATCCCTAGTTTTGCAGTTCGATCTGAAGCGACTTACTCTAACACCACTAGATGAGACATCCCAACGTCCCCATCGATGAAACTCGTGAAACCAACCTATCGATCATTGCAAAAAAAAAAAAAAAAAAAAAAAAAAAGAAGATAAATTTAAAACTTAAAACACATATCATAACAAAGCACACATAACATACATATCATCAAGTCTTGTGGTCCATGAAGGCACCACTTTTACATAACAACTGAAAGAAAGTAAAACATAACAAAATAAAACATCAAGTACTTTCGAATGAATCACATGCAACACCAAAAGGTCCTACCTATGACTTAACACACTGACTAACTAAAAAGTGAAACAAAAGTACTAGGAGTTTTCTACAAGCGTCATACAAATCATGTCTACCTGACATTCCCTATGTTTGGTCCCTAGTGGATATACGTCGTCAATCTTGTGTTAGTCGCTCGCTCATGTGTTTCTTCCAATCCATTGCTTGCCATTCTCATACACTATCTTGAGGTCGATCCACATGGAACTCTATATTGGGATCTACGATGGCTGCCAAATATAGGGGCTAAGATAATCCTCATAGGAATCTACAAAAAATACATATATACAAGTATAAAGAAAAGAGAAAAAGGGATATGTACTGGCAGTGTAATGTGGTTTCACACTAACATCAATAGAATTCACATATTCTTCCATATCACACCACTTTACCCCACTTTTTTTGGAAAGACATGGCAAAATGGATAACTCCTATTGGGTGTCAGTGTAAAACTATTTTACACTGACAATGCATATCCATTAAACTCTAGAGAAAATACAAGAGCTAATTTTCATGTAACATAAGAAAAATGGGATAAGAGTATGTAAAATAGGTAAATATGATGCCAAACACATGCACCACATAAGAAAATTCATGCCACAAAAGCTCTCAATTAAAGGTTAGGTCAAGCTCCATTTGGCTTCTCATGGAGTCTAGATGCTATAAGTTGATCACAACCTAAACTAGAACAGGATAACCTAACCCTAAATGTCATCAAGTATGCCAGATCATGATAATCTCGTGATAACATCATTCATCCTTCTAGCCATGCGAGAATAATGTAATCTCTCAAATAACCAGGCCAACAATCAAGCTTGTGTACCCATACACATGACAATGGACTTATCACAACACAATGTAAACTATATGTCTTTCACTGTACAATTTTTTCCTCAATCATAACATCATATTCTCAATCTCTATATCATCAACATAATAATTTCTCATATCAATATCACATTCCATTTACCTAAGGAATCCATATTCCTCACTCAATGTAATGTATTTGTTGGAATGAATCTGTGTGCAAGTGTTTTTCTTGATTTGGGGCAGTAGTGTTAACCTTCAAGCTTCATCATGATTTGGGGGAGTAGCATTAGCCTTCAATCATGATGAGCTTGATTTATGATTATGATATTTTGTTACTGGCTTACAAAAATCAGCCTATTGGTAAAACCGATGACACTGAAATAACCAATATTTTATCCTATTGGTGATACCAAGGGTCAAAAGCTATAACAATTCCACAAGGAAATTATAGAAAAACTCTTATGCAGCCTACATGTCATTTAAAACCCTAATTAGCGAATAACATCCTAAACTGATAATAGATGATGAAGAAATAAAATAAATAGATTTTATTTTTGTATATACATATAAATAATGGATTAAGACTAGGGGTGGAAATGTATTTGGCCGATCGACTGTGGCATATGGCCTAGTTTACTTCAAGCCCAAGCTAAGTAAAAAAAAATTAAAGAAATAGATTTTGAAACCCAATAACAATATTAGAAGAGTAAAATGAGTGAACTTACACTCAATGAAATGAATGGTAAAAGCTTCATAATCAAACCCCAAGCTTGTACCGAAATACCGACGAAAACAACTATAAGATTGATGCCTTAACTGAATGAATTAAATGATGGATGTTTGATGGTTCAAGAATTGAAATAAGATCCATTGGAGACATTTTGACAAGGTTTTGAGAAAGGAAGTAGTGAAAAAAAATGTAAAAAAGTGAAAGAAATGAAGTCTATTTATGGGTGAAATTTTGAATTTGCTACGCGAATTTCTCAACACCCCAAACCGCATTTTACCTCTCTTCTTAACCAATCACAGAATGTCACATCAAAAGGAAGATCATTACCAATTTCACTAGCGAAATTGAATTCGCCAAGCAAATTTTCTTGAGCAAACCCTCTTGAAGAAGAAAGTCTTATAGGTAAGCGAAATCCATGTTGGGTAAGCAAATTTGGTTGACCAAAGCTTATTTTTCTACACTTAAACACTACAAGAATGACCTCTATATCTTTTCCTAAACCTAACACACACAAGCATACAAGTACCCCAAAACATCATATGCAGTGTGTAGTACCTCAATTTTGTCCGACCAATTAAAAATAATTCTAAAAAAAAAGGTAAAAATATACTTAACAAATATTTTGCATTTGTTATTATTAAGTCTAAAAATTGTCATTTTATAAATCTGATACAATTTTAAATATACATAGATTTATGTTGTATTACTTTTAATACCAAACAATTTATAATAAAATAAATATGTAAATAAAAGTGTTTCTAACTAGCATGCGTAAGTTGCCTCCTGATTGCCTCCTGCTACACGTCTACATGCCTGCTACACGTCTACATGCTTTTTTTTTAAATTTTCTTGTCTACATGCCTTTTCTTTCTAGTCTACATGCCTTTTCATGCTGCAACCCTTATTTATTTTTATTTTTGTTTGTTTTTAATCCAATAAAAGTATTATTTTCACCATTTGAACACATAATTAAAAAGCTTAGCCATTTATTTCCTTAATTGTTTGGGATTGTTTAATTTTTGCTCAAAAACAATGAAAAATCCAGAACTCAATGTTATTTCATGGACACACATATTCATCCCTTAATCCTATAAATTGAGAACGAAAATCACTAATTTGGGGAGAGTTTTTTTTGAATACTGAAGATATAAAACCAGAAAAATAGAGAGGGTAAGGTGTAGAAAAGAGACAACAATCAGAGGAAGAAAATACAACATATAAGGTATTTTAAGTTAATATTATATATAATTTCTTATTTTATTATCCCAATATGTATACAAATAAAAAATCATGTTCATGATCTTGTTAGGTTTACTTGTTTATTTATTTTTCCTTCTTCAATGTTCAATATTAGCAACTGTACACTCAAAACAGATAAATAAAAAACGAAAATATCATTAAAAAAAATAACAATAAATTAAGAGAAAAAAAAAAACAAGCAAGCAAACAGAGAGAAGAATCTTTCCTTTTCTTTTTTCTCTCTGGCAGCGTTTCCTCCTCCCTCTTTTTTTATTTTTATTTTTATTTTTATTTTTTTCCTTCTAACACTAGGTTTACTATATATAATATTGTTGTTATTATTATTATTTTGTTTTAAAAAAAGGGAGTATAATATTGTTGTTATTATTATTATTTTGTTTTAAAAAAAGGGAGTTTGGGCTCCAAACCCAACTTCTTTTGTTTATTTAATTATGTGGTCCTTCTCTTTGAATTCATTTTTTTATTTATTATTCATTGACTAAATCTATTTTCTAAGTTAAATTTCATTTTACTTTCTTCAAATTAGATGTTTTTATTTTTAATTTCTTCTAAAAAAAACATAATAAAAATATTAACAATAAATATTGAAATCGATTGAGATGAGACATCTTATTAATTTTAAATATTTATAACGTCTGAGTTGTGACAACTTAATAATCATAAACCCTAAATTAATTATCTTTTAATAAAATTGGATCGATCAAGATATGACATCTTGTCAGTCCTAGTTTAAAACGCATGAGTTGTGACAACTCTTTGATCTTAAACATTTTTAGCTAATTTCAAACAAACAACCAAACATGCTCGTCATAATAAATTTCTCAGACCCGAGATCTTTTTCCTTTATCAAATTAACAACATCTTCTAATTAAATCTAAATTTCCGCCACAAAACGTATTTATTTAAAAGCAATCAACATATCCGCATTTTTTACCCAAGAATTACGTAGCTTTGATTTCTCCATCGCACCCAGAGATACGTAGGAGCAAGATCACACTCTTATCAAACACATTAATAGAAAATCTTTTTTTTCTCTTTATCTTTTTAAGTACACATTTATTTCAAAAAAACAATTGATATTCATATTTAATAATAAGGAGAAATAAGTATATTTAAATTAATATTAATTTTGCACAATTAATTGTAGGTAACAGTTTTTTAACGGATGTCGTAGGGTGCTAATACCTTCCCTACCCATAATCGACTCCCAAACTCAAATTTGACTTCAAAGATCATTTTTTATTTTATTTTTATTTTTAAGGATTTTCCAATATTTTTTCTATTTTAAAATAAACGGCGACTCCATTGAATTCGAGAAACACTCGAAATTTTAGGTCGCGATACATCGACTAAAAAATAAAAAACGAGGTGTCATATTTACTGTAAAACAAATAATTACATATATTTTTTCTTTATCTATTTTTTTCCGTCTATTTTATTTATTTATCGCGTTTTGTGCCTTATATATTCTTGTTAATTGCTTTCAGGGATGTGCATGGGTGGATTGGGATGTGTATTGAAGATCACAATGAAACTTTTTTTTTAAAGCAAAAAGATAATGTTGAGTACATCGATGGTACATGTGAAATATAAGGAGGATCTATGGTATGTTATTTAATGGGTCAAGAAGCTTTAAATCAATAATCAATTATGTGAACTTTGAGTTTGATTACAAACTCATTGTTGACGCAATTCAGTGATTACATTAGGGATTGTCATCATGATTTTTATTTATTTATTTATTTATTTATCAATTTTGCAAAGTTTTATTGGTTAATATGACAAATAAGTGTCCATAGACCAATCTGGTTCACAATACATATTTTATTTATCTTTTTTTTTATATATGATGTAAGTTTATACTACAATTAAAAATCAATTAAGAGGTCATTCAATAAACATAATATACAAGACACTGATACATTAATAACTTAATAAAAATTATATGCAACATTAAGCTGCTATAAGAGATTAGCTATTTAAGCATTTTACAATTTTGCAAAACTAAGTACACTGACAAATCTATCATGCACACTTCTGACGCACGTCAAAACTGCACAAATCGATAGTGATGATCTTCTACAATTTAGCAACTAATTAAGTACACTGACAACAGTGTCAGTATAAAGATTTTTTATACTATCAATTAATCATAACCATTAGTTCGTTAATAATATTTGATTTTTGTCATAACTACTTATAAAATCACTCACATGACTTGTCATGATTTATTGACTATTGATTTATTGACTATGTAAAACTTTTTACGGGCGTAAAAATTAATCTTTTCTTAAAGTACCAAACACATCTAATGATTATAAATCGAGTATCTTTAGTCCTCTCTTTTATGATCAATTGAATTACATCAAAATTCATGTATAATGATGGTACTAAGATATTGCATTATAGAGTTGTGGAGGATGTATGGAATGCATCCTCTCAAATTGTTGAACTTGTAGTTCATGAGGACTTGCACATATTTGGAAGACTTTTGAGCACATAAGTAAATGTCAGATGGTTTTATTTTCTATGGCTTCATATATTGATTGTGAAACTAACATTCTTTGTTCAAAAGCACTTTCTGTAGTTTTGAAAAAGCACTTACTTCCTCTATATTTACTAAAAAAACTGCATCAAACATTTTTTTGCTACATTTACATTTATTTTTGTCATTTACTGTATGCCACTTTAATTTATAGAGGTACGATCATACATTTAGTATTTGCAATTTTGAATGATATAACTATGTTCTTAGTAGCACAATCAAAGTGTATATTTTAGTGTCGTTTTCATAAATAACATATAGAGTTGTAAGTGTGACGAAAAAAAATATGCGTAATTTGTTTACAAGTGCATTTTCAAAACTAGAGGGTATGTGAGTGTTATTTAAAGAGACATTAGGAGAGATAAATGAAATTTTGCTTATTTCTTTTTTCTTAAACAGTCCAGATGAGTTTTATGATATAAGAAGAAAAAGTTTAAAACCAATACATGACAAATCTTGAATTTGTTATCAGAACATAATGTTGTGCTAGGGTAATAGAATTGACCTGCTCAAGATCCTTAGCAACAACTGTGTTTCCAAGTGCCCCAAAGAAAACAAGTTTCATTCGTTCATTGAAAGAAGATCAACTTGTTCTCTTGAAAAAAAATTAAAAATTGCTATTCTAATTATATTTATCTAATTTGATTTCAATTATTACCGTTGTATATAAAATAAATTCAATGGGAGAATATAAGTCACGAGAGACGCATACTGGTTAGGAAAAACCAATAGTACTAAACACGTACTTCCATGGGAGAATATAAGTGATATCCTAAGGGAAATATTCACAATCTTAAGGTGAACTCGGATCTTATGTGGACTGTATCCTATGATGGATATTATAGTTTTAGGGTGGACAAATTCTCCACGAGCGAAACAAAGATATTCAAGTTAGGGTATGTGGTGCATTGTGTTGGGCAATTCGGGTATCACTTTTATTTTTGGTTTATTTTACGAAACAAAATACACTATCACTTTTAAAAATTGGAGTGTTTCAAAAAGAGTTTTAACTTCATAAATTTGTAGATTTTTAAATTGGTAAGTTGTGTCTCACAAATCCTTAAACACTCAAAATTTGGACAATTCAAAATTGATTCTGATTTTGTTTGTTGTTTTACGCTCAATCATTTAGATAGATTTTAACCATATTGATTCATTCACCAATTAGAATTGTTCTCAATCGCAAATAGTCATACTTTCTGCTAGTTGACAATGAATCGAACCAACTCAAAAATAGTTTGAGACTTGATTTAATAATTAGCTCGTTGAAATTGATTCGTAAACCAAATGTGTCGAACTTGAGTTGAAAATTGAGTTCGCTAAATTAATTAGTTGAACTTGAGTTATGTATAGTTGGACTCGTTTAGTTCATGAACCAGTTCGATATATATATATATATATATATATATATATATAGGGAACATCAAATGAGATAAACTTTACAATGAGAGAGTTAAATCTTTGACCATACAACCATACATGGATGGTCATGATTAAAAGTTATTTAAGTGACACATGATCACTTAAAAAAGTTACATGACTTTTTCTCTTCTAATCTTAACCATACATGTATTGTTGTGTTAAAATCCACATGGATCGCACCAAATTTATATAAGACCCACATGATTTGGTGGGACCTATGTGAATTTTAATCAATCAAAGAGAATGTGTTGCTAGCGCGCGCATATATATATATATATATATAAGACTGTTGTTGAACAGCTCCTTCCAGAATCCATTCTTCAGGAAGATCAATTTCTTTCCAAAGTATGGTTCTTGGAATAACAGTATTTGATTTTGTTAAATCAGTTTGTAAAAATAGGGTTTCACCCTTTTTGTTATCGATATTTTTCGTTGCTGTAAAAGCAGAAAACATCGCTTTGTAATGGACACGATAAATGATTGCTACAGGAATGGAACCTGATAACATTTTGTAATTGTGGGTTTTGATTTGTAAGACAAGGGATTTTAGGATGTTTGGATCTTTTAAAGATAATGAAAAGCCTGGATAACATTCAAACCAGATTGGTCCTTGACACAGACTAGATTCAATAGTACTAATTATTGAATCTTGAAAGTTTAAGAATCTTGCATCCCTTAAGACACTAAGGATTGAAGTGTTAAGACCTTCTCTAGTTAAAGGTTTGATTCCGACCTGGACAAGACCTATGTGTATGAAGTTATAGTTCCTATCCCGGTGTTTTTGCAAAGTCTTCTCAGAAAGAAGATTTATAGTTTCGAAAGGATTGGTTAGGGGAACATCTCGTTCCACAGTTTTGATTATGATAGAAATTTTATCTATCAGTTTTGGATTTGGGAGGGTATAAGATATATCTTGATAAATTTTTCAAAATTAAATTATTATTTTGCAATCCAAGTTTGAGAAATGATAGTTCCTGGGTAGTAAGTCCCGCTTAGCCGACGAACAGTCACAAGGGCAGTGAATCCTTTGGAAGTTTTCTTAAGCTTTGAGAACAAAATCAATAATTAAATTATGAATAATTTATTTTGTAGATCTTCTTCTTTTTCCAGTTCTACTACCCAAAACTCCAATAGTAAAAAGGATGTAATCAGTAGTGAGGAAATCACTATTGAAGATTTTCAAAAATGCATAAATAACTGGCGTATTCCAAAAATCAAAAGAGATCAGGTTTATGAATCTGGGTTTTTCAAAAATTTACTCAAAACTGATTTCATAATCAAAACTGTGGAGCGAGATGTTCCCCTAACCAATCCTTTCGAAACTATAAATCTTCTTTCTGAGAAGACTTTGCAAAAACACCGGGATAGGAACTATAACTTCATACACATAGGTCTTGTCCAGGTCGGAATCAAACCTTTAACTAGAGAAGGTCTTAACACTTCAATCCTTAGTGTCTTAAGGGATGCAAGATTCTTAAACTTTCAAGATTCAATAATTAGTACTATTGAATCTAGTCTGTGTCAAGGACCAATCTGGTTTGAATGTTATCCAGGCTTTTCATTATCTTTAAAAGATCCAAACATCCTAAAATCCCTTGTCTTACAAATCAAAACCCACAATTACAAAATGTTATCAGGTTCCATTCCTGTAGCAATCATTTATCGTGTCCATTACAAAGCGATGTTTTCTGCTTTTACAGCAACGAAAAATATCGATAACAAAAAGGGTGAAACCCTATTTTTACAAACTGATTTAATAAAATCAAATACTGTTATTCCAAGAACCATACTTTGGAAAGAAATTGATCTTCCTGAAGAATGGATTCTGGAAGGAGCTGTTCAACAACAGTCTCCTGAACAGTCAAAACCTAACAACAAACTAAAGGAAGTTTTGCAATACAAGGATGGTAAAGTAAAACTAAGTTTTACTAGAACTTCCAGTGCTAGATTTTTTGATGCGGGTTCCTCCAAACTTACGAAACCACGTTATTCGTGTTCGAGCATTCCAAATGCTTCCTTTCAAAACGTTGATTATTCAACAAATATTCCACATCAAATTTATACGGCTCCTTAGAGCACAAACGAAGAACATCAAATCTCTCCACCTTCTTCACCTTCTTTTTCTGCAATAACTGAAAACGTTATTAATGAATTAAATGTTCTTGATAAAGATTTTAAAGTGGACAAAACCATTCTTCATAAAGAATTTTATTCTTCAAAAAATTTAGAAAAAAGAACTTGGTTTTTCAAAAACTTTTTACAACAAAGGAAAGAAATCCAAAATGATTTCTTTGAATTTGTTAATCAAAACAAAGCAAATATTTTCTTCTTTGACTGGTTTGAAATTTATGCGTCTCAGAACCAAATTTCTTATCCTTTCATTCAAGACAAAACTTCTGTAAACCCTATAACTGTTAGAAACAAAACTCCAGAATGGGAAATGGCCAACGGTAGGAAAATCCAATTAGATCATCCTCCCCTAAGACAGATAAAAATCACCCATTATGACCAGGTTATAGAGGCAGCACCTTACAAAAACCCAAGTGAAATTTCTGATAAAGATATCAAAAATATCATTATTCAGAATAACTTCACCAATACCCATCTTAGCACCATAGCAAAACATTTGACCAAGATGGAAGAAAACCAACTGACTACAGTTGTCTCTTCTGATGAGACGACATGGTTAAAATTAAAAAACCCAGTCTTCAAACCTTTCCAGGTTTCTAAAACTAGCCAAAAACTCTTCAAAGATGGTAAGTCTGAGTTTACCCAAGCCTTGAAGGAACAACTAAGTAGGGTAGAACAATCCTCTACCTCTTCACCATTAGTTGCCAAAGACACTCTAGATAAAACCATCACAACCATAGAACAAGTCTTTGAGACTGAGAAACAAAACCTGTGTAAACTCCATTGGCAAAAGGGTCAACCGTTGACCATGGTGTCAGCACCTGACCTTGGAATTGAGAATAGACCAAACGTCATTTCTCAATCAAAATTCAATGCTAGTACTGTCTATGAATGGAACATAGATGGTATGTCTGAGTATAACATACTCAGCCTCCTCCAACAAATGACCATGGCATCCAATGCCTATAGAACACAAACCAACACACCTGACAAAGCCATAGCAGAACTCCTAATAGCAGGATTCTCTGGCCAACTCAAAGGATGGTGGGATTACCATCTCACCTCCGCACAACACTTAGAAATCCTGAGTGAAATCCAAACCACGGAAGAAGGAATTCCCATCCTAGACGAATTAGGTAACCCAGTACCTGATGCAGTTGCAACTCTAATCCACACGATTAGCTTACACTTCATTGGAGACCCGTCCCACCTAAAGGATAAAAATGCTGAACTCCTCTCAAACCTTAGATGTAAAAAACTAAGTGATTTCCAGCACTACAAAAACACTTTCCTAACCAGAGTAATGCTTAGGGAAGACTCAAACCAATCTTTCTGGAAGGAGAAATTCCTTGCAGGACTCCCTACCCTTTTAGGAGAAAAGGTTAGAAACAAAATCAAAGAAATTTTTGGGACAAACCAAATTCCTTATAGCCAGTTAACCTATGGGGAATTAGTTAGCTTCACCCAAAAAGAAGGATTAAAGATCTGCCAAGATTTAAAACTTCAGAAACATTTGAAGTGGGAAATGAAAAGAACTAGACAAGAACTAGGTTCTTTTTGTAAACAATTTGAAATTCCAACTACAAGTGCTTCAAAGGATTGTGCAGGATCTTGTTCCAAAACACTTAGAAAACCTCACAGGAAACCTTTTCCCAAACAAGATTTTTATAGAAATTCTAAACCTCAGAATTCCTATAACCATAGGAAACCCAACTTCCACAAGAAAAAACCCTTCCATAAGAAATTTGAACCCCAAACCTCTAAGCCAATAACTTGTTTTAAATGTGGCCAAACAGGGCATATTTCAAGATATTGCAACAAAACCAAAAGGCTTCATGAATTACAAATCGAGGAACAATTAATGCAAAAGATTGAAGCTATCCTTTTAGAAACCTCTGATGAAGAAAACATTTCAGATTATGAAACAGGATCTTCAGAAGATAACAAACCCATACAATTTGATGAACTAGGAACCTCCGAAACCATTAGTTCTGATTCTGGTTCGAAATCTATCAACGTGTTAACAAAAGATCAAGAATTAATTCTTGATATTGTTAAACAAGTTGGTGATACCAGTTTACAAAAAGAGATAATAGGTAAACTTTTAGACACTTTTGAGTCTAGACAGATCAAGCCTTCAACCTTTCTTCAAAGCTCCTTCTCACAACTACCTATGATCTGACCAACATCTTAGGTACCAAAAGAAAAATCCAAACCCCTGCTACTATCCAATCCCTTCAGGAAGAAATTAAACTAGTCAAACATGAACTCAAATCCCTCAAACAAAAACAAGAAGTTGATTCTAGTATTCTACAGAATCTTCTTTCCCAAATCCATAACCAGAATCTTTCTGACCCTGAACAAGATGAAGAACCAGATGAAGATCTGTCTCTTCCTTTACCACCCAATGTTAGAAATTTAGAAGATATTCCAGAAGACTTTTTATGTGTATTGCGTTCTATTACTACATGCAAATACTTAATCAAAATCGAGTTAGTTTTTTCTGATAATTTCAAAATGAACATGATTGCACTTTTTGATACAGGTGCAGATTTAAATTGTATTAAACATAGCATTGTTCCACAAAGATTTCAACAGAAAACTAATGAAAGGCTTGTTGCTGCAAAGAATTCAAATATGATTATAACTAGCAAAACTGAAGCCTCCATTAGAAGTGGTAGTATTTCCATCAAAACCCGTTTTGTTTTATTAGAAAATATATCTTATGCTATCGTCTTAGGGACTCCTTTCATTAACATGATAACTCCCTATTCTGTCAATCATGATAGTATTTCCTGCAAAACAAAAGAAACCAAAATTGTTTTCCCTTTTATTTCAAAACCTAGAACAAAGAATTTAAACCTTTTAAAGGCTTGTTCTGTTTACAAAAATGAACTAAACTGTTTAATTCAAGGAAAAGAAAAGCATTTATGTTTTCTAAAACAAGATGTTTCCTTTCTGAGAATCGAACAACAATTGCAAAAAGATTTTGTTCAAAACAAAATTTCTGATTTGCAGAAAATGATCGAAAACGAAATTTGTTTAGATATGCCGAATGCATTTTGGGACAGAAAACATCATATGGTAGATTTGCCATATGAAAGTGATTTTTCTGATAAACAAATCCCAACCAAAGCAAGGCCTATCCAAATGAATTATGAATTAGAACAACACTGCAAAAATGAAATTCGTGATTTGGAACAAAAACGTTTGATTACCAAATCCAGATCGCCCTGGAGTTGCGCCGCTTTCTATGTAAACAAAAACTCAGAAATTGAAAGAGGAACACCTAGATTAGTTATCAACTATAAACCTTTAAACACAACTCTAAAATGGATCCGTTATCCAATTCCAAACAAAAAAGATCTTTTGCAAAAACTTCACTCTTCGTTAGTATTTTCAAAATTTGACATGAAATCAGGGTTTTGGCAAATACAAATTGAACCAAAAGATCGTTACAAAACAACATTCACTGTTCCATTTGGCCAATACGAATGGACGGTTATGCCTTTCGGACTAAAAAATGCTCCTTCAGAATTCCAAAGAATTATGAATGACATTTTCAATCCTTTTTCAAAATTCTGCATTATCTATATTGATGATGTATTAATTTTTTCTCAAACAATTGACGACCATTTTAAACATTTAAAAACTTTCTTTATGATTATTAAGAAAAATGGCTTAGTTGTTTGCTTTTTCAAACAAGAATTCGCTTTTTAGGGCACTACATTTCTCAGGGCACCATAACCCCTATCGAAAGGTCCCTTCTTTTCGCTGATAAATTCCCAGACAAAATTCTGGACAAAACTCAGTTGCAGAGGTTCTTAGGAAGTTTAAACTATGTCTTAGACTTCTGCCCAAATATCAACAGAGTTGCAAAACCTCTCCATGACAGATTAAAGAAAAACCCTGCCACTTGGTCTGAGGTCCACACTAAAACTGTCCAACTCATCAAAAAACAAGTCAAAGAAATTCCTTGCCTACACTTAGCAGATCCTTCAGCACCCAAAATTGTTGAAACAGATGCTTCTGATATAGGCTATGGGGGGATTCTTAAACAAATATCAAATTCAAAAGAATGCATTGTTCAATTTACTTCTGCACATTGGAATGATTGTCAAAAGAATTATTCTACCATTAAAAAAGAAATTCTTTCCATTGTCATGTGCATTACAAAATTTCAAAGTGATTTATTAAATCAAAAATTTTTACTTCGAATTGACTGCAAGTCAGCCAAAGAAGTTTTACAAAAAGATGTTCAAAACATTGCATCAAAACAAATTTTTGCCAGATGGCAAGCCATTCTTAGCATATTTGATTTTGATATTGAATTTATAAAAGGAGACCAAAACTCAATTCCAGATTTTCTAACCAGAGAATTTCTTCAAAACAGGTCTTGAGAGTTATGCCACCCAGAAAAAAGAAGATTGAGGTCCAACTGGACCAACTACTTAAACCAAAACCAATCTCCTCAGCATTGCCTATTAAATCCTGGGCACAAGCAGTTGAGGACGAAGAAGAAGAAGAAACAAAACAAATTCAAAAATGGCTCTCAAGCCAACAAGTTGTTCCACCTCAAAATTTTATAGAACTCAGAGGGTTAATGGATGATGACATTAACTTTCAAAAGGCTGCCAGACTTCGGGAGCTCCAACTTGAGATTGAAAGTCTCTCGATGGAAATTCCATTTTTGCAAAAACAAGAGAAGGGTGAATCTTCAAAAACTCCCTCTCATAAAAAGATTTCAAAACAGGATGAGCCTCAAACTTTGATGAAACTCAAAGTAAAAGCCGAAGAATCATCTTGCAAAACAATTTCAAAATTTAATGAATCACAGACTTTGATTAATTTCAAAGCAAAGTCTGAATATTTCATCAAAAAAGATTTTCAAAACATATGGACAATTGAGGACAATTATTTCAATAAAAATCCTCATTTGATCATTCAAAAAATATTCCCAGATAGTTGGTTTTTTAAACCATGGGATCTTTCAAAACCCCAAAGTTACTACAAATCCATTCTTGAATTGACTGGTTCGGTAACAATTCAGGATAACCCAAAAGAGGGCCCAATAAACTATTCCACTGCAAAAATCCACAAAATTATCCCTCTTTCCGAATGGGGACAGAACCTATACACTTCAAAACAATTCCCATTAGACTTCAAAACCACCATAAAACATTGTAAGACATTCAATTACTGGGACTACCAACAAGCCTGGTATAATGCATTTTTAATCCAAAACAAGAATTTCAGTCATACTTGGCTGTTTTTCTTCAACCTAACCATGGATCCATCAAAAATCCCACAGTGGTTCGCCCATCGGTGGAAACTATATGGTTCCATCCCAGAAATCCTTCACAAGGAAGTCCAGGATAGCTTCCAAATCTTCAAAACAAATTACAAACCCTCAGATAAGGAACGCATGTTTCACCCTCTCATGCTTTTCTCTACCAAATTCTTTATACCATGGGTCTTGGCATGGTTCTTTGAAAATGACCAAAAGGATGTCCAGACTATCCTAACTAGAAGATTCAAAGTAAGATGGTGGACAAAATTCTCAATACCACCAAGCGTCAAAACTCAAGCCGTCACAACATGGCTTCAAAAACAAGGACTAATGAAGCCAACCCAAATACAAAATCAATTCTTGGCCCAAAAGTCTTTTGCCCAAACTCAGTTGGCAGCCGCAAAGACTGAGGATGAGTATTTCGAAATCACGTCTCAACTATTACAAAGCGAAACCAGTTCTACAAAACCCTCTTCCAGCTCAACTTCTGAAGCATGCATCGAATTGGAGGATCAAAACGAAGATGACTGTTTTGGCATCTTCTCACCTGTAAAATAATTCGGACCATATCAAAATGATGTAATTGGGCCTAGCCCATAAAATTTACAAAAAAAAAAAAAAAAAAAAAAGGAAAAGCCCAAACGGCAAATCAGACACATAAACACGTGGAAATATTCCACTTATTACTAGCAAACAAAACGTCAGAAGACAAATTGGCAATCAGTCTGCCATCAAAGTTGTCCTCCACAAACACCATTAGTCAAAAAGGAAGAAAGAATCTCATCATTTCCTCCACCAAACAAGCCACCTGTCCCAATTCGATGGCTATTTAAGGAAGACTCTTCTTCATCCCAAATCAGAGTTTGAAAACAGAGAGTTTACATAGAGAGTCTTAACTATCTTGTAATCTTCATTGTCTCAATATTCTCGCAAAACCTTGTATTTTTACATTTCCGTTTTCAAAACTACTTGTAAGTTATCTTTTGAATTAGAAATCAAAATTTGTTTTACATATTTGTTGTTCATTAAATATTAAGTATGCTCTGCACTTGCAACCTCGGTTGATCTGGTGCATCAGAAACCTTGTTGCATCTGTCCTTACTTTATTTATTTATAGTTCATCTCTCTGGTTATATATATATAGTGATAGATTTATTAAATAGATATATATAGTGATAGATTTATTAAATAGGGAAGTCTATTTGATCCCTAAGCATGCATCGACCACTTTATATATTTAGAACCGTTGTGGGGACAATGGATTATGCCGTGTGATTTATGTTTAGGATATCTCTTATAATGCGTACATTTTAATTAAAATTATAAAGTTTGATGATGATGTGCTAAATGTTATTGATTAATTTCCACAATTAACTACAGATGTTCTTTGATGATATATGTTGATGATAAGCATTTTTTAATTAAGAAATAAAAAGGATTTTGTTGTAGAAAACTACATTATATTTTATTTAATGTAGAAATAATCAATTAGTGTTTAGGATTAATTGATTACGGTTAAGATAAATGAAGAATAACCAATTACAAAAAATGTTGAACTTAAAGAATAAATGGTTACGAGGACTTTAATAATCGATTATAATGATAAATTGGAGTTTGGTATGTTATAAACTAGGATTAACTGATTAGGAATGGCTAGATAATTTATTAGTTTAAGAATTAGAAGCGAAAAATAGATAAGTTATGGATTAGCCAATTAGGATTGATTAGATGATCAATTAGCTTTAAGAATCAGATGTGAAAAATAGCTAAGTTGTAGATTAATCTATTAGGTGATGTGAATAATAGATTAAATTAATAATAATTGATTAGAATATACGGATTAATTGATTATATTAAGTTAGAATGGTTGATTAGGTTAATAATTAACTAGTAATGAGAAGTTAGATGGTAAGGTTGGACTATTAGCTAAGGATTAAGTTAATATTGGAGAATTTGTTGATATTATTGACATTTTTTATATGATTGTGATAACCGTTAATATGTCGTAGCACACCTAGTCGCAAATATGGGCTGAATGTTGTAACATCATGATAGAATCAGAACTCGACAATTGAGGAAACCTTGAGAAAGTTGTCAGTAGGAAGGTCTTATATAAAGGTAGACACGTTTGTTGAATAATAAATCAGCGTGACTAGACACTTTTATTCTTGGGCTAGTAGGTGATTTTTATACTCCTATGAACCTAAAGTTTGAATAGTGTAGCTTGATGATTAAGATTTTTATTGTTTTATCATGCATTTGTTAATATTGTTATAACAATATTATACGTAGTGATGTTGAATGTGCTTTTAATTAATCTGACTCCACTTAATTATGTCTTGAGAAAGAGAATGCCAAATTTACTCAATCTTTTAATGTCTGCATGTGAATTGATGCTTACACTTAAATTAAAATCAACGTTAACAAATTGACAAATCTAGTGTGACTTGTTTCAGTAATTTATATGTTACAATATTTGGTTTATTGCAGATTTTAATGATGTAAATTTTATGCAATTAAGAAGCAGTGAAGTTTCCCATAAATTATATTGACCATATGGCATGCTTACCATATGGACAACCTGCATTTGTCACCCCAATATAGGATTGAAATTGACCAATGCTACAATCACAATTTCATCAAGACATGCTAATTATAAAAATTCTCTGGTTCTTAAATATTTCAAGACAAGGGAAACGTAGTGCCAAATTGTCTTAGGATTCTTTAGCAAGTGTTAGACAACAGATTGATGATAGTAATTACGAGATGGTGAATATGTTTACCCAACAAAAGTAAGCAATAATAACACCATTAATGCAAACTAACAGTAATGCATGCGTGCACTACATTGGCAACACATATGGAAAGATTAAACTAATCATTAAGGGTAGTCATTCACGAGGAAATAAATTCCCAACAAGGGCAAGGAAATGTGGTTCCTATTACACATTTGTTATAATTAAACTATAAGATGTTAATTTATATATAATATTTTCTAAAGCACAACAATATATATGACACTGACAATAATTTAAAAAAATAAAAATAATTCAATATATCTATATATGTAGTGTGTCGATTTTCGATGTTCGACACTGAAGCACATCACACAATTCAATCTAAAGTACTAGTGATACATAGTATATAATAATATCATTATATTATATCAACATTGTGTGACACATCTTGTCAAAAAAAAAAAAAAAATCATTGTGTGAAACATGTGCATATTTGAATATCTTAATCACTTTGTCGATTATTCGATTTTTGTGTCAGGAAAAATGGCTTGATGTCTTTTTTGCTTTGATATTTATGAGTATAAATAATAGTTACAACATTTATATCTCATAGTTACAAATTAAGGGTAACAAATCAAATCCTGATTTGTTTAACATATTCTAGGAAAACTCATAAATATAATTACAAATTGATATTATGTCCTGATTCACATCCCCTCAAATTGAT
Organism: Cicer yamashitae; assembly: GCA_037974755.1. Classification (NCBI taxonomy): domain Eukaryota; kingdom Viridiplantae; phylum Streptophyta; class Magnoliopsida; order Fabales; family Fabaceae; genus Cicer; species Cicer yamashitae. Next base: position 13,717,401 of record JBBPBQ010020322.1, read on the forward strand.
GCGGTTGGTCAAAGAGCATCAATTTGCTAACTAGAAATTGATGGCGCGAGCGAGGAACGACTTTGGTAAGGATGTCTCCAACTTGAAACTGAGTATTGATGTAAGAGATGGACATAACATGATTATCATATGCCTCACAGATAGAGTCGCAATTTACTTCAATATGTTTGGTGCGCTCATGAAAAACAGATTAACAACAATATGAATATCACTTGTATTGTCAACATAGAGAGATGTCGGCGCTGTTTGATGGAATCCAAGTTCAGCTAAAAGACCTCAAAGCCAAATTATCTCAGAACAAGCCGTAGACATGGCACGATACTCTGATTCAGTAGATGATTTAGAGACTCTTGCTCATTTCTTACTTTTCCATGATATGAACGAAGAACCAAGAAACATGCACCAACCGGTGATAGATCGCCGAGTGTCAGGACACCCAACTCAATCAACATCACTATAAGAAATAAATTTGGGAACTATTCCAATGGGAAAGAAGAGACCCCAAAGAGACGTACCTATTAAATAGCGAATTATGTGACGAACCGATGCCAAGTGAAGGTGGCGAGGAGAGTGCATGAGCTGGTTGACTTGCTGAACAACAAATAATATGTCAAGACGCGTAATAGTCAAATAATTAAGACTACCCACGAGGTGCTGATATAGTAAAGAATATGTCAATAGGTCACCCTTAGCTCGGTGATATTTAACATTAACCTCAAGAGGAGTATCTACTGAATTAGATGATTGAAGTCCTGCCATAGAAATGAGGTATGTCGTATACTTATGGTGATGAAAAAATATACCCTTGTAAGTAGAATGCACCTCAAGGCCAAGGAAATAATGCAAGTTACCAAGGTCTATCATATGAAATGAGGTTTGTAATTGCTATTTAAGTTCATGGATGGATGCCTAATCATATCCAATAATGACCATATCATCAACATAAAGAAGAAGTAGAACAATGCCTGCACATGTGCGATGAATAAATAGAGAGGAATCACACCGACTCTGAGTAAAGGAGAACCCAAGTAGAGTGGAATGAAATTTCTCATACCATGCTCTGAGGCGCTTGTTTCAAACCATATAAAGAGCGGCTGAGCTTGCTCACACCCTTAGATGAAGAGAATAGACTTGGAGGAGGAATCATATAAATATCTTCAGTCAAATCACTATGCATAAATGCATTTTTGACATCCATTTGATGAAGGGACCACCCATTAGTAGCACCTATAGAGAGTATAATGCATACATTTGTCACTTTGGCTACCGGTGCAAAGTCATATGTAAATATGCAAGGATACTTATGTTTTTGATGAAGACAAAGACCAAGTAAAGTGATCAAGTTGCAAGTTCAAAGTGAATTCAACAATCAAGTCAACTATTGTCAATATGCTAGAAGACTTATAGTTTAAGGTACTTGATGCAATCTAATATTGTTATATTTCAAATGCACATGAGAACCTTCTACTTTAACATATGCATCAAAAGCATTTTCAAAGTGTCAAACTGCATGAACAATGTTTGAAAATTAAGTTTTTGACAAAAGTCAAAGTTGTATTCGACTACATATATGTGTAGCTGAATACAGATGAAGTCAGTAGTAAAAACTGCACATCTGTATTCGACTACAGCATGTTGTAGCCGAATACAAAATCAAGTCAATGGCAAAATCCAGTCATCTGTATTCGATTACAAGGATTTGTATTCGAATACAAGCTTAAAATTTTGAAATAAATCTGAACGTTACAGAGGTGTATTTGACTACACTTAGGCTGTAGCCGAATACAACTGTGAAGCAATGCAATTTTTCAGTTCAGATTCAATCTGGATCATTGCATATGTTCATCAAACCTCTAGGAATGATTGCCACTGATCTGAAGTGATGTCTAAGGAGTATAAATATTTCATAGTTTCAAATTTAACTTAAGAACTTTAACAAGAATCTTAGAACAACTTTCTGAAATATTTTGTGAATTATTCAAAGTCATACTTTCAATTTCAAGTACATGTTTTTCATTGTCATATCATTGAAAAAGGTTCTCTGTTGTACTTGAAATTATATTAGACCTGTTAGCATTGTACTCGATTGTTATACCCTCTTCATCTCAGTCAAAATCAGTGTTTTAAAATCAATCAAGTTATTGTGTAAATTGAGGAAATTGGTGTACTTTCTTCAAGTATTGTAAACTAGGATAGTGGTATGCTATCTTAGGCAGATTGTTAGAAGTTTGTAACATAAGTCTTAGAGTTAGACTTGTACTTATTCTAACATTAGTGGAAAATCTCTTGTGATGTGCAAGAGGACTGGATGTACCTTTGGGTTGAAAGGGGAACCAGGATAAATCGTTGTGTTCTTTATTTTTCTGCCATTTACATTTTTCTATACTCTAATCATAGTCAGAAAAATAATCCACTAACTCTCTAAAAACCAGAAAATTTCTAAAAACCTAATTCACCCCCCTCTTAGGTGCGCCTCTGTACTAACATCATCACAATCAATTCCATATTCCTGCTTGTTTCCTAAGGCAACCAATCGAACCTTGTAACGGTTAAGGTACCCATCAAAATTCAATTTCCTATAATACACCCTGTAATACCCCAATTTTGTCCAACTTATTATAAATAAATCAAAAAAGGAAAATATATATATAAAAAAGGAAATAAAAATAATTACAATAAATAGGCTCATTATGTCTCATCAATTTAGAATGCCCAATCAAATTACCATATTAAGCCAAATCAAATTACAATTTTAAAAATAAAACCAAATCAAATTACAATAAAACCAAATCAAATTAAGCCAATTGCTCCAGCATGTTTTGCCTCAGTTTTGTTCTCTATTGCTGCCCTTGCTCACTGCCAAACGTTGCTCCGCTGATGCTGACTGCTATTGATGTACAAGCCTTGCTCACTAATACATTTGTACCTTTTGTAACTAATAAGAGAAATAAAAACATAATTTTTATAAGTCAACCATTGTACATATGATATAGAGCAAAGAGACAAAATTCTGAGTTTGAAACAGAAAAAAAAATTAAAAGACAAATATGTTTGAATCATGTACAAAAATTAACCAAATCTGCAAATAAAAAATGTTCTTTAACCCAACAAACCAGCTCTGTCCAGCAGATGAATATAATCAAAAAAAAAAAACAAATAGGCTAAAATCGTGAATGGATCAGATGTGCAGAATAACTCAGATTATGAGCAAAAAAATTAAGCATCAAGCAGGAAATTGATAGGGAAGCACAAAGGCAAAGCAGGATAGCAACTAAACAAGTGAAAAACTCTATAAATACATCTTTATTTGTTTTTGAATGAAATGGAGTTTTATTTTTTTAAAAGAGAAGAAAAAAAAAAGAGAAATTTTTTTAAAGAGAGATTCTGAAACAAAAATGGTGTTGAGCGTAGAAGGAGCAACAACTCAACTCCATCCTTAAAATCATATATACATAGAAAATTAAAAAAAAAATAGAAAGTATAATGAAGGGACCACCCATTAGTAGCACCTATAGAGAGTATAATGCAGACATTTGTCACTTTGGCTACCGGTGCAAAGTCATATGTAAATATGCAAGGATACTTATGTTTTTGATGAAGACAAAGACCAAGTAAAGTGATCAAGTTGCAAGTTCAAAGTGAATTCAACAATCAAGTCAACTATTGTCAATATGCTAGAAGACTTATAGTTTAAGGTACTTGATGCAATCTAATATTGTTATATTTCAAATGCACATGAGAACCTTCTACTTTAACATATGCATCAAAAGCATTTTCAAAGTGTCAAACTGCATGAACAATGTTTGAAAATTAAGTTTTTGACAAAAGTCAAAGTTGTATTCGACTACATATATGTGTAGCTGAATACAGATGAAGTCA
>JBBPBQ010020322.1:13721289-13797263 GCA_037974755.1 Cicer yamashitae
AAGTGATGTCTAAGGAGTATAAATATTTCATAGTTTCAAATTTAACTTAAGAACTTTAACAAGAATCTTAGAACAACTTTCTGAAATATTTTGTGAATTATTCAAAGTCATACTTTCAATTTCAAGTACATGTTTTTCATTGTCATATCATTGAAAAAGGTTCTCTGTTGTACTTGAAATTATATTAGACCTGTTAGCATTGTACTCGATTGTTATACCCTCTTCATCTCAGTCAAAATCAGTGTTTTAAAATCAATCAAGTTATTGTGTAAATTGAGGAAATTGGTGTACTTTCTTCAAGTATTGTAAACTAGGATAGTGGTATGCTATCTTAGGCAGATTGTTAGAAGTTTGTAACATAAGTCTTAGAGTTAGACTTGTACTTATTCTAACATTAGTGGAAAATCTCTTGTGATGTGCAAGAGGACTGGATGTACCTTTGGGTTGAAAGGGGAACCAGGATAAATCGTTGTGTTCTTTATTTTTCTGCCATTTACATTTTTCTATACTCTAATCATAGTCAGAAAAATAATCCACTAACTCTCTAAAAACCAGAAAATTTCTAAAAACCTAATTCACCCCCCTCTTAGGTGCGCCTCTGTACTAACATCATCACAATCAATTCCATATTCCTGCTTGTTTCCTAAGGCAACCAATCGAACCTTGTAACGGTTAAGGTACCCATCAAAATTCAATTTCCTATAATACACCCTGTAATACCCCAATTTTGTCCAACTTATTATAAATAAATCAAAAAAGGAAAATATATATATAAAAAAGGAAATAAAAATAATTACAATAAATAGGCTCATTATGTCTCATCAATTTAGAATGCCCAATCAAATTACCATATTAAGCCAAATCAAATTACAATTTTAAAAATAAAACCAAATCAAATTACAATAAAACCAAATCAAATTAAGCCAATTGCTCCAGCATGTTTTGCTCAGTTTTGTTCTCTATTGCTGCCCTTGCTCACTGCCAAACGTTGCTCCGCTGATGCTGACTGCTATTGATGTACAAGCCTTGCTCACTAATACATTTGTACCTTTTGTAACTAATAAGAGAAATAAAAACATAATTTTTATAAGTCAACCATTGTACATATGATATAGAGCAAAGAGACAAAATTCTGAGTTTGAAACAGAAAAAAAAATTAAAAGACAAATATGTTTGAATCATGTACAAAAATTAACCAAATCTGCAAATAAAAAATGTTCTTTAACCCAACAAACCAGCTCTGTCCAGCAGATGAATATAATCAAAAAAAAAAAACAAATAGGCTAAAATCGTGAATGGATCAGATGTGCAGAATAACTCAGATTATGAGCAAAAAAATTAAGCATCAAGCAGGAAATTGATAGGGAAGCACAAAGGCAAAGCAGGATAGCAACTAAACAAGTGAAAAACTCTATAAATACATCTTTATTTGTTTTTGAATGAAATGGAGTTTTATTTTTTTAAAAGAGAAGAAAAAAAAAAGAGAAATTTTTTTAAAGAGAGATTCTGAAACAAAAATGGTGTTGAGCGTAGAAGGAGCAACAACTCAACTCCATCCTTAAAATCATATATACATAGAAAATTAAAAAAAAAATAGAAAGTATAATGAAGGGACCACCCATTAGTAGCACCTATAGAGAGTATAATGCAGACATTTGTCACTTTGGCTACCGGTGCAAAGTCATATGTAAATATGCAAGGATACTTATGTTTTTGATGAAGACAAAGACCAAGTAAAGTGATCAAGTTGCAAGTTCAAAGTGAATTCAACAATCAAGTCAACTATTGTCAATATGCTAGAAGACTTATAGTTTAAGGTACTTGATGCAATCTAATATTGTTATATTTCAAATGCACATGAGAACCTTCTACTTTAACATATGCATCAAAAGCATTTTCAAAGTGTCAAACTGCATGAACAATGTTTGAAAATTAAGTTTTTGACAAAAGTCAAAGTTGTATTCGACTACATATATGTGTAGCTGAATACAGATGAAGTCAGTAGTAAAAACTGCACATCTGTATTCGACTACAGCATGTTGTAGCCGAATACAAAATCAAGTCAATGGCAAAATCCAGTCATCTGTATTCGACTACAAGGATTTGTATTCGAATACAAGCTTAAAATTTTGAAATAAATCTGAACGTTACAGAGGTGTATTTGACTACACTTAGGCTGTAGCCGAATACAACTGTGAAGCAATGCAATTTTTCAGTTCAGATTCAATCTGGATCATTGCATATGTTCATCAAACCTCTAGGAATGATTGCCACTGATCTAAAGTGATGTCTAAGGAGTATAAATATTTCATAGTTTCAAATTTAACTTAAGAACTTTAACAAGAATCTTAGAACAACTTTCTGAAATATTTTGTGAATTATTCAAAGTCATACTTTCAATTTCAAGTACATGTTTTTCATTGTCATATCATTGAAAAAGGTTCTCTGTTGTACTTGAAATTATATTAGACCTGTTAGCATTGTACTCAATTGTTATACCCTCTTCATCTCAGTCAAAATCAGTGTTTTAAAATCAATCAAGTTATTGTGTAAATTGAGGAAATTGGTGTACTTTCTTCAAGTATTGTAAACTAGGATAGTGGTATGCTATCTTAGGCAGATTGTTAGAAGTTTGTAACATAAGTCTTAGAGTTAGACTTGTACTTATTCTAACATTAGTGGAAAATCTCTTGTGATGTGCAAGAGGACTGGATGTACCTTTGGGTTGAAAGGGGAACCAGGATAAATCGTTGTGTTCTTTATTTTTCTGCCATTTACATTTTTCTATACTCTAATCATAGTCAGAAAAATAATCCACTAACTCTCTAAAAACCAGAAAATTTCTAAAAACCTAATTCACCCCCCTCTTAGGTGCGCCTCTGTACTAACATCATCACAATCAATTCCATATTCCTGCTTGTTTCCTAAGGCAACCAATCGAACCTTGTAACGGTTAAGGTACCCATCAAAATTCAATTTCCTATAATACACCCTGTAATACCCCAATTTTGTCCAACTTATTATAAATAAATCAAAAAAGGAAAATATATATATAAAAAAGGAAATAAAAATAATTACAATAAATAGGCTCATTATGTCTCATCAATTTAGAATGCCCAATCAAATTACCATATTAAGCCAAATCAAATTACAATTTTAAAAATAAAACCAAATCAAATTACAATAAAACCAAATCAAATTAAGCCAATTGCTCCAGCATGTTTTGCCTCAGTTTTGTTCTCTATTGCTGCCCTTGCTCACTGCCAAACGTTGCTCCGCTGATGCTGACTGCTATTGATGTACAAGCCTTGCTCACTAATACATTTGTACCTTTTGTAACTAATAAGAGAAATAAAAACATAATTTTTATAAGTCAACCATTGTACATATGATATAGAGCAAAGAGACAAAATTCTGAGTTTGAAACAGAAAAAAAAATTAAAAGACAAATATGTTTGAATCATGTACAAAAATTAACCAAATCTGCAAATAAAAAATGTTCTTTAACCCAACAAACCAGCTCTGTCCAGCAGATGAATATAATCAAAAAAAAAAAACAAATAGGCTAAAATCGTGAATGGATCAGATGTGCAGAATAACTCAGATTATGAGCAAAAAAATTAAGCATCAAGCAGGAAATTGATAGGGAAGCACAAAGGCAAAGCAGGATAGCAACTAAACAAGTGAAAAACTCTATAAATACATCTTTATTTGTTTTTGAATGAAATGGAGTTTTATTTTTTTAAAAGAGAAGAAAAAAAAAAGAGAAATTTTTTTAAAGAGAGATTCTGAAACAAAAATGGTGTTGAGCGTAGAAGGAGCAACAACTCAACTCCATCCTTAAAATCATATATACATAGAAAATTAAAAAAAAAATAGAAAGTATAATGAAGGGACCACCCATTAGTAGCACCTATAGAGAGTATAATGCAGACATTTGTCACTTTGGCTACCGGTGCAAAGTCATATGTAAATATGCAAGGATACTTATGTTTTTGATGAAGACAAAGACCAAGTAAAGTGATCAAGTTGCAAGTTCAAAGTGAATTCAACAATCAAGTCAACTATTGTCAATATGCTAGAAGACTTATAGTTTAAGGTACTTGATGCAATCTAATATTGTTATATTTCAAATGCACATGAGAACCTTCTACTTTAACATATGCATCAAAAGCATTTTCAAAGTGTCAAACTGCATGAACAATGTTTGAAAATTAAGTTTTTGACAAAAGTCAAAGTTGTATTCGACTACATATATGTGTAGCTGAATACAGATGAAGTCAATAGTAAAAACTGCACATCTGTATTCGACTACAGCATGTTGTAGCCGAATACAAAATCAAGTCAATGGCAAAATCCAGTCATCTGTATTCGACTACAAGGATTTGTATTCGAATACAAGCTTAAAATTTTGAAATAAATCTGAACGTTACAGAGGTGTATTTGACTACACTTAGGCTGTAGCCGAATACAACTGTGAAGCAATGCAATTTTTCAGTTCAGATTCAATCTGGATCATTGCATATGTTCATCAAACCTCTAGGAATGATTGCCACTGATCTAAAGTGATGTCTAAGGAGTATAAATATTTCATAGTTTCAAATTTAACTTAAGAACTTTAACAAGAATCTTAGAACAACTTTCTGAAATATTTTGTGAATTATTCAAAGTCATACTTTCAATTTCAAGTACATGTTTTTCATTGTCATATCATTGAAAAAGGTTCTCTGTTGTACTTGAAATTATATTAGACCTGTTAGCATTGTACTCGATTGTTATACCCTCTTCATCTCAGTCAAAATCAGTGTTTTAAAATCAATCAAGTTATTGTGTAAATTGAGGAAATTGGTGTACTTTCTTCAAGTATTGTAAACTAGGATAGTGGTATGCTATCTTAGGCAGATTGTTAGAAGTTTGTAACATAAGTCTTAGAGTTAGACTTGTACTTATTCTAACATTAGTGGAAAATCTCTTGTGATGTGCAAGAGGACTGGATGTACCTTTGGGTTGAAAGGGGAACCAGGATAAATCGTTGTGTTCTTTATTTTTCTGCCATTTACATTTTTCTATACTCTAATCATAGTCAGAAAAATAATCCACTAACTCTCTAAAAACCAGAAAATTTCTAAAAACCTAATTCACCCCCCTCTTAGGTGCGCCTCTGTACTAACATCATCACAATCAATTCCATATTCCTGCTTGTTTCCTAAGGCAACCAATCGAACCTTGTAACGGTTAAGGTACCCATCAAAATTCAATTTCCTATAATACACCCTGTAATACCCCAATTTTGTCCAACTTATTATAAATAAATCAAAAAAGGAAAATATATATATAAAAAAGGAAATAAAAATAATTACAATAAATAGGCTCATTATGTCTCATCAATTTAGAATGCCCAATCAAATTACCATATTAAGCCAAATCAAATTACAATTTTAAAAATAAAACCAAATCAAATTACAATAAAACCAAATCAAATTAAGCCAATTGCTCCAGCATGTTTTGCCTCAGTTTTGTTCTCTATTGCTGCCCTTGCTCACTGCCAAACGTTGCTCCGCTGATGCTGACTGCTATTGATGTACAAGCCTTGCTCACTAATACATTTGTACCTTTTGTAACTAATAAGAGAAATAAAAACATAATTTTTATAAGTCAACCATTGTACATATGATATAGAGCAAAGAGACAAAATTCTGAGTTTGAAACAGAAAAAAAAATTAAAAGACAAATATGTTTGAATCATGTACAAAAATTAACCAAATCTGCAAATAAAAAATGTTCTTTAACCCAACAAACCAGCTCTGTCCAGCAGATGAATATAATCAAAAAAAAAAAAACAAATAGGCTAAAATCGTGAATGGATCAGATGTGCAGAATAACTCAGATTATGAGCCAAAAAATTAAGCATCAAGCAGGAAATTGATAGGGAAGCACAAAGGCAAAGCAGGATAGCAACTAAACAAGTGAAAAACTCTATAAATACATCTTTATTTGTTTTTGAATGAAATGGAGTTTTATTTTTTTAAAAGAGAAGAAAAAAAAAAGAGAAATTTTTTTAAAGAGAGATTCTGAAACAAAAATGGTGTTGAGCGTAGAAGGAGCAACAACTCAACTCCATCCTTAAAATCATATATACATAGAAAATTAAAAAAAAAATAGAAAGTATAATGAAGGGACCACCCATTAGTAGCACCTATAGAGAGTATAATGCAGACATTTGTCACTTTGGCTACCGGTGCAAAGTCATATGTAAATATGCAAGGATACTTATGTTTTTGATGAAGACAAAGACCAAGTAAAGTGATCAAGTTGCAAGTTCAAAGTGAATTCAACAATCAAGTCAACTATTGTCAATATGCTAGAAGACTTATAGTTTAAGGTACTTGATGCAATCTAATATTGTTATATTTCAAATGCACATGAGAACCTTCTACTTTAACATATGCATCAAAAGCATTTTCAAAGTGTCAAACTGCATGAACAATGTTTGAAAATTAAGTTTTTGACAAAAGTCAAAGTTGTATTCGACTACATATATGTGTAGCTGAATACAGATGAAGTCAATAGTAAAAACTGCACATCTGTATTCGACTACAGCATGTTGTAGCCGAATACAAAATCAAGTCAATGGCAAAATCCAGTCATCTGTATTCGACTACAAGGATTTGTATTCGAATACAAGCTTAAAATTTTGAAATAAATCTGAACGTTACAGAGGTGTATTTGACTACACTTAGGCTGTAGCCGAATACAACTGTGAAGCAATGCAATTTTTCAGTTCAGATTCAATCTGGATCATTGCATATGTTCATCAAACCTCTAGGAATGATTGCCACTGATCTAAAGTGATGTCTAAGGAGTATAAATATTTCATAGTTTCAAATTTAACTTAAGAACTTTAACAAGAATCTTAGAACAACTTTCTGAAATATTTTGTGAATTATTCAAAGTCATACTTTCAATTTCAAGTACATGTTTTTCATTGTCATATCATTGAAAAAGGTTCTCTGTTGTACTTGAAATTATATTAGACCTGTTAGCATTGTACTCAATTGTTATACCCTCTTCATCTCAGTCAAAATCAGTGTTTTAAAATCAATCAAGTTATTGTGTAAATTGAGGAAATTGGTGTACTTTCTTCAAGTATTGTAAACTAGGATAGTGGTATGCTATCTTAGGCAGATTGTTAGAAGTTTGTAACATAAGTCTTAGAGTTAGACTTGTACTTATTCTAACATTAGTGGAAAATCTCTTGTGATGTGCAAGAGGACTGGATGTACCTTTGGGTTGAAAGGGGAACCAGGATAAATCGTTGTGTTCTTTATTTTTCTGCCATTTACATTTTTCTATACTCTAATCATAGTCAGAAAAATAATCCACTAACTCTCTAAAAACCAGAAAATTTCTAAAAACCTAATTCACCCCCCTCTTAGGTGCGCCTCTGTACTAACATCATCACAATCAATTCCATATTCCTGCTTGTTTCCTAAGGCAACCAATCGAACCTTGTAACGGTTAAGGTACCCATCAAAATTCAATTTCCTATAATACACCCTGTAATACCCCAATTTTGTCCAACTTATTATAAATAAATCAAAAAAGGAAAATATATATATAAAAAAGGAAATAAAAATAATTACAATAAATAGGCTCATTATGTCTCATCAATTTAGAATGCCCAATCAAATTACCATATTAAGCCAAATCAAATTACAATTTTAAAAATAAAACCAAATCAAATTACAATAAAACCAAATCAAATTAAGCCAATTGCTCCAGCATGTTTTGCTCAGTTTTGTTCTCTATTGCTGCCCTTGCTCACTGCCAAACGTTGCTCCGCTGATGCTGACTGCTATTGATGTACAAGCCTTGCTCACTAATACATTTGTACCTTTTGTAACTAATAAGAGAAATAAAAACATAATTTTTATAAGTCAACCATTGTACATATGATATAGAGCAAAGAGACAAAATTCTGAGTTTGAAACAGAAAAAAAAATTAAAAGACAAATATGTTTGAATCATGTACAAAAATTAACCAAATCTGCAAATAAAAAATGTTCTTTAACCCAACAAACCAGCTCTGTCCAGCAGATGAATATAATCAAAAAAAAAAAACAAATAGGCTAAAATCGTGAATGGATCAGATGTGCAGAATAACTCAGATTATGAGCAAAAAAATTAAGCATCAAGCAGGAAATTGATAGGGAAGCACAAAGGCAAAGCAGGATAGCAACTAAACAAGTGAAAAACTCTATAAATACATCTTTATTTGTTTTTGAATGAAATGGAGTTTTATTTTTTTAAAAGAGAAGAAAAAAAAAAGAGAAATTTTTTTAAAGAGAGATTCTGAAACAAAAATGGTGTTGAGCGTAGAAGGAGCAACAACTCAACTCCATCCTTAAAATCATATATACATAGAAAATTAAAAAAAAAATAGAAAGTATAATGAAGGGACCACCCATTAGTAGCACCTATAGAGAGTATAATGCAGACATTTGTCACTTTGGCTACCGGTGCAAAGTCATATGTAAATATGCAAGGATACTTATGTTTTTGATGAAGACAAAGACCAAGTAAAGTGATCAAGTTGCAAGTTCAAAGTGAATTCAACAATCAAGTCAACTATTGTCAATATGCTAGAAGACTTATAGTTTAAGGTACTTGATGCAATCTAATATTGTTATATTTCAAATGCACATGAGAACCTTCTACTTTAACATATGCATCAAAAGCATTTTCAAAGTGTCAAACTGCATGAACAATGTTTGAAAATTAAGTTTTTGACAAAAGTCAAAGTTGTATTCGACTACATATATGTGTAGCTGAATACAGATGAAGTCAGTAGTAAAAACTGCACATCTGTATTCGACTACAGCATGTTGTAGCCGAATACAAAATCAAGTCAATGGCAAAATCCAGTCATCTGTATTCGACTACAAGGATTTGTATTCGAATACAAGCTTAAAATTTTGAAATAAATCTGAACGTTACAGAGGTGTATTTGACTACACTTAGGCTGTAGCCGAATACAACTGTGAAGCAATGCAATTTTTCAGTTCAGATTCAATCTGGATCATTGCATATGTTCATCAAACCTCTAGGAATGATTGCCACTGATCTAAAGTGATGTCTAAGGAGTATAAATATTTCATAGTTTCAAATTTAACTTAAGAACTTTAACAAGAATCTTAGAACAACTTTCTGAAATATTTTGTGAATTATTCAAAGTCATACTTTCAATTTCAAGTACATGTTTTTCATTGTCATATCATTGAAAAAGGTTCTCTGTTGTACTTGAAATTATATTAGACCTGTTAGCATTGTACTCAATTGTTATACCCTCTTCATCTCAGTCAAAATCAGTGTTTTAAAATCAATCAAGTTATTGTGTAAATTGAGGAAATTGGTGTACTTTCTTCAAGTATTGTAAACTAGGATAGTGGTATGCTATCTTAGGCAGATTGTTAGAAGTTTGTAACAGAAGTCTTAGAGTTAGACTTGTACTTATTCTAACATTAGTGGAAAATCTCTTGTGATGTGCAAGAGGACTGGATGTACCGTTGGGTTGAAAGGGGAACCAGGATATATCGTTGTGTTCTTTATTTTTCTGCCATTTACATTTTTCTATACTCTAATCATAGTCAGAAAAATAATCCACTAACTCTCTAAAAACCAGAAAATTTCTAAAAACCTAATTCACCCCCCTCTTAGGTGCGCCTCTGTACTAACATCATCACAATCAATTCCATATTCCTGCTTGTTTCCTAAGGCAACCAATCGAACCTTGTAACGGTTAAGGGACCCATCAAAATTCAATTTCCTATAATACACCCTGTAATACCCCAATTTTGTCCAACTTATTATAAATAAATCAAAAAAGGAAAATATATATATAAAAAAGGAAATAAAAATAATTACAATAAATAGGCTCATTATGTCTCATCAATTTAGAATGCCCAATCAAATTACCATATTAAGCCAAATCAAATTACAATTTTAAAAATAAAACCAAATAAATTACAATAAAACCAAATCAAATTAAGCCAATTGCTCCAGCATGTTTTGCCTCTGTTTTGTTCTCTATTGCTGCCCTTGCTCACTGACAAACGTTGCTCCGCTGATGCTGACTGCTATTGATGTACAAGCCTTGCTCACTAATACATTTGTACCTTTTGTAACTAATTAGAGAAATAAAAACATAATTTTTATAAGTCAGCCATTGTACATATGATATAGAGCAAAGAGACAAAATTCTGTGTTTGAAACAGAAAAAAATTAAAAGACAAATATGTTTGAATCATGTACAAAAATTAACCAAATCTGCAAATAAAAAATGTTCTTTAACCCAACAAACCAGCTTTGTCCAACAGATGAATATAATCAGATAAAAACAAATAGGCTAAAATCGTGAATGGATCAGATGTGCAGAATAACTCAGATTATGGGCAAAAAAATTAAGCATCAAGCAGGAAATTGATAGGGAAGCACAAAGGCAGAGCAGGATAGCAACTAATCAAGTGAAAAACTCTATAAATACATCTTTATTTGTTTTTGAATGAAATTGAGTTTTATTTTTTTAAAAGAGAAGAAAAAAAAAAGAGAAAATTTTTTAAAGAGAGATTCTGAAACAAAAATGGTGTTGAGCGTAGAAGGAGCAACAACTCAACTCCATCCTTAAAATCATATATACATAGAAAATTAAATAAAAAAAATAGAAAAGGAGAGAAACAGAAGTCACCGTCAATTCCGCAGCTAACCACCGTCAATCGTGCACTGCCTCTGCCTTTTTCTTTTGGGTCTGTGTCACTCTCATGTTTGTTGTTCTTTCTCTATCTTTGTTTCTATTTCACTTTTAAAATGAAAGGATGAATTATATGAAGCTTGTATTAGAATTAAAAATGAGATTTTGGTTAGGTTGATTTATTGAAACTGAGTTTTTGAAATGATGCTTGCTTGTTTAGGATTTATTGAGATTTGAATATGTTTACTTTTGTTTTGAAATGATGCTGGGGCTGGGTTGTTTTGTTTTGAAATGAATGGGGCTGTTTTGAAATCATGCTTAGTTGTTTGGAAATACAGCTATTTGGATACATAGCTTATGAAAACATGGGCGGCCACGTTGTCTTTAAAAGGTTCTGCAACCAGGCATAGGCAACTTAGCCTAAACAATTACTATTTGATGATTTTAAGCTGAAAAGGTTTTGCAACCAGGCGTTGACACAGCTTAGCCTGAACAATTACTATTTGATGATTTTAGTTTATTAAATATTTATTTATTTAAAAATAAAACCAACAAAATATTACTTCAAAATACATATTGTGATAATTTGACCGTTTTAAAACTCGTTTTTTTATTTTTTTAAATAATTATACAAAAAATTATTTTCAAGTGGTTAATTAGATGTTACATCTTTTTAATCTTTGAGCGCACAAGTTGTACAACTTGGAGATTTTAAAAGCTCATTTTTATAACAAAAATAATAAAACTATTTTTAAACGGGTTAACTAGATGTGACATCCTTTTAGTCCTTGAGTTTTTTTAAGACACAAGTTGAAGGACTAGATAGTTTTAAAACTCATTTTTTTAAAAATAATTATTCAAATCAAACCAACTCTTTTGGCAAAAAAAAATATTTTTTTTTATTTAAAACGATTTTCTAAAAAAACAATCAACATATCTGCATTTTTCTACCCGAGAACTACGTATCTTTAATTTCTCCATCGCACCGGGAGATGCGTAGGAGCAAGATCACATTCTTGTCAAGCATTTTAATAAAAATTTCTTTTTTTTTGTCCTTTATTTCTTAAGCACACATTTATTCCAAAATCATATTAAAAATAATTGTTATTCATATTTAATAATAAGGAGAAATAAATATACTTAAGTTAATATTAATCTTGCACACTTAATTATAGGTAACTGTATTTTAGCGGATGTCGTAGGGTGCTAATACCTTCCCTACGCATAATCGACTCCCGAACTCAAAATTTGGTTTCAAAGACCATTTTTTTTTTCTCTTTTTAAGGGTTTCCCAATATTTTCTCTATTTGAAAATAAATTTTGGTGGCGACTCCATTGAATTCGAGAAACACTCGAAATTTTACGCCGCAACAGCTGGCGACTCAATTGGAGAAATTTTGGAGAGTCAAGCCTAACTTAATTAATTTTGCATAATTTTTAACTTTTTTATATTTGTTTGTTTTTCATTTTCTTTTACTTTATGTGTCTATTATTTCTTAATAAGTATTAGCTGACAATATTATACTTTTTTAAGCTAGTATATCATTTTTATTTATTTTGTTAGTTATTTATTTATTTTGTATATGTATATATGTTTTATTAGCATTATGGAGCTATTTAATTATACTTATTCCACACCCTACACTTTTACTAAGACACACACTTATGAGTGGAATCTTTTATCCGGGTTTGAACAAAACTTAAGTTTAGTTTCGAGGTTGCGTAGTGGTAGCCTTCTGGATGTACATACTATTTGGTTAGCATGAAGATCTCACCTAGAGTTTGGCCTTGTTGAGGGTATTGTTACTCCAAATAGTTTACCTATTGTTGTTGACAATATTCCAAAATAAGATTACTGGCTCTAGGAACCGTATTTAGAACTATTGAGCCACCCTTGTGAGAGTTTCACTACATAAGTCAATAGACCCCTTTCATCATAAGAATATCCATATAAGCAAAAAAAAAACCTCATACATTCATTCAAAACTTTATATATTCACAACAGTCATTCTACATAATTGCGTTCATATCTCATAACATTGTTTCTTTTGAAAAATAAATTGGCATTTTGCATCAATTTTTAAGATTGTTGGGCAATCATAAGGACCTTAGTCACGTGTTAAATTAAAGTGGACAGTGGGATCGGAAAAAAGAAAAACTTTACTTGTAAAGTTCAAGCAACCTGATTTGAAAAGTTTAAGAGACATCATCAATCAAATGAAAACTATACAACGTCAGAGTTTCTTTCACAAATATGGGAAGATTCTAAATCTCTTGGCAGTGAATGTGAAAACAGGGGCCCTCACGGCATCGGCTTAGTATTACGACCCTCTCTTAAGATGTTTCACCTTTCAAGACTTTCAGTTGGCCTCAACATTAGAGGAATTGGAACGAATATTGGGTTACTCCTTAGAGAAAGGAAATCCTTATCGATATACTGGGCAACCACCAAGTTTGAGTGCAATTACTGAAGTGTTGAAAATCGGCATAAGAGAATTGGCAAGTACAAAAGAGGAAAAAGGAGCTATTCATGGTTTTTCAAGAAAATATCTAGAGCAAAAGTGCCAAGATTTAGTCGTTAAAAAAGAATGGAGTACTTTTATAGATGTTTTGGCTCTCATTATCTATGGTATTGTTTTATTCCCAAACCTTGATAATTTTGTAGACTTTGTTGCCATCAATGTCTTCTTAGCTTTTAACAAAAATAAACAAAATCCAGTTCCCGTAGATCTTGCTGATGTATACTACTCTCTGCATATGCGACACGAGAAGAAATGGGGAACAATTTTGTGTTGTGTTCCAGTGCTGTATATTTGGTTCATGTCTCATATGTTCAAGAAAGGGTATCATGTTGGAGTAAAAAATAATCGTGAATGGGCTCAAAGTATAGCTAGTCTTACCGAGGACAATTTTCATGGTATCATAGAGAACAACGGGTGGACGAAGTAATATGCCAATGCGGAGATTTCCCAAATGTACCTCTCATGGGAACCAAAGGATGTATTAATTACAATTCGACGGTAGCTCTGAGACAACTTGACTACTCTATGTTGGAGAAACTAGATGATAAATCGTTGGAAGCTTTTGTTTTGCACAATACGGGTATAGTAGACCCACCAATGTTGCGAAGAATAAGTCGAGCTTGGGAAATGATCATTAGAAAAGGAAGAGTACTCAGATGCAGAAGTTGCAGCACATAGGAGCCCTATCAACAATGGGTAAAGAAAAGAGTCCAAGAAATCAAGTTGCCTTTCCACAGTACACCCTCGAGTGATCTGGAAATATCTGAACCTACCCTTATTACCAATGAAGAAATAGAAGAACTCAAAGCATCATTGTTAAAATCTAAAGAGGAGAAAAAAGAGCTACAAGCAAAGTTAGAAAAAGTCTCACAAGAGAACGAGAACTTATGATCAAAAAACTCTTGTAAGAGTCAGTTCATTGAGAGAAGCAACAAGAGGTTGAGAATTGAAAAGGAAAATAAACTTGACATGCAAGACTGTTTGAGAGGTGCAAATGAAGAGTTAGATGTGCGAAAGTAAGAAAAGAATGCAGCTATTGAAGAGGCCTATATGTGGAAGCAGTTGTGGACAAAATCAGCAAGCTCTGAGAGGAACATAAAAAAGGAGTTTGAAGGTTCAAAGAAACAACTGAATTGCTGAGTATGATAGTAAATTAAGGAATGAGAGGCAACACAAAGAAGAAATTGAAGAATTACTCTCAAAACATCAAGATGCACTAAGAACAAAATGGAGACTTCTATTGAGTTGAAGAATTACATTGATTACCAAGAAAAGATCTATAATGACTTAAAGGATGAAACCATATATTGGGAGGATCGTTTTATGATGTTGTTAGGTCAGTTGAAGAATCAAGAGATCTATAAAGAGCTAGAAGATAAAGGCAGACATTGGAAAAACTGTTTTTCAAAATTGGCAATGCTAGCTAATCAAGCAATCATAAAAATTCCAAAGCATCTAAGAGAGATTGATGCGGTAATGCATCCGCTCAATACTCCAGTCAAAGTCTACAAGTTCGTTGAATATATCAAAAATTTAGTAGAAGAATTGAAAGAGAAAATTGGTTGTCCTATTAAAAGAGAAGATTAAAGTACCATAGTCAATTTAGTTTTTAATTTAATTGTGATGTACTCCTTTTCTCATCAATGAAAGATTTGCTATTTTGATTTCCGATCTCCATATTTTCTTCACTATTAATTCGTTTTTGTTAAAAAATATTTTTTACATAAGCCTTATGATTCCCCAACATCCAACTATCATAATTAACTAATTAAATTCATCTTCATTCCATTCATATTTAATACATACTCATAGAATTTTATTTATTTATTTTATTATAAAAAAACAGAAAAGAAAAAATCAATAAAGCTGTTTCCCCGACACCTTTATCAGACTCGCGCAAACTCCAAGATCATGGATAAACTTGAGCAAAACCAAGAAGTGATGAGAGCAAATGTTAACCAATTGAAGGACAAGGCTGATCGAATCCTAGAAGCTATACAGGCTTTGGCAAGGAAGGAGAATACAGATGGGGATCCTCCAACTGCAAATGAAGAACACCAAACCACTCCTTCTCACCCACGAGGTTTTACCCTGACTAACCAACAGTTTTGTACAGCACCTGTGCAATTTCCTATGTATGGTCTCCCACCTGGTTATACTCTGCCTTTAGTCATCAACCCCATGGACAATAACCCAAACCACTCAACTATCAACACCCAAAGTCTAAACCAACCACAAATCCCACCTCATATGGGCTACATGCCACCCCAAAACACTATAACCTCAAAAAATATTCCATATAGTGCACCCCAAGTACCCCATTTTGATGCTAACGAGAATTGGCAACAACCTCACGTTGGGGATGATACACAATCGAAAGAGAAATTCCATGTTTTAGAAGTGCGAATAAAAGCAACTGAGGGGCATAATGTCTATGGTCTCGAAGCTTTTGATATGTGTTTGGTTCCCGATGTGACTATCCCTCTAAAATTCAAGGTTCCTGAGTTTGAAAAGTACAAAGGCGCCACATGTCCTAAAAATCATCTGACTATGTATTGCAGAAAAATGGCTTCTCATGCTCATAACGACAAACTTCTCATTCACTTTTTCCAAGAGAGTTTGAGTGGGGCATCGTTAAGTTGGTATATGCATCTCGAGCGAAATCGAATTCGTTCGTGGAAAGACTTGGCTGATGCCTTCTTAAAACAATACAAGTACAACATTGAGATGGCCCCTAATAGGATGCAATTGCAAAATTCATTGAAAAAGGACAACGAAACTTTCAAAGAATACGCACAACGATGGAGAGAAGTGGCATCACAAGTAGAACCTCATTTATCTGAAAGGGAAATGGTTGGTATGTTTATGGATACTCTCCAGTCACCTTTTTATGATAAGATGATTGGGAGTATGTCATCAAACTTTTCCGACCTGGTCATGATAGGAGAAAGGGTAGAAAGTGGGATGAGGAGTGGCAAGATCATATGTGCAACAAGTGGCGTGAAGAAACCCCAAATGGGATTCATAAAAAAGAAAGAAGGGGATGCTAACGCTGTAATGGTAAACCCAATAGTCTCCTATTTTCCATCCATAAACTCTTATCGACCCCCCAAATTTCCAGCCCCCGATACCCCAAACTCCTTACATTCCCTATCCATATGTGGCTGCAACCTCACAAGCGTGATACCCTTAATATCACCCTTCAAGACCACCTTTTTTATCAACCACCTCTAGTCCAACCACCACCTATCACATTTCCCCAACAAAACCAACGAAACCAAAATCCAAACCCGAATCAATACAAACCACCAGTTAATCGAGAAAAGAAGATAACCCATTTTGATCTAATTCTTGTAACATACAACCAATTCTTGCCTCACCTACTCCAGAATTCAATGGTAGTCTTGAGAACAATGAAACCTTTGGAACCACCATTCCCAAAGTGGTATAACCCAAACGCCAAATGTGAATACCATGCTGGAGCTGTAGGGCATTCCATCGAAGATTGCCAAGCCCTAAAATCTAAAGTGCAAGAATTGATTAATGCAAAATGGCTTACCTTCAAGGAAGACGGTTTCAACGTAGGGAGTAATCCCTTACCGGGCCACAGAGATACCTTTGTCAATGTCATTGAAGATGAGATAGACCAATGTGCAAAAGATGATCATGTGTTGACCATAAAGCCGTATATGGAAAATAGTAGATATTTCCAAAGACCATTGGAAATCCTCTATAGGAAAGAAAATCTTAAGCCAACTCCTAATAGGCCAAATGCAATAATTGTCCAAGCACCAACCCCATTTCCTTACCTAAATACCAAGGTGGTGCCATGGAATTATGAAGTTACTTCCCACTTGGCCAATCATCAATCAAGTGATAGCTGTGAATCTAAAGGAACTGATGTCACCAACATTTCAGGGATTGGTGGGATGACTCGGAGTGGTCGAGTATATACCCCCGGACAACCTAAGGAAAAGGATGGCCATGGAGGAAAAGGGAAAGAAGTTACAAATCATACTATAAAACGCCCAGATACTTGCAAAAAGACAATGCTTAAAGAAGAAGCTAACGAGTTTTTGAAGTTTATCAAGCAAAGTGAGTATAAGGTGGTAGATCAACTAAATCAAACCCCTTCCAAGATATATGTTCTTTTTGTGTTATTAAACTCTGAAGCGCATAGAAGGGCACTAATGAAAGTTTTAAACGAGGCCCATATTACTCATGATATCACTGTCGACCAGTTTGATGGAGTTCTCGGTAATATCACCGCCAGTAGCGGTTTGAGTTTAAGCGATGGTGAATTACCAGCTGAGGGGATAAAGCATAATAAAACACTACACATCTCTGTGAGGTGTCATGATCATATTCTTGCACGAGTGCTAGTTGATAATGGTACATCGTTGAATGTCATGCCGAAATCAACACTATCAAAACTATTTGTTGATGGAGCTTGTTTGAAGCCGAGTGCTTTGATGGTGAAAGCGTTTGATGGATCCAAAAGACAAGTTGTGGGGGAGATTGACCTGCCGATTCTAATCGGACCCCATAACTTTGGAATAACCTTCCAAGTGATGGATATTAAACCAGCGTACAGTTGCCTTTTAGGGAGACCGTGGATTCACGCTGCTGGAGCAGTGACATCCACTCTCCATCAAAAGCTAAAGTTTATAGTGAACAATAAGCTGGTGATAATATCTGGGGAAGAAGATACAATAATGAGTCATCTATCTTCTACGGGCTACATTGAAGACACAGAGGAAGCCATAGAGACTTCCTTTCAAGCATTAGAAATCGGCAATGCTGTTTTCATGGGTGAAGGATCTCTTTTAAAAGAACCAAAACTGTTTACCACCTCCTTAAAGTTTACCAAATCGATGTTGGGAGGAGAAGTTTTTGTTAAATAGGGAAAATTGTTAGATATACCTGAAAAGAACGATAGGTACGGTTTGGGACATGTACCTACTAAAGCTGACAAAGAAAAGGCTGTGACAGAAAGAATGGAAAGCAGAATGGCTCGTTTGGAAAATCAGGTACCAAATTCACAAAAGATTCCTATTTGTGACATTCACCAAACGTTTCAAAGCGCCAGAATAATATATGCTGATCAGGTGGCTGTTGCAGAAGAGGATCATGTTGATGATAATACTCTCAAATTGGTGTACCCTTGTCCTCCAAACACTAGTCTCAACAATTGGAATATCATCGAGTTTCCCGTGTTTGTTAATTCATGTTCAAAGTAATTGTGTATTTTAACTCCTTTTGCTCTGCTCAAGGCTATAAAGATAACTAATTAGGGCACATGTATTTCAATTTTGTACTTGTTATCAATAAATGCATTTTGAATTCTCCAACTGTTTTTGTTTTTCTCTTTTCCTTTTTTTGGCAATCTTTATTCATATTTTTTTTTCCTTTTTCTTCTTAATTTAAACAATGCAGAGTCGAAGACAAATATGTGGAAAATAGCAGCGCTAGAACCCTTTCTTGTAATTTTGAACGCCCAATTAATCACGCTGATGAGGATTGTGAAGACGATTGTAAGCCTCCCCCAGAACTAGAAAGGTTAATTGAACAGGAAGCTAAGATAATCCAACCCTATCAAGAACCTGTTGAGATGATCAATTTAGGGACTGGACATGATAAGAAATAAATTAAAATTGGTATGTCAATGAAAGAAAGTGAACGAGAAAAGTTGGTTAAACTTTTATTTGATTATGTGGATGTCTTTCCGTGGTCATGTCAGGATATGCCTTGGCTAGATACTAACATAGTTGAACACAAGCTACCAGTCAAGCCTTAATGTGCTCCAATTAAACAAAAATTGAGGAGGATGAGGCCTGATATGTCACTTAAAATTAGAGAAGATGTCAAGAAGCAATTTGATGTTGGTTTCTTAGCAGTAGCAAAGTATTGTAACAGCCCGATTTTTCACAAAACGCTAGTGTATTTATTTATTTTTTCTTATAAACAAGTAAATAAATGAATAAATACTTTTGGATAAAATGTTTAACTCGTAACACGACGACAAAAGCCAACAACATTTACAACAGCGGAATAGTTTTTGAAATACAAGTCCAAAATATTTGAACTTCTCCAAGTCACCTCAAAAAAATATTACAAGGACCCATAAAAAAGAAAGTCAAGCTGACAATATAGGTATAGGTACAGTCTTCCCAAAATAAATAAATACAACCACCAAAAGAAAGACACCTAGCCCCTATACAGCCACCTAATCTGATCATGCTACAAAAAGCTATACAGCCCGGATGATCTCCACGTGCCCAGCACAAAACTCCTGACACAGCTCCGATCAGGCATGACTAACTACCTTCCCCTTTCAGGGTACTAACCGGTAGGACGGTCCTGAATCTCATCTGAGGGTAAAGCCCAAATTTCCAAAAAAGTTGTAAAGGGTCACCAACCGAAATTAACAAATATCACATAGCATTTAAATTTTAAATGCATAAAATAACCGTTCAACTTAGCATGCATCTAGAAAGGGTTTACATATGCTAAACATGCATAATCAAGGTTGAAAAATGAAGTTTCGGACAAAATTGCACTGTTGTATTCGAATACAGCACATCTGTATTCGAATACAACATTATTTTACAAGTCAGAACCAAAATCCATTCAACTGTATTCGACTACATCCTCTGTGTAGTCGACTACACTTTCGAAAACGCAAGTCAGAAGCAAAAACAGCTCAACTGTATTCGACTACAACCCTGTTGTATTCGAATACAACTGTAAAAATGACAAATTTTCAGTTTTGAAACACACCAAAGTCATTCAAACACTTTCAACACCAAATCAATCAATCACCAACACCAAATACAGCACAATTCACCCACCACAATCAAATACGCATGTACAACCATCATAACACATCAAACATGACTCGCGTGCCAAGCACCCTAATGCAATGCGTATATACCAATGCATATGACATCGTTCCATGACCCATCTGGTCACCACTATCACCATGGCTCATCCAGTCACCATGTACTATGAAATGCATTATCTCGTAGCCCCTCCGGTCACCACTATCACCATGGCCCATCCGGTCACCATATACTATGAAATGCATTATATCGTGGCCCATTCGGTCACCACTATCACCATGGCCCATCCGATCACCATGTACTATGAAATGCATTATCTCGTGGCCCATCCGGTCACCACTATCACCATGGCCCATCCGGTCACTACTATCACCATGGCCCATCCGGTCACCATATACTATGAAATGCATGAGCACACTCTGACTCGCAACACCACAATCATTAAGTAAATGCAGCGATTAAAAGATTCCCCGTTTTTAATGCTCATTTAACACTAATGATTTTCAAATTTAACACAGAGCATTCTCAAACATATAATCCTCAAATCACATGAAAATTTAATTCACAAATTCACGTTGAATTCAAATCACCATATACACAAATCTCATCAATTCATTTCACACCAAGTCAAAATCCACACATAAATTGCATTTCTTCAAAATCCCACATCTTCAAACATAAAGTAAATTTCCACATTCATAATATTACCCATAAACATATCAACCATACCAAGCAAGAATCCCCACCAACCACACCTCAAAACTCATTAAATTCAATTTCACCATTTCACCCACAAAATGCATTAAATTCATTTCTCACAACATTACACCTCAAACCCATTAAATTTATTTTCCCCAACCTCACAAATAAGGTCCTAAATGCAAACTAAAAGTTTGGAAGGAGCCCTTACCTTGACGGTAGCTCGAACGACCGATTACGGCACCGCGATTAATTTCCGGTAAAACTTCGCTTCGCACGACGCTTCCAAAACTAGTTCACTAGCACCACAACGTGACAATGAGCAACTTTCTCTTCAGTCACTTTGCGAGAGGAAGCTTAGATCTAGGTGATATGTGAGGTTTTATGTTTTGGGTTTTTTTGAAAAAAACAAGAAAAGGAAGAAGAAGATGGAGAAGTTCGTACGCGCACAGGGAAAAATGCTTTCCTTTTCCTTTTCTTCTACACTCTCACACACACCTCAACAATTTTGATAAAAATATCTATTCTCATTGCAACTCAATTGACAGGTAAATTTTTTTAGCAACTATAGATATTTTTAGTGAAATAGTCTGGTAATAAATTTTCCGCAACGTAATTAAATTATTTCTCGCCAAATAATTTAAAACGGGACCCACAAAATATTTATGGCATTTTAACATTCAAAATGCCCATAAAACTAGCTAAAAAGCCTCAGAATTCAACATAAACACATCAAAAATATATAAAAGGTACATATTAAAATTAAGGGTATTACAAATATCCTCAATGGGTTGCTAATATTGTCCTAGTTCTAAAAAAGGATGAAAGGTTTGAATGTGCGTTGATTATAGGGATTTAAATAAAGCTAGTCCTAAAGATGATTTTCCTTTGCCTCACATTGATGTCCTAGTAGATAGCACTGCTCAATATTCTCTTTTCTCCTTCATGGATGGTTTCTCAGGGTATAATCAAATCAAGATGGCTCCCGAAGATATGGAGAAAACTACATTCATCACACAATGGGGGACTTTCTGTTATAAAGTGATGCCATTTGAATTGAAGAATGTCGGGGCAACCTATCAAAGAGCAATGGTAACTTTGTTTCATGACATGATGCATAAGGAAATAGAGGTTTACGTGGACGATATGATTGCAAAATCTCGGACCGAAGAAGACCACGTTGTTAACCTTCAAAAGTTGTTTGTGTGACTAAGGAAGTTCAGACTCCGTTTAAACCCTGCTAAATGCACTTTTGGTGTAAGATCAAGCAAGTTACTTGGGTTTATTGTTAATAAAAAAGGGATAGAAGTGGACCCAAATAAAGTAAGAGCAATACAAGAAATGCCCTCTCCACGCACGGAAAAAAAAGTTCATGGCTTTTTGGGTAGATTGAATTACATTGTCAGGTTCATATCGCATCTCACCGCTACATGCGAGCCAATTTTTAAGTTGTTGCGCAAAGACCAAAAGGTTGAATGGAATGAGAATTGTCAAAAAGCTTTCGAAAAGATTAAGCAGTACTTGTCAAAACCTCCAATCTTAGTGCCTCATGTTCTTGGGAAACCGCTTATTATGTACTTGACGAGTCAATGGGTTGTGTACTGGGGTAGCATGACGAATATGGTAAGAAAGAACATGCTATTTATTATTTGAGCAAAAAATTCATCAGCTGTGAAACAAGGTATTCATTGCTTGAACGAACTTGTTGCGCATTAGCATGGGCTGCTCGTCGGTTGAGGCAATACATGTTATGTCATACAACTTGGTTGGTTTCTAAAATGGACCCAATTAAATACATCTTTGAGAAACCTGCTCTTACTGGAAGGATTGCCCGTTGGCAGATGTTGTTATCAGAATACGATTTGGTATACATTACACAAAAAGCTATCAAAGGAAGTGCCCTAGCAGAGTATTTGGCCCAACAACCTGTAGAAGATTATCGATCAATGCAGTGTGAACAACCTGTGAATTCCCCCGAGAACCAGTTCACTCCATTTACTGCTAGGTTGTGTTTTGATTGCACAAACAATATTGCAGAATATGAGGCATGTGTTATAGGCATTAAAGCAACTATTGAATCAAAGATAAAAGTTCTTGAGGTATATGGAGACTCATTGTTGGTCATCCATCAGACGAATAGAGAGTGGGAAACACGAGATAACAAATTGATTCAGTATGATACCCATATCAAAGAACTGACAGAACACTTTGAGAATATCACTTTTCACCATATCCCTCGAGAAGGAAACCAATTGGCTGACGCCCTGGCCACATTGTCGTCAATGTTCAAAATAAGCATTGGCCAAGACATGCCGGTCATAAAAATTCAGCAAAAGGATAAACCTGCATATTGCTTATCAATAGAAGAAGAGCCTGATAGAAAGTCATGGTTTTATGATATCAAATCATACGTTAAGAATAGAGAATATCCATCGGGTATTTCAGAGAATGACAAGAGGGTTTTGAGGAAGTTGTCAATGAACTTCTTCTTAAATGCTGATGTGCTTTATAAGAGGAATCGTGATATGGTTCTCCTCAGATGTGTGGATAAAGCGAAAGCAAAAAAAATCATTCAAGAGGTTCACGAAGGTTCTTTCGAAACTCATGCAAATGGACACTTAATGGCAAGAAAAATCTTAAGGGTTGGCTACTATTGGTTGACCATGGAGTCCGATTACTTTAGTTACGTAAAGAAATGTCATAAATGTCAAATCTATGCTGATAAAGTACATGTACCACCCACCTCTCTGAATATTTTAACATCACCATGGCCATTTTCAATGTGGGGAATAGATGTTATTGGACTCATTGAGCCTAAGGCTTCAAATGGGCACCGGTTTATTCTAGTAGCTATTGATTATTTCGCAAAACGGGCTGAGGCCGCTTCTTATGCCAATGTTATGAGAAGCGTAGTTTTCAGATTCATCAAAAGAGAATTGATTTGTCGATATGGCTTGCCAAATAAGATAATCATTGACAATGCGATCAATCTGAAAAATAAAATGATGAAGGAGTTGTGTGACAGTTTCAAAATTCAGCACCATAATTCTTCGCCATATCGTCCAAAAATGAATGGGGCTGTAGAAGCAGCAAATAAGAATATCAAGAAGATGGTGGAGACATATAAGGATTGACATGAAATGCTTCCCTTTGCATTACATGGCTATAGAACCTCTGTTCGTACCTCAACAAGGGCAACTTCTTTCTCATTGGTGTATGGAATGGAAGCGGTACTTCCCATTGAAGTTGAAATTCCCTCGATCAGAGTCTTGATAGAAACAAAACTGGAAGAGGCTGAGTGGGTTCAATCACGATTTGACCAATTAAATCTCATAGAAGAAAAAAGAATGATAGCTCTATGCCACGAACAGCTATATCAAAAAAACATACGAGAAAAACGTTTGTTCTCAAGAGTTTCAAGAAGGGGAGTTGGTGTTAAAGAAAATATTGCCCATAAAAAAAGACTCCCGTGGAAAATGGACCCCGAATTACAAAGGACCATATGTTGTGAAAAAAGTTTTCTCTGGGGGAGCTCTAATACTCGCAGAAATGGATGGAGAGGACCTTCCACTTCCAATAAATTCAAATGCAGTATAAAAAAAAAAAAGAATGATCGAAAAATGGGGTCGCTAGGTTGAAAACCTGAAAATGCAACCTAGGCAAAAATTAGAGCATCCCGATGCAAAAGTTAGGGATAAAAAAAATCAAGCGCTTCAAACTGGGAAAATTATTAATCTTGGAAACTGACCAACGGGAGTGGCTAAATTACAAGAATGAATAGCGTTTGTTATCCCATCAACTTAACCTAAACACACTCATCCATTCATTGTAACCCCAATTGTTTTTTTCCCAATATAGTGAATGTACTTTTTCCAATGTTGTCATTCGATGTTGTATGATACACTCTTTTTAAACTAATCCAGTTTCATGTTTGATTGTTCGAGCATTTTGAAATGTTGTTTTATGATAATAAATGTTAGAAGTTGAAATATGTGGAAAAATAAAAATATTCTAAATATTTTGACATTTGGAAAACAAATACACGGGAACTCGATAGATTCTCAACATGTATGGGTGCATATAAGAAAAACGAAGAATAATCATTTTAAACAATGGACGTTGTTTTACCTCAAAAAAGAGGAGGTCCCACGAGACATACTAGAGTCGTCATGCAAAAAATGGTTGTTATCTTCATTCATCCATTGAATCTTGTGGGCGTAGAAGATAATAAGTATCGGGGAATCAAAGAAATGAACAGGAATTGATCATTAATTCATGACACACATAAAATCATGCATAATTTACCCATACTCACATGATCCGTGCATCTTCATTGACACTTTACCTATACTCAATGCATAACGCACGCATGAATTATTCATACCTATCGTTCAAATTGCAAGTATCATATACTTATTCTCCCTCTTTATTTACCTTCAAGATTGGACCAATTACGTTTTTTTCATTCCTATTGATCTACGCATCGGTAATCAATCCAAAGACGATCACTTACACTCCTCTCGATCTACGCATCGGTAATCAATCCGAAGACAATCTTTTTTCATTTTGCTGATCTATGCATCGGTAACCAATCCCAAGACGATCATGCTTTCATTACAATCTTTTTTATTTTGTCGATCTACGAACGGGGGGAAAAGATCATGTTTTCGCATTAGCAGTTTATTAGTCTACTTCACCTTTGCCTTTTTCTACTCGTTTTCACGGACAAAATTTGGATTCTTATATTTAATTATATTTTATAACAATAATATTCACATTTTCTAGTAAAAATACAATTAAACAGGGGCAGCTATAGTACCCCAATTTTGTCCAACTTATTAAAAATAAATTAAAAAAGGAAAATATATATATATAAAAAAGGAAATAAAAATAATTACAATAAATTGGTTCATTATGTCTCATTAATTTAGAATGCCAAATCAAATTACCATATTAAGCCAAATCAAATTACAATTTTAAAAATAAAACAAAATCAAATTACAATAAAACCAAATCAAATTAAGCCAATTGCTTCAACATGTTTTGCCTCTGTTTTATTCTTTATTGCTGCCCTTGCTCACTGCCAAGCCTTGCTCTGCTGATGTTGACTGCTATTGGTGCACAAGCCTTGCTCATTAATACATTTGTACCTTTTGTAACTAATTAGAGAAATAAAAACATAATTTTTATAAGTCAGCCATTGTACATATGATATAGAGCAAAGAGACAAAATTCTGTGTTTGAAACAGAAAAAAATTAAAAGACAAGTATGTTTGAATCATGTACAAAAATTAACCAAATCTGCAAATAAAAAATGTTCTTTAACCCAACAAACCAGCTTTGTCCAACAGATGAATATAATCAGATAAAAACAAATAGGCTAAAATCGTGAATGGATCAGATGTGCAGAATAACTCAGATTATGGGCAAAAAAATTAAGCATCAAGCAGGAAATTAATAGGGAAGCACAAAGGCAGAGCAGGATAGCAACTAATCAAGTGAAAAACTCTATAAATACATCTTTATTTGTTTTTGAATGAAATTGAGTTTTATTTTTTTAAAAGAGAAGAAAAAAAAAAAGAGAAAATTTTTTAAAGAGAGATTCTGAAACAAAAATGGTGTTGAGCGTAGAAGGAGCAACAACTCAACTCCATCCTTAAAATCATATATACATAGAAAATTAAATAAAAAAAATAGAAAAGGAGAGAAACAGAAGTCACCGTCAATTCCGCCGCTAACCACCGTCAATCGTGCACCGCCACTGCCTTCTTCTTTTCGGTATGTGTCACTCTCATGTTTGTTGTTCTTTCTCTATCTTTGTTTCTATTTCACTTTTAAAATGAAAGGATGAGTTATATGAAGCTTGTATTAGAATTAAAAATGAGATTTTGGTTAGGTTGATTTATTGAAACTGAGTTTTTGAAATGATGCTTGCTTATTTAGGATTTATTGAGATTTGAATATGTTTACTTTTGTTTTGAAATGATGATGGGGCTGGGTTGTTTTGTTTGGAAATGAATGAGGCTATTTTGAAATCATGCTTAGTTGTTTTGGAAATACAGCTATTTGGTGATTTTAGTTTATTAAATATTTATTTATTTATTTATTTTAAAAATAAAATCAACAAAATATTTCTTCAAAATACATATTGTGATAATTTGATCGTTTTAAAACTCTTTTTTTTTTTATTTTTTTTTAAATAATTATAAAAAAATTATTTTCAAGTGGTTAATTAGATTTTAAAAGCTCATTTTTATAACAAAAATAATAAAACTATTCTTAAACGGGTTAACTAGATGTGA
Organism: Cicer yamashitae; assembly: GCA_037974755.1. NCBI lineage: Eukaryota > Viridiplantae > Streptophyta > Magnoliopsida > Fabales > Fabaceae > Cicer > Cicer yamashitae. Next base: position 13,748,402 of record JBBPBQ010020322.1, read on the forward strand.
CATCCTTTTAGTCCTTGAGTTTTTTTAAAACACAAGTTGAACGACTAGATAGTCTTAAAACTCATTTTTTTATAAATAATTATTCAAATCAAACCAACTCTTTTGGCAAAAAAAATATTTTTTTTTATTTAAACGATTTTCTAAAAACAACAATCAACACATCCGCATTTTTCTACCCAAGAACTACGTAGCTTTGATTTCTCCATCACACCAGGAGATACGTAGGAGCAAGATCACATTCTTGTCAAGCACATTAATAAAAATTTCTTTTTTTTGTCCTTTATTTCTTAAGCACACATTTATTCCAAAATCATATTAAAAATAATTGTTATTCATATTTAATAATAAGGATAAATAAATATACTTAAGTTAATATTAATCTTGCACAATTAATTATAGGTAATCGTATTTTAACGGATGTCGTAGGGTGCTAATACCTTCCCTACACATAATCGACTCTCAAACTCAAAATTTGGTTTCAAATACCAGTTTTTTAATTTTTTTTTCTATTTTTAAAGGTTTCCCAATATTTTCCCTATTTTAAAATAAATTTTAGTGGCGACTCCATTGAATTCGAGAAACACTCAAAATTTTACGCCGCGACACACCCATTTGCAGCCTATAGGTTTAATATGATGAGGACAAGAAACAATATTCCATTTGAAATTCTCTTGAAGAGCTTGAAGTTCCTCCTTCATTGCTTTTATCCAAAGCACATCTTTAACAGCTAATGATAACAAGTAGGAATAGATATGCTAGAGAGAGGCAGTCAGAGAAGTATGTGAGGAATTATATCGTCTGGTGAACATCTATTTGGTGCTCGAGATGGTCTACTAGAACGTCGTGGTGCAACCCCTATAGGATCAGGTGGCGGATCAAGGTCGGGAAAAGGGGTGAGTACTCGCGGTTTATGTTTTCTAACATATACATTTCCTTGTTTAAAACTCTCTATAGATTGAGGCATAGTAGAAAAGTTAGGAAGAATAGAAATATCATTCATGGCAGGAGAAAGACAAGGAAACATAAATTAATTATCAAAATATGTCACATTTCTAGAAATGCGAAAAGATGGTTAGAAACATTATAACGCATAAAACTCTTTTGAGAGTTATTATACCCCATAAATGCACATTTAACAGATTGTGCTCAACGCTTATGCCTTTCAAACAAGGGTAGGTGAACAAAGCAGACACATCCAAAAGTATGTAAAGCATTATAATCAGGGTGGGTTTTAAAAAGACAAGAGAACGGAGAATCAAGATCAATAACCATAGAAGGAAGATGATTGATCAAGAAAACAGTTGTGGATAGAGACGCCTTCCCAAATCGGGATGGTACTGAAGCTTGGAGAAATAAGGTGCGCGTCACATCAAACAAATGATGATTCTTGCGTCATGCCATCCCATTTGTTGGGGGTATTGGGACAAGATCGTTGAGACAAAATTCCTTTTTGTTGAAGGTACTCCTGAAACTCATGAGACATATACTCCTACACCGGACGTTGTGTTGGTCGTGGAGGACACGTGGGACCCTCAAAGATGATATGGTCCTGTTGTTTGCAGTAATTACAAAACTTTTTACTGCAACTATGAGCAACATACCCAAATTGTTTGCAAGTGAATCATTGGACATGTCGCATATCATGATGTCATAGGCTCAGAAACGACAACATCATGAGACATGGTTCCTTAAGTAGGGAGACATTGCTCCTGCTGGAGAAGTTCACCCAGACATGTATCCAAAGAAGGAGCATGACTCCTATTCACTAGAGCACCTCTTACAACCTCAAATTATGGGCGAAGCTTCATGAGAAATTGATCCCTCCTACTGATATTATAAACATCTTGGACATTCGCAAAGGAAGTCTTGGGAACAACAACATGTATAATAGCATAATGTTCTGGCCACAAATTTAAAAAACCAGAATAATATTCCTGGACAAACAAATTATCTTGTTTGTAATCGACTATCTCTAGCTCCAATTGAAACTGTTTGGCTGTATTGTCCTAGTTGTAAATACGCTTCAAATAATTCCACATTTCTTGAGTAGTTGAAAATGAGCACAAATTATTGATCATTTGAGGATCCAAGAGATAATTTCCCATGTATCTAAAGTAGCTTCCTCTGCTAGTGTCTTATAAACCCCATCTAAGTGACTCCATAACTCTTTCCTTTGACATACATCTTGAGCTGAAATTCTCAAGTAGCGTTCTTACCGGTGAAGCGAACACAAAAATTATCTCTTTCTTTTTCCAAAACCATGAAAGACAATATTGTTGCAACTAACAACAAAGTGGACTTGATGACAGCAATACGTGAACAAAATCCCAACTTGCACAAGTGAAAAGAAGTTGGAACCTAACACGTGCAAAAAAAATAGACTTGCGAACAGGAACATAGGTGAACAAATACAATCACAAACAGAAAGTCAAAGCAGAAATAAAAAACACAAGTGAACAAATTCGACGACGAACAAACTCGATCTATGAAGCAGAAATTCAATTGCAACCAAGAAGAACAAATTGCAAGCAAGAACCAAAGAGTTACGAACAATGACAACCAAGACCAAGAAACCACAAGCAAGAAATCATAAAGGGATTTCGAAAAATTCGAAAACCTAAACTCAAAAATTTAAGATCCTAACAAGCTGATACCATGTTAGGAAAAATGGTTTGATGTCTTTTTTGCTTTGATATTGAGTATAAATAATAGTTACAACATTTACATCTCATAATTACAAATTAAGAGTAACAAATTAAATCCTAATTTGCCTAACATATTCTAGGAAAGCTCATAAATATAATTACAAATTGATATTATGCCTTGATTCACACTTTGACCATTGTTTAACCCTTTAAATAGATCTTAGTTATATCGAGATATCGATCTCAATAGTTATGCTCCTGAATTTACAAAAAATGAAAACAAATATTAAACTTGTTTCGCCCCCGTTTGATATATTTCTGGATGAGTCCATGGAGAGGATACTCGAGTTTTACTTGTTATCGTCTGATTTTATCTCCAGAATGTCTACAAGTGACAAAATACTCTCCATCTCATCTCCGTTTCCATCATCTGTTTTTCTTCTCTTTTCTTCCTTTATTATTCACCCTCTCCTCTCTATCCTCTCCTTGTTTTCCTCCTATTGTTTTCTGCATGAGAAGATCCAAATGGGTGCATTGTGCAACAATCATGCAACATTCTGCATGTCCCTACAACCCTTCATTTTCCTCCTTCGATCTTGAACCTCATTATCTGCATTTTCTCCCAAACTTGGCTGCTTTCAGCAGTAGATTTAAATTCACCAAAACTACTAAAACACAAGATAATTGATAAGTTCTACACATAAAATAAAGAATGATATGTAAAATCGCAACCAATTTTCCATCAAATAAATCAACAGAAAGACTTTATTTACTAATATTGGGAATGGCTTTACAAAATGATAGAGAAAACTTGGGGAAAAATTTATATTCTAATTCACTGTGTTTAACTAGAAAGCCAAGTAATGGATAGAATATGTTGTGAAACTAATTTGGAAAATTCTGCAAAAGCATTTTCTACCTTATAATCGAACTGATAATGTTACAGGATCTCTTCTCTATGTTGCTTGCTGCGTTTACGTGCAACAAACCCCTTTCTTGGCTTCAATCATCAAGTCCTTGGAGCTAATTGTTGATCCAACAAGTAGAGAGCCACAGAAATCGTTTCATCCTCGAGACCCCTATCAGGCACAATATTGGCGAAATGAATTGTGCTGCTAAAATCCTGAACTAGTTGAAATATGTCAGTTCAGCCTGGGATGCCGTCCTTTCTACAGCCAGCCACCACTCCTCATCTCCGTCATCTATTGCCTCCTGCTTTCAACACATTTTATGAAACTGATATTTAATGTTATGTTCATGTGAACAATTAAGACAAATAAAACATCTTCAGCACAATCATGCTCTATGATAGTTTACTTTTGCCGATATCGAGTTAATAAACAATTTGGTCACTAAAAGTAACAATTTGGTGCAAACCACTCAATGACATATAGTATGTTTTCTAAGATATCATGTTTGCAATATGAAACTTAAAGAAAAGAGAGGATCAAAATAATGAAGTAAGCAATTACACTAATGTATAAAGTAATTAACCATAAGCACCCACAAAAAGAAAAGCAAAATTATAATGATTAAAATACTTTTAATTCTGTTTTGGTAGATATTTTGATGCAGGAAAACCTATGGATTCATTAAACAATTGGCTTGTGCCAATAAAACACATTCACCTAGGAACACATACACACCCTCACACACGAGAAGGGTGTACACGGGTTGGGTTGGGTCATTTTTGACCAAGCTCGATACCCGAACTAATCAATTTCATTTGAGTTGGGTTGAGTTTTAACCCGTGATTTTTATCAACCCAATTATGAGCAGGTTTGGTTGGGTTCGCGGGGAATAAAGAAAAAAATATTTTTTTATTTTCAAAAAATATAATTAAACTTAAATACTTGAACATCTCAAAAATAATAAAATTATACCACAACATATCATTCAATACTTAAAATACATCTACAAACACAACAAAACAATTAAATTTGCAATAGATTCTCAAATATAATCCAACAACTAGATTAACTATACAACAATAGTAAATAAATAAATAAAAATTTTAACTATACATCAATAGTAAAAAGTAAATAAAAATATATATACCACGTCAATAGGTTGGATTTGCGGGTTTAAAATGTTAAATCCGCTACCTGAACCGAACATCATTGGGTTTAAATAGGTTAGTTTGGGTTAGACTCGAACTTGAATGAGTTGGGTTAAAATGTGGGTTGGTTTGGTTTGTGTGACCGGGTTCGCGGGTTTACCCGTACCCAGGAACACCCCTAGACGAGATCGAGAAGAGTCATTTTTCACTTCACAGGGTGAAGGCAGGATTTTATCACGCCCTTGCATCCACTTGCAAAGGTTGTCACCAGCTGAGCTTGTAGACACATCTTACATCACTCATTTGATTCTTACAGCTTCACGTCAAATTTAATTTAGTCCTATAGTTCAAAACAGATTTAAAGAAAGTCTCTGTAGATTTTAAAATCTGACAAAGCATAACCTACTGTATTTGAAAACTCTCTCTCCTGCTGTCTAGATAAAGGGGATAATAAGGCTTCAGTCCTATTGTTAAACAAAGATAACGCGGGAGTCTAGTGACCATTTTAATGTAAATTGTAGCATTGGAAAGCAAAATTAAGATGGACTAACCTTGGTGCTTAGCTTGGTTGCAGTTTTCTTATTCTCCACATCCTCAACAACTTTTATGGCTTCTAGCCACCAAGAATCACTGGAGTTGTCCTCAACAGTGTCTTCGTATTGTAGAAAATTGAGTTTGTTGTTGTTATCAACAGGTTGATGTCCCCACTCGTCACCATCTGTCTGTTTATCATCTAACATTCCAGATGACCCAATAACAACTGAGCGATTGGAGAGCACGTGAACTGGAATTAGTCGGTCGAAAGATCGGAAACCTGTTTCCATTAATTAACGAACATGTTAAAAGAGAGTGAAGAATTGCAAGTCAAAAGGGTCTTCAAACATTGTAAATATATTAACCTCTGCAGTCAGGATCGTGACATTTCTGATAATACACTGCCCTTCTTAGATCAACAACGTATATCACTGGACATAAAAATCATCAAATGTATTAGTAAGTTGCAATTAGATAAAAGAAAACATAGTAAAATGAAAGACAAGATGCGACCACATTTCTTGCAGCTGAGACATGATAAAAGTCGTAAGTTTACAGTCGTAATCAGAATACAAGGAATCTCTACCCAAAAAGTCAAATACTCATTCAAGAGCAGAGAAACTTTATCATTCAGATGTGGCCAAAAAGTAGGTCCAGGAGAAAGAAAAAAGTGCATACAGAAAAGCACTTCTGGTAGATTACCATTATTGCTCTTATGCTGTCTGCCAATTCGCTCGCAATATCTATTTTTTGTCATGCTGTAGACCATCAGTCCAAATTCAGAGAATAAATACCAGCTATGAATTTTTCCTACATATTCAGCAAAGTAACACAGTCAGTAGAATTAAACTGAAGTCTCAAGAAGCAAGTTTGAAAATCAAGTGATACCTTAAAAAAATATGTAGAAGTCAAATAAAAGTGAGTTGTGTACAACCAATAAACTGTGAAACAAACAAAACTAATTCAACACCATGGTGAAAACTCTAAATAAGGCCAAGAGGAAGACTACGTCCAGATTTGAAAGAGCAGTCAAGTAATCGACTAAAACTTCAATGTAGCAGTTGAGATTAGAGAGATAGTAAAATAATAGAATGCATTTGGTAGATACGGGGATAAAAAATATTTTTTTTCATGAAAAAAATAAACAATGCAAAGTCACAAGTACCCAAGTTTTTCTTGGGCTGAGAAAACAAGAAAATTCAAAGAAATGAAATTTGCAAGAACTTTATGCTCACTGTTGAAGTTGTGGGATTTTAGAGAAAAAGAGGAGAGAAAATAATAAGAGATTGAATATTATTGATAATAGCTTTATGCTAACTTGATTACAAAAGACTCAATACTAATCTCTATCTATAGAGAAATATAGACTCAATCCTAAATCAGGAACAAATCATAATAATAATGAGAGATATTCTAAGATATCTCTATGATTATAAATTAATCCTAGAAAATAACTCAAGATACTCTAATATAATATAATAGATATTATAAGATATTATCTAATATTTTAACAAAACATCTCAGACTCCAAGCCTAAGGGAAAGTGGGATGAAGCTGCTACCAATGGATATCATGGGAGTCTGAAGGTTTTTGAGAATAAAGTATGCACATCGGTGCAAGTACCATTACTGAAATTCTTAATAGTAAAACACAATCACACTCATTTAATAGTTCCATTTATTTCTATAAAAACATGCTTTGACAGCTATCACCTGGTATATTCCCAACAGAGGCAACGGATAATATAAATTCATCCAGAAATGGGAATGGTGAGTTTCCCATGAAGTATGTTGTTGAAACATCACTTGTGCAAGTATTTAATGTAAACTCTGGATGAATATGAACAGAGTTTCCAGCATTACAATTCAACTGTCAAAGTCAAATAACAAACAATCATTAATCATAACAATTTAAATCTCTAGGAAGCTACCAGGATAATTAGTTGATTAACAGATCAGTATTCAAAACCAAGGTACCAGTCTAAGTTTGATATATGCTAAATCCTATGCATATAAATTTTAGTATAAACTTGACATGATAACAGCTTGTATTATTTTAAGGAAATAAATTTTATGATGTTGAAAAATATGACTTAATATTAAACTGAGAAGAAATAAATTTGATGCAAGGGAAGTTTATAAGTTTAAAGCTCAAAACAACCTCTGTATCATAATGCAGAGTCTTCACGCAATCTAAGTCTGGTTTGCAGACCAGAAGCTTTCCACAATCAACATCCATGTTGCAGATCAAGGAAGCCATGAACAAGTCTTCTTCACTCTGTCACTTAAAGACACCAAAGCTGAAAAATGACTAAGTGACAATAAAAATTGCCCAAACCATTTAAAGGCAAAATGTAGTCATAAATACAGCAGTTTGCTCATGGTAATGCATGCATTGTTGGCTTTCTTTAAATTGAATAGAAAATCAAAGATTCTTAGGTCGAGAACCGACAAAAATGCATGCTATAACCCTTTCTACATGACAAAGAAAAACATCTGTTAAAATACTATATTAGAATGTAAAAAATTAGATTAGATGGGCTGTAAGTATTCTGACCCGTTAGTATTACTGTCTATTTGAATTGCTTTTTGTCTATATAAAAAGAACTTCCGCTGTGTCGTTGAAACACACGGGTTATTCAATATGTCTCTCAATAGTTTTCGTATTCAACATGGTATCTAGAGCCTGTTGAGAGATAACCCTGATCGTCAACCACCCGGTGGACCTACTGTCTCCGCCCACGCACCGCCGCCACTGCCGTCACTGTTGTTGCTGTCTCCGACGATTTTTTTTCGACGAACGACCACGCCAGTAGTGTCGCACATCCCAGATCGGCCTACCCCTTCAGACGCGCCACCAGAAACGCCTCCACGCGCCCTCACGCGCCTCCACGCGCCACCAGCCCTCACGCGCGTGAGATCCACGCGCCGCCAGCAGCAGCCGCACGTGACGGCGCGTCCGGCAGCCGTTCACGACGCCGCTTCTTCTGTGGCACTCGCCTCGGCCTCCTGCTTCCATATCTGCCCTCAGTTTTGAGTTTCGAGTTACGGATATACGAGTTTCAGTTCAAACAGCCCCTGTTTTCCCGGTTCCGACGCGTTTTCTGGCACTCTTTATTGACCATGACGTCTCAGTCTGAAACAAAGAGCATTTTCACCAACTACATCACTTCTCCTCTCTCTGTCGAAAAATTGAATGGGTCAAATTATGATAGTTGGGCCGCCGACATCAAACTATGGATGCTTGGTCAAGGTTACGAGGACCATCTCACTCAAAATCCTGAAAAGGTGGTTGTGACTGAAACATCCAAATGGAAACAGATAGATGCTCAGCTGTGTAGTGTCATTAAGTCTACACTTCATCCAGATGTCAAACCGATTTTCCGTCCACATCTCACGTGTGAATCAGTTTGGAGTCAAACAAAGGCACTCTATACTAACGACACTCAACGTCTCTATGGAGTTTGTCACCGTTCATATCTAGGCACCGTTCATAGTGCACTTCATGATTTTAATGAGCTTCTCCCTCCTGCTGCAAGTAATCCCGTTGAACGGAAGAAAGAGTTGGAACAACGCAGCACCTTCTTCATGCTCCTTGCACTCTATGGCCTACCCCAGGAGTACTCTGCAACTCGTGATCAAATTCTGGGGTCTGTTACTGTTTCGGATATGTCTACTACCTCAGCGATCCTCCTTCGAGTACCAGCAAAGCATCCAGTTGAGCATTCTATGACTTCAGCTCCAGGTGACACTACTGCCCTTGCATCTCAGGGACATAATCAGAATCGCTCTCGTGGAGGACCATCCAACTCTAAGCCTCGTCCCAAATGTGAGCATTGTCATCGGCTTGGACACACTATTGATCGCTGTTGGAAGTTGCATGGTAAGCCTCCGTCTTCGATAAATGCAACTCAGCTTGATCCTTCTGCCACTGTTCAGACTACACCATCTCCACAAGGCTCCGCGGCAAATTATGAAGATTTCCTTCGATGGGTTCAGAGTCATCCGAACTCTAGTTCTCCTACTTCGGTTGCACATACTGGTAACTCATCTGTTTACCTCTCTCACTCATCTTCTCTTGGCCCTTGGGTTCTTGATTCTGGTGCATCTGATCATGTCACTGGTAATAAAGGTCTCTTTTCTTCACTCTCTACATCTGGTTTTTTACCTACTATAACTTCTGCCAATGGTACTCAAACCCGGTCTCAAGGAGTTGGCACTGTCCAAATTCTCCCTTCCATTTCAGTTGCATCTGTTCTCTATGTACCTGGATGCCCTTTTAATTTACTTTCAGTTAGTCGATTGACTCGGTCCCATGACTGTATTATTACTTTCACTAATGATAATGTTACCTAGCAGGACCGGAGTTCGGGACGGACGATTGGCGTCGGATGTGAGTCTCAAGGCCTCTATTACCTTTCTACATCTTCCAAGACGTGCTCTGCAACAGAGTCCCCTCATACTATCCATGCTCAGCTAGGACACCCAAGTCTTACCAAACTGCAAAAACTGGTGCCTAGTTTGTCTAAGTTGTCTACTTTACATTGTGAGTCGTGTCAGTTAGGGAAACACACCCGTAGTAATTTTCCTGATCGAGTCAATAAAAGAGTATCATCTCCCTTTGCTTTAGTTCACTCTGATGTTTGGGGTCCCTCTCGTACTGTGTCTACCTTAGAGTCTAGGTATTTTGTTACTTTTATTGATGATTACTCTCGTTGTACGTGGTTATTTTTAATGAAAAATAGAGCTGAACTGTTTTCCATTTTTGAGCAATTTTATCAAGAAATTAAAACTCAATTTGGGGTTTCTATTCGTACCTTAAGAACTGATAATGCTCGAGAACATTTGTCCCATCAGTTTCAAAGTTTTATGGCTTCCAATGGTATTCTACACCAAACATCATGTCCTCATACACCCCAGCAAAATGGGGTAGCCGAACGCAAAAATCGGCATCTCATTGAAACCACACGAACCTTACTTATCCATGGCAATGTTCCATTCCGTTTTTGGGGGGATGCAGTCATAACGGCATGCTACCTTATCAATCGTATGCCGTCTTCTGTCCTTGATGGCAATATCCCTCATTCGGTCCTCTTTCCCCATTCCCCTCTTCACCCACTACCACCTCGTGTCTTTGGGTCCACGTGTTTTGTCCACAATTTATCTCCTGGTTTGGACAAATTGTCACCTCGATCACTCAAGTGTGTCTTTCTCGGTTATCATCGGTCCCAAAAGGGCTATCGTTGTTATTCTCCTACACTACACCGCTACGTTACATCAGCTGATGTTACCTTTTTCGAGTTTGTACCATATTTTAAATCTACCCATATAGCTACTGAGCCCCATCAGGACATTAATCCCGAACCTCCTCAGATAGTTATCCCTATTCCACCCACTCTTACTCCTATCGAACCTGTCGAGTCTGCCCCCAACCTCCACGACCACTACAAACATATCAGCGTCGTCGCCTACCCTCTATTGTGCCTGTTCCTGTTCCCATTCCAGACTCTCCTCCGACGCCACCTCCGGATCCGGCCCTGCCACCTGAGCATGACCTTCCCATTGCTCTTCGTAAGGATATTCGCACAACCCATAATTTATCTCCTCATTATATTGATTTGTGTTATCATCGTCTTTCTCCTTTGCATTACACTTGCTTGTCCTCTTTGTCTTCTGTTTCTATTCCTAAAACTACAGGTGAAGCATTATTCCGCCCTGAGTGGAGGCAAGCAATGCTTGATGAGATGTGTGCTCTACAAAGCAGTGGTACTTGGGAACTGGTTCCTTTACCTCATGGGAAGTCTTTAGTCGGGTGTCGTTGGCTCTATACAGTGAAGGTTGGCCCTGATGGTAAGATTGATCGATTTAAGGCTCGGTTGGTAGCCAAGGGATATACTCAAATTTTTGGGTTGGATTACAGCGATACATTCTCACCTGTTGCCAAAATGGCATCTGTCAGACTGTTTTTCTCCATTGCAGCAATTCGACATTGGCCTCTCCATCAACTTGACATTAAAAATGTCTTTTTGCACGGTGATCTTGAAGAGGAAGTTTATATGGAGCAACCACCAGGGTTTGTTGCTCAGGGGGAGTCTTCCACCATGGTTTGTCGGCTACACAGGTCTCTTTATGGTCTTAAACAGTCTCCTAGAGCTTGGTTTGCAGATTCAGCTCGGTAGTACAAGAGTTTGGTATGATTCGTAGTGAAGCCGATCACTCTGTATTTTATCGTCACTCAACCCAAGGGTGCATCTATCTTATTGTTTATGTGGATGACATTGTTATAACTGGTAGTAATCAGCAAGGAATACTCCAGTTGAAACAACATCTTTCAAATCAATTTCAGACTAAAGACCTTGGTAAACTCCGTTATTTTTTGGGTATTGAGGTAGCCCAATCCAAGGATGGCCTTGTAATTTCACAAAGAAAATATGTTATGGATATTCTTGAAGAAACAGGTCTGTTAAATGCCAAGCCAGTTGATACTCCTATGGATCCAAATGTCAAACTCCTACCTAATCAGGGGGAGCCTCTATCAGATTCAGGAAGATATAGGAGATTGGTTGGGAAATTAAACTATCTCACAGTTACTCGTCCGGACATTTCCTTCGCTGTCAGTGTGGTAAGCCAGTTCTTAAATTCTCCTTGCCAAGAACATATGGATGCTGTAATTCGAATTCTGAAATACGTCAAAAGTGCACCTGGAAAAGGCCTCATTTATGAAGATAGAGGACATACTCAGATAGTTGGCTACTCAGATGCCGATTGGGCAGGCTCACCCACAGATAGACGATCCACTTCCGGGTATTGTGTACTTGTTGGAGGAAATTTAATATCTTCGAAGAGTAAGAAACAAAATGTTGTTGCAAGATCCAGCGCTGAGGCAGAATACAGGGCCATGGCACTAGTAACATGTGAACTCATCTGGTTGAAACAGTTACTGAAAGAACTTCAATTTGAAGAGGCCAGCACAATGACACTAATATGTGATAATCAAGCTGCACTGCACATTGCCTCAAATCCTGTATTTCATGAGAGGACCAAGCACATTGAGATAGACTGTCATTTTATTAGAGAAAAGATCGAATCGGGTGACATCATCACCAGCTTTGTCAATTCCAATGATCGGTTGGCAGATGTTTTTACAAAGTCATTGCGAGGTCCTAGAATTAGTTATATTTGTAACAAGCTGGGTGCATTTGATTTATATGCTCCAGCTTGAGGGGGAGTGTTAAAATACTATATTAGAATGTCAAAAATTAGATTAGATGGGCTGTAAGTATTCTGGCCCGTTAGTATTACTGTCTATTTGTATTCCTTTTTATCTATATAAAAAGAACTTCCGCTGTGTAGTTGAAACACACGGGTTATTCAATATGTCTCTCAATAGTTTTCGTATTCAACAACATCAAATAATGACTGATTTTTCCAATGGATCTCTGTGCAAATATAACACTTATAATTCCCCATTCTCGATCTTCCAGTTCAGTCCTATTCTATTACTCCCTCCATCCCTACTAATTTATATTGAAAGATCAAAGTTCCCTACTAATATATAAAGGGTATATTACAAACATTTTCATGTAAAATGAACACAAAATTCACTACCTACTTTTCTTAATACATGTGAAAAAAGCAACACTGAAACTAGTTATTCCCATTGTCATATTACTTTTACTTCTTTCTTGAGGAAAATCCTTTCTTTATAAAACTCTTTTGATGGTATAATTTGAAATACTGATATTAGGTAAAAAAAATACCATACCAAGTTCTTGCACTTAAATCTCTCTGTCGGCAAAAGAATTGAACTTTTTCCTGCCTTGGAAGATAGATGAAGACGGAAACAACGATTCCGAGTATATACAGCAGTATCCACAAAAAGTTGGTCAGCAGATTCATTGGTACTTGAATCTTTTGCTATAAACAATTTTTCAAAACTTGCATCTTTCCCCCTTTCGTTTAGAATTCTTGTGCATATCTGTCAATATGTTGTCAGAGTCAAATAGTTAATTAACACTTCTACAAAAGAAATACTACAGAGAAGGTTGTGTAACAACAATAAATTGTGCCTTTTATCAACTAAATTATAAGTAACATTTTCGTGGGTAATTTCACTTTTAAGCATGGATAATTACTGAGTTAAAACATTTATAGAATGACTCATTATGTGTTACTATAGGTAATCTCTCTCTCTCATTTATAAAAATAACTACCCTTTTCCACTCCTTTCCCTTTCTCTCTTCCATTTCTATAAAGTCATTCCTTTTTGCCACTTGAGCCTTTTTTTTCCTAATGTAAATCTTCCAAGGCTTCAGCCAATAACTAATTTGGTTTGCTAGTTGACCCAAAGTAATTTTCTGATGTAAATTTATATCAGAAAGATAGATAGAGAGTAGAGAAATCTCAAGAATTGATAGGAAATCAACACAATCAAAATTTTATCTCTAGCTTTGATGGGCAAAGATGAGTTGGACTTACTTCTGAAACAAAGGCACCGGCATGGGAGTTATCCTTAAAAGCAACCTTTGGTATGCGAATTATTAGATGACGGGAGAACTTATCTACAAGTACAATTAATAAGAAATAATAAGGATCATTATATATGGGAAAATATTAGAATCAATGTCACAGAAGCACTTAACAATTGCTACGTTTATAAAAGTTAAAAAATGTAAAACACCTGAGACAAATATAAAATGTTTCTAAAAACAGTGAAGAAAACCTTGCAGAAGAACTTAGAAAGTGCTGAAGGTGTAATTAGTTCACTGGAAAATCCCCTTAGCATTTAACACAGGTACAAGGGATTGAATTCCCCCATCACCAAGAACAGATGGGCTCTAGAGAAAGATGAGAATTACCTATATTTTGTGAAACACACACCAACCAACTAGCATATATATAAGGATTATAAAGTAATGAAGGAGGGAGACAGTTATAGGCAGCTTACGCATTTCATGGTCAACTAGATAAGACATGCAATCTTTATAATTTCTAATTGATAAGTTGAAAGTGTTATGGTCGACGAAAGAGGACCAATGAAAAAGATAGCTTCCATCTAATCTTGAACACATGAACACTAATTCCCATGAGATAATGAATACTTTCAAAGCCAAACTGTCAATGCTAGTATATGCAGATTAACTATAAATTCTTCCCTAAATTATACTTAAGAAACAATATACCAAAGAAAAAATGTAAATGAAGATGGAACAAGAATTCATGCCATCCATTTTTGAAAGAAAAGACACATAAGCAAGCAGAAAAATCTCATTCACTACAGGTTTCACAGCTACAGTTTATAGCAAATGCAATAGACATGAAGAAAAGCCATACCTTCAGTTGAAGAATCAAGTTCTACTATCCAATCATGGTCTCCATGGATTTCATACTTTTCATGTAAGGCTTTTAAAACTACTGATATCAAAAGATCAACCATTTCGTCTCCATTCTTTCCTATGTTGACTCTTTTATTAAACTCCAAATCAAAATAAAGGTGGCATGGTAAACCCTGGGAGCAATGAAACTTTTAAGTCAGGAAAAAACATACATGGCATCCAGACCACTCACATCACAATGTAACTAGTAACTGCAGTACCACTTTTTCCGTTAAATAAGCGAACATTAAAAACACGATATTATTACCTCTTGAATCACTTCATAATGATGACGGAATTTGGAATCCATGTTTTTGTACCTGAGAATACAGCACACGACAATATGAATATATAGAAACAAGGATCTTGGTCATAATTAATTAGAAGAAAATGATGAATTACATGAGAAAGAAAAAAATACGAAGGTAACCTTTGCCAGAATTCTGTATATGTAGACACCAGGAATCTTCTCTGGCCATTAAAGTGATCTTGATAACTAAAAAGATGAACATCTTCTTTTCCTTTGGCAAACTTCATTGCTTCTTCCTGCCTTGGGAATGTAAACCAAACTTCCTTCCTAGAGAATAAAGCTTTGATTCAAGTCATAATCTAATACATTAAGTAGAAGAAAAATAAACGGGTGAACAAAGTAAAGAGTAGAAAACCAGCTTCTGATAAACACCTTAGGTTCAATTTATTTTGCTGAGAGAGATCAATACGTATCTCATGTAACAATCGCCATAAACGGGTCGGTTTTTTTGGAGGCACGCCATGAGGAGAACCATAGAATACAACTGGAGAGAACTGCTTCCGATTACCACAGCTTTTGGTTTTAGCTATAGCTGATTTAAGCTGAAATGCAAGGAAATTTAGTTTTGACAAAGATTGAGTATGAGCCTAGTTGCACTGATAATGGCACACGAGGATGTATTATATAAAAAATGAAATATGTAAAGAAAAACTAAGCATTTAAACCAGTAGGTGACACAAGACAAGATGCAATACATACAATACTAACAGCATTAAGAGAAGTAGTAGTTAAGAATAAAGCAGGAATTTGACAGCACAAATTTTCAATTAGTTCAGATCATGGTTGAGTATCTTATCATACATGTTAATCATAGATCGATTCAATACAAAATAAACCCCAATTGATATGAGTCTCCAGTTCTAATTATTTTGAACATTATTCTCATCCTGATCCCTATTTATTATGATGAATTCCATTTCACTATGATGAATCGCAAAACCTAATTAGTGTAGGCAATCATTTTTTTTTTGTCAATTTGGTGCGGTTAGCTACTTTTCTTTTGTCATTTCACTCATATAATTATATGACTTGAATCTTGAATTATTTTGATGTTAGTAGATCAAAATATCAGCTTATAATTTTTCTATGTCTATTATTCAAACTTCAAAGATGTCATAGTTTTATTATCAATAATGTATCTTACATTTCATAACAAGATTTGATTCACGATTTGGAAAATAGGTCTTCTTATCCACAATTTGAATCTCGATTTGCTTACCATTGTTCAGATTGACTTTAAATTGAGTAATATCGACTTAATGCAAAGTTAACCTAAAATATTCTCAAGCGTATTCCATAGCAAATTTTAAAAAATTTCAAAACTAAAATTAAAATCAAGTATACCTAAATTGTAACCATGTATACTCAAGAAAGAGAACATAATTACTCTCTATTTTTTTAATTGTCATTTTAAGGTTATATACACATACTAATAATAAAACCAATAAATTTTGTTACTTTTCATATAATTATTTACCTTTTATCCTTATAATAATACCCTTAATATTTAATGTTTCATTCCACGTATTTCTCTCTCTACAATAAATAGTTAAGGGTATTGTTGAAAAACTAATAATTAATGTTGAATAAAACTTTGAAAACAACTAACAACAACAACAAGTCTTATTCCACTAAGTAGGGTCAGCTACATGAATTAAACGACGCCATAACGTTCTATCATATAGCATATCTATTTCCAGCTCACTAATATCTAGGTCTTTCTTAATAGTTTCTCTCATAATTTTCTAGGTCTTCTGTTGCCTCCAGTGATTCGACTACCACCCATTTGATCTACTCTCCTTACTACAAAATCTACATGTCTCCTCTCTACATGCTCAAACCACCTAAGTCGAGTTTCTACCATCTTTTCTACTATAAATGTTTCCCCTACTCTCTCTAATATAGTCATTCTTAATCTTATCTCGATTAGTCTTTCAAGGCAACAATTAAATACAAACAAAAATTTATGCAAATGCAACAGTTAAAAAGGAATGAAGGGAGTAATTAATTAATCGAAGTAACAACATAATTACTTTCTCAATGGAAGATTCCAATTCCACGTTTGTTGCTTTGATGCATGATGATAATGGAGTTTTCTCTTCTCTTCCAATTGATCTTTGATTTGGAGATTCTGATACTAACTCATTCTTCGAAATCTCCTTCTCCAATTTCCTTTTCCTCCTTTTTCTTTCATTCAAAGCAGATTCTGAAACCAACAACAATTTTTTTTAATTATTTTCTTTCATTTTCAATTTCATTCCCATCAATAACAAATTACTCTGTAGCCCCGAAACCTCTGATTGAAAACCTGCATCAATGTCTGACAAGTGTCCGACACCAACACCTTGATTACATTCAATTAATTCATTTTCTCAAATTATTACTACTGTTGAGTGTCTGGGCTTCATAGTGTGAAAATAATAAACGAAATTAACAAGAAAATTAACTTTAATTGTTTCCTAGGGTTTGTTTAATTTCTTTTCTCGATTAGAAAAATATTTTTTTTATAAGAATGTATTAAAAAAATAGAGAATTAAAAGACTTACTGGGAGGTGATAAACCGCATTTGAAGCATGCGAACAAACGATCAACGTCGTTCATGTTTGTGGTTGATGATGATGACGACATTTCGGTTTTTCTTTTATTTATGTTTTATGTGAAAATGATGAATATTTGAATTTTCTTTTTGTCGAATTTTCGGTTTTCACTTTTCCGTTAGGGGCGGGAATTTGAATATAAGTGAAAAAGGAGATAAAATGAAAGTGTTTCCCAACCGTACAAAAGTTTCTGGGCTTTTAAGCGCGATCCCAAAATGGGCCCAAGAGTAGCCCGATCCCAAAATGGGCCCATAAGTAGCCCGATCCCAAAATGGGCCCAAAATGTAGCCCGTCCGAACAAAAAGTGATAATTTTCTCGTTCTCAAGTTTAACTCGTTCTTCTTCCCCTACTTTTTTCTCTCTCCATATCTTAACCAAAACATCTAAAACCCTAAAAGCGCCCGTTTGATGGACCGGATATGATAGCCACAGGATAGGATAAATAGCAGGATAGAGACAGGATAGGATATGGACAGGAGATAGGATAATAGCAGGATAGAGACAGGATAGGATATGGACAGGATAAAGAGTTATCATGTCATGTGTTTGATATGCACATGATAACAAACTTGATAAGATTAGTTTATCATATTCAGTGTTTGATACACAACAGATAACAAGATGATATGATTTATATTTTGATAAAATGACAAATTTGTCACATTCATATATTTTCTTATAAATAAATAAAAATGCTAAAAAAATGGAAATAATTTATGAAGTAATTTTATATACTTGCAAAAATTGTGATTTCTCTATCCATCACAATTGAAGAATGACTCACTATCATAAAAATTGTGATTTCTCTATCTATCACAATTGAATAATGACTCACTATCAATAAAATATAAATAATTTATGAAGTAATTTTATATACTTGAAAAAATTGTGATTTCTCTATCTATCACAATTGAAGAATGACTTACTATCATAACATAATCTCGATTGATCAAACTCTCTAAAAATTCTCCCCTTAATCCCTCTCTATCCATTAGTCGATTTCTAATACTGTAATTTTCATAAAATTACATTGAAGAATGATTCAATATCATAAAAATTGTTAAACAAAGTTCAATCATCTCTAAAAACATTTGCTCTAACATTAAATATAGCATCACATTATTTTGTTCTCGTGAATTCATATTTACCTATATATAAATGTATCATCAACATTATTATTATTATTATTATTATTATTATTATAATCGACACAAAATAAAATCTCAATAAATCATAACACAAAATAAAATAATTATTATTTTTCATCAATTTTTTTATATTGTTATAGAATAAAATAAATATGAAAACAACCAAAAACCAATATAATAAATCAACCCAATATCAAAAAACAATTAGAAAATTATTAAAAAAGTGCGACGTGGAGAGTCTAACACTACTCGTTGAAGCTAGAGGAAGAGAGAAATGCTAAAAAAATTTATCCTGAGAACGGATTATTTTAACCTACCTTAAAACAAGGATTAAAAAATACGACAGATAATTTAAAAAATTTGATTAGCGTATCGTATCTGATTGGTGCATCAAACACAGGATTAGGGTGAAATAGGATACGCGTATGATATCGTGTCTCGTTATCATGTCGGGCCCTAAAATTTCCCAAAATCTCAAAACTTTCTCCACTCTTTGATTTTCTTCAAAATCATATCCAACTCATCACATTTAACATATTCATAAGACTCAATCATAAGGTAATATCTCATTTTTTCACATTTTTTCTTTTCTACGTATACGGATTTGTATTATTTTGTACTTTATGGTTTTGCTTGGATTTGCTAATCTATGGTTCTACAAACAACCTTTTTTCTTTTCTACGTGCACAACATCTTATTATATTTGATAGGATCACAACATATGTCTCTGTTCACAAAGAACATGATGCGAAACAAACAAATGAAATAGGTGAAAGTTCGGAAACACAAACAAATAATATGCAGGCTAAGATGCCGCCACCACCTAATTTATCATTTCCTAGAAGCCTTGTGGATATGTCACTCTTAGCATCTTTCTAGGATCATGTTGAACGTTCAACTTTATCCGTTGGAATGGACCTACACCTTAATTGTGCAACTTTTGCTTTTACTTTATTCATCTACAGGTGAATTAAGTGAGATCCTTTCTAGAAAAGTTATTTGACGCAATTTCTCTTTAATATATATCTTCATATTGTAATCAATACTATTAAAGTGTACCTAAAAAACATGGAAATATGTGGATGATAACATTTTAGTGAGAGTTTAACATGTCCTAATTGACCAAATTTACAATTTAAAAAAGAATGATTCATAAATCGAACCTGAAGGGTTTCCTACTCTGTTAAAATGGAAACATCGGGATGACCTTCCTTTAAATATTATCATAATCAAACTGTAACCTCTTCTAGTTTGTGTGAACTTCGTCCAATCAAATAACTATACCATGCATCATATTCCTAGCAAATATGCAAGTGTATCGCAAGCTGTACATTCTTCTGATTTTGCAACCAAGTTAAGAACTCTCAATACCACTCTTATCTACTCGTTCTGCTTCACACACAATACACTTTTGTGCATCCCTTGAAATGTTTCCAACAAACTTCTAGTACAAAACATTTACTCTATATACTACAATAACATCATTTTGTTTATTGACACCTAAATTTTTCACAAATCACCCATACTATTTTTAATGGTATGGGATTGAGAGGCCCAACCCAAATATGTTATGTATTGGCCACTAAAGAAACCCAACACAAATATGTTTTGTATTGGCCACTAAGGAAACCCAACACAAACGAAGCAAATAGGCCCAATAGCAAGGTCCAACCTAAGTAAGGATCCAATGTGATAACATCAACATAAAGGAATGATGCATCGCAAAATCTACCCTTGACGTCATCCCTTGAAGCACATGTGTCCAAAGGCAAGGAATCTAGAAGCACTGAATTGCTCATAACAACCAATGCTTCGCAAATCACAGTCAAACCAAACAAGACATATTGTTGATCTCGATATGCAGTTACATCACGAATAACAACAATCTTGTATTGATCTCGACGATCACCTCAGTAATAATAACAATTGATAGCAACAGATATGAGTCTAGCCATTGTATGAGTAGGGGTTTCACCCTTAGGTATAATCACTCATTATTTTACTCAATATACTTACTATATGCTTACACCTTGCCTTACCTTGGCATCAAAGTTCCTTTACAAGTACACCCTCTTCCACTTGCAGTAAAAGCATACGAGAATAATGAGTGGAGACCAAAACATCATCGCAACAAGATTCCATACAGGAAGATTGGTGCCCACTGTGGGGCTTAGTAAAATTTCCCCATGCCTTAAGATTCCACCAACATGGTGGTCACTATAAGTAGGGCCTCCCTAGAGCCATCTCAAGGAAAACCAATTCAATAGAATCACGAGTCCAACATTTAAAACGACATACCCAAGCGTAAGAACTCGACACTTAGAAGACAACCCAACGGAGATAGAGTCTCCTCTCTTTGATACACTTTGTCATCACAAAGAAACAACATCTAGAGATCCATGCATCATGATCCATCATCATCTTAGTGATGTATCCAAAACATGTGAATGATAAAAGGTACCATGGATGAGATAGAGGCTTAAACCAGAAAACTAAAAAAGAAGGTAGCATTGATTGACAAAATTCGAATGCGGTGAAACAATTCATCAATAGAGGACAACAACTATGAAAGTGTTGTCAACTCAGAGAGCGAAGCTTCTTCTCGAGGTTATCCTAGGTGGAAAAGATCAAAAAAGGACGTGACTCAACTCCCTTTCACAGACGAGATCAACAAATAACCAATATCCAAGCGATTCTGTCTCCTAACTATTGAAGAGTACGACGAGAAGACGGACCCACGGGAGCATCTAACTTCTTTCAACTCCCAAATGAAAATTCAAACGGCATATGATGCGTTAAAATATATCGTCTTCCTATGCACCCTTAGAAGAGATGCCCTCTTATGGTTCTCCCACCTCCCAAAAACGTCTATCAAATCCTAGTAATAGTTAGCAAATATATTTGTATTTAGATTCAACATAAGTCGAATAATGCAAAGGAAATCAATGTGGTAGAATCAATGGTAATAGTTAGCAAATATATTTGTATTTGAACTCTGTTGTAGCCAGGGTTGTTTTTTGATTTGTTAGCACATAGAATTTATGAAATGTTTGATGAACTCTAAAAGAGATCAAACAGATACTTAGCTATGGAGGAAGAAGATGCAGCCCAAAGAGGAGATTACAAAAGGTCCCCTCATAGTGAACAAGATCAAGGTGGAGAACGAAGCAACTAAGGAAAAGGCAGAAGAAATGAGTATTTCACTCCACTGACAGAAAGACCTATAACGATCTTCAAATATGAAATTACTTCAACGTATCAATTTATCTTGCTAAAGGAAAGCAAAATCTAATGCAGTCAAAATAGTATACTACAAATACATCATATCACAAGGACATTCCATTGACGATTTCCATATATTGAGTTGATGATTTTTGTTGAAAAAGTCTTGGTTATGTAAATGTTACTAAATATTATTTGAAGGAGAGAAAATGATGCTTTGATCTTTGTTAATTTGGATACATTTGATTTTTCCTTAAAAAACACTTATATTTAATTTTTTAAAATTCTTTTGCTTATTTAGGTGTTGATATTTTAAATTTTGAAAGTTGGATATAAATTTAAGATTTGATTTTATCTCTAAAAAATTTAAGGAAAAGAGACTATGGTAATCTGTTAAGTCAAACATATCAAGTATTGTTCTAATTGGAGATCAAACTTAGTTACTCTCGATAAATAATTTAATTTTGAACTTAATCCAAAATCGAGAATTTTACTTTTCATTAAGAAATTTAAGTGTTACAAATTTAATTAAAGAAATGATGAAAACACTAATAATATATCATTAAATTTAAATTAAAAATTAAATTTTGAATATTAGATAAATAATAAACAATTGATTTTTTTTTTATTCTCATATATGTATTAAATATAACTCTTGGACTCATGCATTTCAATCACTAAGAACACCACCAACCAACTACATGCATGAATCTTGAATCCATTTTTCCTAAATTTTCATGTATTAATTAAGACTCTTGAAGTCATAGATAATGAATATTATTATATATGTTAGAATTATTACAAAATGATTGTAAATTCTAAACTCTATTACATTTATGTATTACCAACCACCAACTACATGAATCTTGAATCTTGAATCCTTTTTTCCTAATTTTTCATGTATTAATTAGGACTCTTGAAGTTATAGATAATGAATATTATTATATATGTTAGAATTATTACAAAATGATTGTAAATTCTAAACTCTATTATATTTATGTATTATATATCTATTATCTATTAAATAACGGTTTCTTTTTATTAATAATTACATACAATTCTGTAACATTCCATTTTTTTAGGACAAACTATAATTCTTGTAGTTACCACTTTGATCATAAACTTAAATTATTTCTAGAAAAAGAATCATTGTTAGCCTTATCATGAGGATTGACCATAGAGAAACAACATAAGTGGCTATCACAATTTTAAATTTCAAAATTCAATAATAATTTGACAAATTAAATTTATTTGATGCTTCCTCTGAACGTGATTTTATTTGTTGTAGGTCATGGTTGCTATTTTATTGAAAATAGGGCACTTAGTGGTAGTCGAAATTGATTTCTAGAAATCCAAAAACCGGTGAATGTTATATAGAATATCAATCCAAAAATTGGTGAATGATATTAATTTATTGTTGTTTAATTGATTTAAGTTAGATGTAAGTATTTGTTATAATGATATTAGATAGTGAATATTACAAAAAAATTTATATAAGAGAATTGTGATAGTTATTAAAGTTAGATGTTGCATTTTTTTTATTGTGGCTTCACTTTATTTTGTATCAAAGAGTTGTTATTTAATTCATCATAAACTTTTTTATATTTGTTTAGTTTTCTAGTTAAAGCTATTAAATAATTTGATGGTAGTACAAATAATTATTGAGAAAAAGCAACAAAAAAAAAAATGTTACCCTGGGTATTTCAGTGGGTATTGTACTCATGAGATGTCATCGTAACGTCACTCACAAAAATATAAGGGGTAACTTTATCCACCGAAATATCATGAGTAATTATGCACATAAATGTTATCAGCAACATTATCTAAAAAAATGATCTGTGTCCTGTGAGATATTTCTAAAATATTGGTGAATATATCTATGTATTAACGTTTTCTGTTAACATGATTGCATTGTTGGTTTAGTGGTTACACGTTGCTTCTTTAATTAAAAGGTTCCAAGTTCGATTCTCACGTATGTTGGTCAACGAAAAAGCGCGTTCTAGGAAATAGCAAAAAAACATGATGGTTTGGGATTCGTTGAACTCAGGTCTTGCAGCAATTGTCACCAATAGAAAAAGATGAAATTCCTTCTTACAACTTTCAAGAGATCCTTAAGTGGGACAATGATGACTATATATGCATGTGCCATATTCTCAACGGTATGTATGACTCTTTATTCAATATATATCAAAATAGCTAGTCTGCATGAGATTGAACACATTCTTAATAACTACAAACAACACAAACAACATCAGATTCACATGCACCTTCGTGGAAAGGTCTTGCAGCAATTGTCACCAATAGAAAAAGATGAAATTCCTTCTTACAACTTTGAAGAGATCCTTAAGTGGGACAATGATGACTATATATGCATGTGCCATATTCTCAACGGTATGTATGACTCTTTATTCAATATATATCAAAATAGCTAGTCTGCATGAGATTGAACACATTCTTAATAACTACAAACAACATCAGATTCACATGCACCTTCGTGGAAATATTTCAAAAGAACTATGAAATATAAGAAAGATGACATATCTCTTAAGCAATTGGGTAATCACCTTCATTTAGAAGAAGAGTACCGTAAACAAGAGGATACTAAAAACCAATTTTCTCATGAAAAGGTCCATGTAATGGAGGAAGAAAATTCAATCAAAACTTTTAAGAAAAGAAAAGGTCCATGTAATGGAGGAAGAAAATTCAATCAAAACTTTTAAGAAAAGAAATCGAGATTTTGATAAATCTCATGAAAACACACAATGGTAATGATGGAAAAAGAGAGAAAAGAAAAGGAAGTTGTTATCATTGTGGAAAATCATAACACTTTAAAAATGAGTGCAGATTCTTGAAAAGGAAGAACAAAGAGAAGAATTCAAGTGCAACAAAAGATAATCTTGCTGCTATCATTTTCTGAACTCAACATGATTGAGGATGTTGAGTATTGGTGGATAGACTCTGTTGCTACCCGCCATGTGTGCAAAAACAAAGAACTATTCAAGATCATTGATGAAGAAGATGGAAGTGTTTTTAATATGGAAAATGCCTCAACTGCCCAAGTCAAAGGAAAAGGAACAGTAGAGATTGAATTCACTTATGGAAAGACATTTACTCTTAAAAATGTATTTTATGTTCCTGAAGTTAGGAAGAATTTGATTTCCGTACCTTTATTTAATAAGTTTGGTTTCAAATATGTATTTGAGGGAAATAAATTTATTCTCTCTAAAGGGGTATGTTTGTAGGGAAGAGTTACCTTTGTGAGAATATGTTCAAATATAATGTTGATAGTAATAATAAAAATAATAATATGATTTCTGTATATATAGTTGAGTCTTGCGATTTATGGCATCTAGGACATGTTAACTTTAGAAAAGTGAATGATATGATGAAATCAAATTTAATTCCGACTTTTGACAAAAAAATTCAAATTCATGTACTACTTGAATGATATGCGATTTACACTGTTGGCCTACAATTGGTGGTAAAAATTATTTTGTCACTTTTATTGATGATTGCACTAGATTCTGTTATGTTTATTTAATGCTTTTATAAGAGTGAAGTTTTAGACAAATTTTAAATATTTAAAGCACAAGTAGAACTTCTACATGAAACTTTTATTAAGTGTTTTAGAAGTGATAGGGGAGGAGAATTTTATTATCTTGATTATTTTGAGTCCACTAGTATTATGTATCATCAAACAACTGTACCATATTCCCCACACCAAAAGAAAATTGTAGAAGGGAAAAATAGGATATTAGAAGAAATGATGAATGTCATGTTATCCTATTCTGATTTATCAAAAGGTTATTGGGGGTGAAACTATGTTAACTGCGTGTTATTTGTTAAATAGAGTTCTTAATAAAAGAAAACCCCATGTGAACTCTGAAAGAAAAGAAAACCCAATCTTAACTATATAAAAGTTTGGGGTTGTAGAGAAATTGTTAAGGTTCTTGGACCAAAAAGAAAGAAACTGGAGAAAGAGGAATTGAAAATGTATTTCCGAGCTAATGTTGAAAATATCAAGGCATATAGATTCATGGTTATTGAATCTAATGACTCATATCCTATTAACATTGTGATTGAGTCTAGAGAGGCAATTTTTCAAGAAAATAGATTTAACTCAATTCCACATCCCAAGCAAATTGTCAGTTCTAGTGTACAAAGTCTAGAAAATAATGTATCTAATAATGATACTATGACATGTTCATAACCTAGAAGAAGTAAAAGAGTCAAAAAAGAGAAAAGTTATGGACTAGACTTCTTTATGTTTCTTGTAGAAGATACAAATGATTCCATTAACAAATATGGACTAGTTTGCTATAATTTAGAGAGTGACCAAGACACACATGAAGAGAGAAAATAAGCCATCCAAGAGGAAATGGACTCAATTATGGAAAATAAAACTTGAAAATTAGTAGACCTCCCACTTGAATCCAAACCAATAGGTTGTAAATGGATCTAAGAAGAAAATGAAAGTTGGTGGTACCATTGATAAATTCAAAGCTAGACTTCTTACAAAAGGATTTACACACAAAAAAAGGTATTGACTACTTTGATACTTATGCACCTGTTGCAAGACTTGATCCCATAAGAGTGCTTTTGGCACTAGCTTATATCTATAATTTTGTAATCCATCAACTGGATGTTAAAATTGTTTTCCTAAACGGAGAGTTAGATGAAAAGGTGTATATAAAACAACTTGAAGGATTTGTCATCAAAGGACAAGAACTTAAAATGTGTAAATTGACTAAATCTTTATATGAGTTAAAACAAGCACCCAAACAATGGCACCAAAAGTTTGATCAAGTTGTGCTTCCTAATGGATACAAAATAAATGAATCTGATAAGTGTACTTATAGTAAATTTCACAATGGAAATGGTGTTATGATTTGTTTATATGTGGATGATATGTTAATCTTTGACACCAATTTAGATGAGGTAGAAAAAACTTTCTTATCAAAGAATTTTGATATGAAAGATTTTGGTGAAGCAGATGTGATTTTAGGAATTAAAATCATAAGAGATGGTGTAAATACTGGTTTAACCTAATCTCACTATATTGAGAAAGTGCTAAAGAAACTTGATCATTTTAATTGCAAATCTGTTTCTACCCTATTTGATCAGAATGTTAGTTTACAACCACATAAAAGATGTCTTATGGCAGAACTAGATTATTCAAAGGTAATCAGATGCTTGATGTATCCCATGACTTGTATTACACCTAATATAACATATGTTGTTGGTGGATTAAGTCAGTATACAAGCAATCTAAGTAAAGAACATTGACATGTTGTTAATAGATATTAAAATAAATGACAGGAACAATTAACTATAGTTTATTATATAGTGGATATCCTTCAATTTTGGAAGGATATACATAAGTTAGATGGGTAACTTATGTTGAAGATCATGCTTCCACAAGTGGGTGAATCTTCAACCTTGATGGGGGTGCAATTTCTTGGGGTTCAAATAAAAAAACTTGCATTGCTGACTCCACTATGTCTGTAGAATTTATTGCTCTAACCGCAGGTAGTAAAGAGGCTGAATGAGATACCAATTTGTTGTAAAGTCAATGACACCAGTATCCATACATTGTGATAGTCTATCCAAACTATGCAAAGCATATAGCCAAGTATATAATTGAAAATCTAGACATATTGGTTTAAGACATAACTATGTAAAGGATTTAATTTTAAATGGAGCAATATCCATAGTGTTTGTAAGAACTGAAAAGAATCTTATAGATCCTTTTGACGAAAGGTCTGACAAAGGACATGGTATTGAAGACATCATTGGGGATGAAACTCGAGCCCATATCTAATTAATCATCAATGTTGGAACATCAAATCTAGAGTTCAATGATGAAAATACACTATTAGAGTGATTACAAGTACTTGAATATAGATACATCTCAAAGATTAAAAGTACTTGGACCATAAGTATAAAGTTGGTAGGTTGAGTTTAAGTTTGATTCCCATGTATGTTGGTTTTTTGAATAATATTCAACTTGATTTTGATTATAACGAAAAAGTGAGTTCTGGGAAATAACGAAAAAACGCAACGATATGGGATTCGAACCTAGGTCCTGCGCGACAATTCACAAATAGAATGGCAGAAACACTTCTTCCAAGAGTTGTATCTCTTCCTCAAGTGACATTATTTTTCTCTAAATTGTGTTATTTTGGACAGAATGAAACACAAAATTTGGCCATTACTATATCCACTATGTCTCATCCATTTTTATATTCTAAGTCAACATATTCTTCTCTAACACTGTATCTGATTAGATAGACTTAAAGGAGAAAGAGTTAGAGAAGAGAGAAAGAATGAAAGGAGATAGGTGTAACTTTTCCTATTTGAATAACATAGAAATAGAAAAGAGAGAAGATAAAAAAAGTGGGACCTACATCCTTTTTAGTTCTTCGCTAACGAAGAAAGGGCAAAGAAATGCGCTCACAAAATTTATGCTTCCTATATTGCCCTTGTATTCTCTCTTTTCTCTTCGCACGAAAGCATTACCACTTCCTATCCTTCATGCCTTTTTCTTCCTTTTGCCATTTTCTTCCTCTAACTTTGATGAAAGACCTGCATCTCATATGCAATACGTAGAGCATGTTAAAATAATAGGATATATAGGTGTTAAAATAAATCATTGAACATTGAGGTTAAATTTCTAACACGTGGATAATTATTTCTAACAAAAACTGCAAATTGAAATTAGAGATTGTTGGTGAGAATAATGTAAGAATTTCAATGAGCTGAAAGCGTAAAATTTGAAGAAGCATGAAGAAACAGAGAAGGTGGAGGTTAGAAGCTTGTGCCGCCATCACCGGTGTCGTTAATTATTACCACTCTGTTGCATTTTGGCCCGCCACACTGTCAACGCGTTGAGTCACAACCAAAAAAAATTAGTTTGCTGGAGTCTCTCCATTCTCATAGTGCTGGGTAGATTTGGACTTCCGAGGCTTGAATTATTTTATTGTAAAACAGTGGTATTTTTGTCAATGTGTAGAAAATTACCATTTCTCTCTTTTCACTTTCTACTCAACCAATCAAAAGAAGAGGAAACTTTATACTTCTCCCTCTTCTATTTCACTCTTATTTCTTTTGTACCAAACAATACCAAACTTCTACTCTATTTCTCACACATTTCTCTCTTCTTAATTTCTTCTCTCTACCAATCAAAGTGTAAGGCATGAACGAAGCGTAGGAAATATTCTTTTGTAACATACTATTGAAAGATACTCTTGATATGTTAGTGCAAATGATATTAAGGTTTTTCAAAGTACCCTGAAGGGAATTCGTTGTTCATCCCATTTGCATTCGATTGGTGGGGATGAATCGAGGCTAAAGCTTATTATAACAACACACTTTGGAATTTGCTACATACAATCTTCATCAACAACTTCATTGTTAAAGTCTTGTAGCAATTGTTACCAATAGTCCAACATGTTTGTGGTAATTTATTATTTTCTATAGATTTTTCATGGATAAAGTCAAATATACTCTGAATAATGACATGTTTTTGTTTTAGTGTTCTTTGTTGAGAAAATTAGAGGTTGCCTTTCTAAAATTAAGTTTTTGAAAAAAAATTTGATACTGAAAGTGTAAATGTAGAAAGTGAAAGACATCAATTACTTGTATTCCCTTTATTAATAGAAATATACAAATATTTATTTAATTAATATATATCATAATTAAGAACATATGCGCGTATAGTGCATCAAGGGCTGTTGCCGCTACGAAGTTAATTTTTGGTTTGTTTATTGTTTAACAATTTTATTTTTGTTTCTATTAAAACTTAATTGTTGCTTCCACTAAATTTATGTTTTTTAAAAAATATTGGTAGAAACTAATCATATTAAGTATGTTTAGTTTCTACCAATATTTTATTGGTAGAAACTAAGCATATTAAGTATGGACATCAATGGATTGATCTGTTTCATCCAATATACCTTCTTTGAATAATGAAAACAACTAAGTATTAGCAATCTTACTTATAATATGAGTTCGTTTGATATGCATGATATGATACAAAGTTGGATAAAGATAAGATAAAGATAAACATTATCATATCCCTTGCTTGATACACATATGATAACCAACGAAATAACATTTTATTTTATCATATATTTGATACATATCTCATCATGATATGATACAATATATATTATATTTAAATAACAAGATAGAAATTTCAACTAGAGAGACATGATATGATAAAGTTATGAATTAGCTTATCATATCATGTTGGTTCGTCAAACACTGCTTTCAGATAAAATATGATAAGTTATATCATGTCCATTAAATAACCCTATATGTATAAAGATACAAAAACTGAAGTAGTTGAATTATAAAAATTTAATATTAATTAACATCTATAGTTTTATAATTTTCAGTACACGGTGTGTTTATGAAGCACTGAAAATGTACATGATATTGATATTAATACGTAGACACCGTTGATAATTAAATGCCACTATATATCAATATTATGTTGATTTGTTTCATCCAATACATCTTCCGTGTTATTTATGAAGTCAGTTTTGATTTTGCATATCACCAGTACGATGATTGAAATTAAGTAGTTTCTCTACAATTAATTTTATGAAGAATCAAATGTTCAATTATATAAAAGATAAACCGTTAATAATTATTAGATCACATATTTAATTTTTTTTTAAAAACAAAATGAATATATATTATCACATGTTATCACCAACTTCTCATAGTATATATGTAAAAATATATGACAAGTACTAATTAGTGGTCTAAGGATATTTTTAATAGATCTAAAATAATCGCTCTTTATTGAAAATTATGTATTCAACATATTAAAAATTGATATATTTAACTTTTTTAATAAATAACTTCTCTATTTAGAATCCATAATTAATAATATCTTAAAAATTAGAATACTTGTTAGCAAAACATAAATTCTATAAAGAAACCATTTTCTTCAAGAATTTCATTTATTTACATATTTAACTAAGTAAAAGAATAAATAAGTTAGAGATTTATATCATAAATACTCATTGAACTAGCAATGTTGAAAGAAAAACAATTGAAACAAATTTGTCAGCAGAAAAATGTAGTTAGGTTTAGTTAGAAGGAGAAATTGGTGAAATATACGTAGCAGTTGAAAATCGAATTCGAGATGCGTCTGAACTTCTTCGTTGTCGACGAGAATTCATCGAAGCTCGTCTAGAAGACCCTAAAGAATCTCTTCTTGGATGTTTCAGTTTGATTGTGATACTGAAAAACAAGATGTATATCATAAAAAATATAAGACCATGATATTAAATTTAATATAATGTGTTTATGGAATTACAAAATTGAAAATGTATACTTACTTTTGATGGACATCAATGTATTGATTTGTTTCATCCAATATATCTTCCTTGAATAATGAAAACAACTAAGTATTAGCAATCTTACTTACAATATGGGTTCGTTTGATATGCATGATATGATATAATGTTGAATAAAGATAAGATAAAGATAAAAATTATCATATCATGTGTTTGATACACATATGATAACCAACAAGATAACAACATTTTATTTTATCATATATTTGATACATATCTCATCATGATATGACACAATATATATTATATTTAAATAACAAGATAGAAATTTCAACTAGAGAGACATGATATGATAGAGTTATGGATTAACTTATCATATCATGTTGGTTTATCAAACACTGCATTCATACAGAATATAATAACTTATATCATGTCCATCAAAGGATCCTATATGTTAGAGATAAAAAAATGAAGTAGCTGAATTATAAAAATTTAATATTAATTAACATCAATAGTTACTTATAATTTTTAGTACGTGGTGTGTTTATGAAGCATTGAAAATGTACATGACATTGATATTAATACGTAGACATCGTTAATAACTAAATACCACTGTATATTAATATTATGTTGGTGTTAGACATCAAACACGTCGTTACGTTGATTTGTATAAATAAACAACTATGTGAGATCTTGTGAATTAGTAAGGGATATTTATTATTATTTTTTTATTTTCCACCATTTATAGCAATGTCATTACTTGATTGTATTGAAAGTAGGGGTGGTTCGAATAAGTGAGATTGATCGTGAGAGATTTACGATTTAGGCTATGTCAGATCAGACTTTTTAATAGACAAGTCTACACATGTTATAAAAAAAGTCTTAGATTTATCAGGTCAGTCTACATAAATAAATAATAATAATATTTTTTTATTACTATTATTATAATAATAGATTTTATACTTTGTATTAAATTATGAATTTGCTAACATTTAAAGTATATTAACTTACAACAACTTTTTTTTTTTATATATATTTGAATGCATTATTATAAACTACAATTAAAATATGATATCATGTAAAGTTAAATTCTCTAAATAACATGTTAAATATCAAAGTGGAGTTTACTCTCATTGGTTTATTAGTTCTTTAGTCTATTTAAAAATAGGTCAAATTATTTATTTAAAAATCTTAATATAAAATAAACTCTTAAGTAGATTTATAGGTCATACAAGACTTTCAAAATGGTCAGACTCAAACATGACAATAATTCTTTGATAGATAACAAGCCAAACCGTGAATATGTTGACCATGTCAGGCCTAGGCCTTGCAAAGTCAAACTCGGCTTAGCCTATTTCTATCCATAATTGAGAGTCGAGAAGAAGAAATTTTTTTTACAGTACTCATAAAATAAAATATAAGCAAAAATGTATTTGATTTAAAATTTAGGTCAAATATGTTAACTCTTTCAATACCATGTTGCTTATATTTTATTTCAGATGATGTATACGGATAATTAGTAACATTAACCTGAAGTAGCTCTTCCATGACATCTTCCAAAGTTATGATCCCAACAACTTCCTCATCACTTGGAAGATACTCCATGTTCTCTATTGATATAGTTGTATCATGTTTTGATCTATGAAGTGGTTCCGAGTCATTAGTCTCTTGAAGCATAACATTTTTCAGTGTTGCACTATAATATTCTGTTTCTTGTGATTCCCAATTTGATGCCTCAGTTGAGATGCTAATATAATCATGTGGTAAAAATGAGCTTAGTCCTGCAAAGTCCATAGTTATTTATATTAGATGTTTTTTTAGATCCAATAAGTTGTAAAAATTTATGTTGTTTATGAAAAAGTTATTTAGGTTGAAGCATAGAAAATGCTTAAAAATGGAGATAAATTAGACGGTCCAACCAGTCGAATCTTGAACCAACTTTTACTATGGTTATTTTGGCACTTCAATCATAGTTTCATCATGGTTCGAATAGTTTAAAGCAATTGAACTATGACTCAGAGATCTTGTTGGTTTCATTGCTAGTTTAATTTTTAAAACGTTGGTTCAAACACTATATCAAAAGGGTGTAAAATTTATGAAATTGTTCTACTATGTGTTGAAATTCAATTTAAACTTCTGATATCATAGGAGATATAAGGTGGCTTGGAGGTTGAGGTGGGAGAGTTAAAGAATAGAGTGATAAAGAGGTTAAAAATTCTACCTCCACCTGCAATATTTAAACTAACATTTACTAACAATACTAACATTTGAACTTCAAAAAAAAAAAACTTATGATACAACGTCAAAAACTAATTATATCGAAAACATGAACTAATAAATGAAGTATTAGATTTTCGGTCTAACTAAACCTTACAAAACCAACTAATAATGTGAGAAGTGTCAAAGGTTTATAAACTCAACTCTTATCTCCACTGAATCTAATACTTCATCTATTAGTCAGGTTTTATATTATAACAAGTCGGATTTTACGGTAGTCCACAATAGATTAGTACTTAAAAAGCACTTGTAGAAACTTTGACAATGATCGACGATGTTTCTTAGAAGTAGAAGTTCACGATTCTCATCACCTTTATTGATGAGACGATAATCTAATTGATGTTGGTTCAAAAAAAAAAAAACGAATATGAGTTGAGTTTTAAGAAAAACACATACGTTTTTTCTTTCTTTCTTTTATTGAACTGATACTGATCAAGTTACTGTCTCAGTCGTGAGAACCATGAGATTCTACTTCATAAAGACAACACCTATCATCATTATTACAATTCAAACAATTTTCAAATATGAGCCTACAATGAACCAAAGTAGAATTTTCCTTATAACACATGTCATGTGCTCAAAATCCTTAGGTGAGCCTAGCTTGGCTTCTTTTAGGTTTAGGTTCTGAAAGTAAATCATTTATTAGGTAGACTAGTAATTCTACCTTCTGAATCAGTTGCAGCATTTCTTATGTTCTCTTTACTCTTAATGACAACAGCCATGTGACTTTGACCTTTCTTGAATTGATTCAAAATATCATATAGGGGCCAATTTTGACCTACTCTGTTAACCAAAAGAAACAATATAAGCTAAATATTAGATAATCAATTATATGCTTACTAATATCAAATTAATCAATTACGATTAGTGGAATATTTAATCATTATGCTACATAAATAATTTTGTTGTTTTTTCATTGTTTATTCTTTTCATTTCTTTCTCTATCTAGCATAATGATTAAATTAATTTTAGATTAATACTTTAATATTACTAATATTAAATAGTGATAATAATTATTTTTTCTCTAATATTACTAATATATTTAGATTAATAATTTAATATTACTAATATTAAATTAATCACTATTTAATTTAATTGTTCCATTGAAAAATACTTTTATCTTCATGCAAAATAGAGAAAGAAATTTCATACCTTGGAACTCTCCTTATAGTCATAAATTTAATTGGTGTTTCATCTTCATGACGGCAGAACATCAAATTTTTTACCTAAATCATGGTTGAAACAGGTATTTATGTTATACCATAAACTTTAGTATAAGTTTTTTGAATGTAAAACCATACAATATAAACATTATTGATAAACGTGAGTACTTGATGGATTCTCAAGTGGCATATAAAACCATCCAATTGTGCTTATAATATTATATGAGTTTAAACTAAGGAGATGCATCTTTGGCATAGCCCAGCGTTGCACATGCATTTAATGATAATCCAATTTTATTTTATACATAAGTCCACTCATATAATTGAATTATTAAAAATATTGAAATAAAGTGACAATATAATAAATTCTTATGAATGTTGATGTAAAATTAATTTACACTAATCTTAATCTCATATTGGACATATGTTTTCCATATAAGAAAAATTAGCTAAACGAATGTTTCAACAGAAGTAAGTGTATGTTTGGTTTAATCTAAAAGTTCCTCCGGTGAAATTTTACCAAATATTCAAGTTGTGAAATAACTATTGGGAATTTCTCATCACGCTCAAGAAAGGAGACCCTACTTACCCATACTGATTACTAGCGTTTGTTGCATTAGAGAGACATATTTCTATTGAAGAAGTCGACTAGGTGGAACATAGGGAGAAGAAGATTTGATGGACGAAAGAAGGGTGTTCAAGAGAAGTGTCAGCACTTGTTTCCTATGTTGATCTTTATTTGAAATCGAATGAAGAGCAGAGGGTCACCAAAAAGTGACATATAAACAGTCCTTGATACGACATAGAGGGGACTCATCCAGAAGATCTTGGGTTGAGAAGGAGTAAGGGACATGAGACGAATAAGAGTATGACATACTGAAGGTAGTGAAAAAGAAGTTGGAAGACTATGATTATCCTGTGTTTTTTTTCTCTTAGAGAAGGAAGAAGCCAATATCAGAAAACTGTGGCATCAAGGCCTCATTTGTTAAACTACTTAGACGACAAAAAGGATTCAAATCCCTAGAGAACAGACTAAAGTAGTTGTGGGCTTGAAAAAGAGTTATAAGTATTATAGACTTGGGACAAGAGTATTTTTTTGTGTACTTTACCAACGAGGAAGACTATGTAAAGGTGCTAGAAGATGATCCTTGACTTATCTATGATAACTATTGGGTGGTTTGCAAATGGAGTACAAACTTCTCTCTTAATAACACAACAATAGACAAAACCATAGTGTGGGTCCGAATTCAATATTTACCCACAGAGTGTTATGATTCTAAAGTGCTTCACTTTATTGGGAACTGCATACGCAAGGCTATCAAATTAGACAACAACACTCTATTTCAAAAGATAGAGAAATATGCACGGGTACATGTCGAGGTTGAACTTAATAAACCATTACTAGCCATGTTTGAACTGAAGGAAAAAATATACACAATAGAGTATGAAAGACTTCCTATGATATGCTAAACTTGTGAGAAATTAGGATACTATATAGAAGGATGACCTGCAAAAACGACAACAATGGCTAACGACAATGGTGACAAGGAGAACCATGAGATACAAAGAGAACAAGGAAGGGGGACAAATGAGGGAAATAAGGGGAGCAAACACTGGGACCTTGGGTGGTTGTTCAAAAACCAAGGAGAATGAGGAAAAACAAAGATGGCGGTGGAGGTAGTGGTGCTGGAAGAAGGTCTAGCGGTGCACAACAAATGGGAACACGACTCAAAATTCTAGACTTCATTATTAAGGATTCCAATATTTCTAGTGGCATTAATGTGATACATGTGACTCAAGGAGACAATAATGATGTGGAAACAGTTAAGGAAACAAATCCAAATCAATAAAAAAAACTGGGAATAATAAAGAAAAAGTTAGAGAAGGAAAAACTGTGATTGGCAGACAAAAAGGACAATCAGGGGGACAGGTCAACATCCAATAATTTGAGGGGACACATGTTGATGGCCACATTAACAATAACAATCACAAACCAATCTGAGGTAACAAAGTGATAGATGAGGGCGATCACAAGGTCAACATGAGTGGATCATGTCAGAAGATTAATGATACACATGTAGACCAAGTGACAACACAAGAGGTACGAATGCAACATAAATTATATGGTGTGGGATCCAGTTCCCAAAACCAACCATTTACTATTCAAGTATTTGGGTTGCATCAATACACTAGACCACCAGATAAAAAACACATGGTCCCAAGTTAGGAAGGTTTACTATTTTGGCCTAGTCTAGATACAAGATCAATTGAAAATTGTGGAAAACCCCCCTAAATTGATATGGATGTGCATGGAAGTGTGAATACGGATATGAATATTATTCTTGAGACCCAACCCTTGTTCAAGAAGGATAAAGAGGGTGATCATATGTTTCTCGGTTAATGTGAGTGATGAATTACCAAGACTTAAAAATATTCATTTGGAAGTGTCATGATACATCTAGTTCGACATTTTATCGTTCATGTAAACATTACATGGACAATAATAAGTTGGATGTCATGGTTATTATGGAAACAAGGTGGATATGGAGAAACTTGGTAATTCAATCAAAATGTTTGATGGTATATGTTACTCTGACTGCAGGGGCATGGTGGTGGGATTCTTGTACTGGAAGAGAAGTAGTGTCACTGTTAACTTGAAAGTCATCGACTTTCAATTTATACATGTGCAATTGTCCTTCTATGATTGATCTTAATGGTTGTTTACGACCATTTATGCTAGTCCAAGGGAGGACCTCAGAATAGAGATGCGGATAAAATTAGGAGATATTGTTCATTAAATTAAAGGAGGATGGATGTTAGTCGGGGATTTCAATGATATTGCTGCTCAAAATGAGAAAAAAGGTGGAGCACCAACTTCTATTCGAAAATGTAACATTTTGACTGATAATATAAATGCTTGCAACCTACTTGACATGGGAGCCATTGAAGCTCGTTTTACATGGAAATAACATATATTCAATGGCCATTCATGCATTTTTGAACGCCTTGACCGAGCTATATGCAATGATGAATAGAGATTACAGTTTCCATATGCTACCATGAGGGTCTTGCCTTATATGGATTTCTCTGATAACCACTCCCCAGTCATTCGTTTATATAAACCCCACTCTAACTCCACGGTTAGGAAATTACGCTTTGAAAAAAGCTTGGAAGACTCATCCTACTTATAATGATATGATCCACAAGGAGTGGAAAACGCATGCAACAATACCAGCTAGAGTCAAACGCACAGAGGATATGCTTAACTATTGGAAAACCCACACCTTTGGTAGCATCTCTAAAAGAAAAAGGAACATTCTAGCTCAAATTGAAGGTATCCAACGTAAACACTCAGGTACCTCAAATCCCTATCTCAATAGGTTGGAAAAGTCCCTCTAACAAGAGCTGCACGAGGTTCTTAAGTACGAAGAAATAATGTGGTTCCAAAATCTCAAGTTCAATGGATTAATGATGGAGATAGGAAAACCTGATATTATCATCTAAAAACTGTGAATCAGAGGCATGAAAACAAGATCATGATGCTTGGAGATGGTGATGGGGAATGGGCTGATGATGAGCTCAAGATCAAAGAGATGGCTAGTGAGCTCTACAATAATCTAGTTTACGATTAAAATGACCCTAAAAAGTGGGTACATGTTGATCACACCTTTCCTCAACTCTCCTAGGATGACATTGTGAGGTTATGTGCTCCTATTGACACTCATGAAGTTCGCGAAGTTGTGTTTGGAATGGGTGCGTGGAAAACTCTCAGGCCTAATGGGTTCCCAACTAGCTTATACCAAGGGAATCAGAGCCTTATGAATGATAGTATGTATGACTTTGCACGTGCAATGAGGGATAACCCAAAGGAAATTGAAGAAATCAACCATACTGATATCTGTTTCATTCCAACGTGCAAAAACCTGAATTTGTGAACCAATTCCGACCAATTTCGCTGTATAATACTATCTATAAGATGCTCACGAAAATCATGATAAATAGATTGAAGCCCACCATTGCCATCATTGTTCTAGGGAGGAATATCTCTGAAAACATTGTGATTGCATAAGAGATGTTGCATAGTATGGCCAAGATGAAAAGAAAAATAGGATTTTTTGCTACCAAAGATCTAGCGAAAACGTATGATCAAATCAAGTGGAGCTTTATTGAAAAGATCTTGATGAAGGTTCGTATTCTAGAAAAGATTACTAAGTTTATCATGCCCTGCATCAATACAATCAAAACAAATGTTCTTTGGAATGGAAATAGATCCACTTTTTTCTGACCAATGCGCAACATCAAGTAAGGAGATCATGTGTCCCCTTACCTATTTGTCTTTTGCATGGACAACTTGTTCCATCTTATTTTAGATGAGGTTGACCGAGGTCGCTGGATATCCCATCTAAGGTTTGCAGATAATCTACTTCTGTAGATAATCTACTTCTGTTTGGATAAGATAATGTAGAAACCATGACAACTATTATAAGCACGCTACTACTCTTTTGCTAAATGTCAGGCCAACAAGTGAACCCTACAAAATCGTCCATATTTTTTTCATGAAATGTAAAGAAAGATGACGAGAGAGGAACTTGGTGAATCAGTCAGGATTCAGTGAAACCAACTCCCTAGGAAATTATCTTTGTGTCCCAAGGTTGAGAAAGTCAATAAAATTTTGGTAGGATGAAAGTGCAATAATTATCCTTAGCATTATAAAATGAACTTACTTCAATGATACAAGAGAACTTCAAAAAAGGAGCATTAGACCAATTCTGGTAACAACACCTTTGTGAATATACCTTGAATTGCCCCACAACATGGTTGGTATTGCCTTAATACAAATGGAGCATCAAAGAGAAACAATGGTACGGTTGGGTGTGGGGGCATGATACGTGACGAGAGAGGTATATGGATAACTAGATTCTCCAATTTTATTGGAAAAACTTGCACTTATATGACTGAACAATGGGGGATGTACCATGGGTTGTGGTTGGCCAGAAATCAAGGAATCACTCGGTTAGAGGTGTAACTCGACTCAGTTGTGGTGATTCAAAGTTTACAAGGAGGAGGAGAAGGAAGTACCAAAGGTTGGAGTTTTCTATCAAAAATACGAAATCTTGTTAATTCTACATGGGAGATTAATTTCACTCATGTATACCATGAGATGAATAGGTGTACATATGCTTTGGCTAATTTGGGGTGCACTCATGATTTTGGAATGGTGGTTTACAACAATCCTCTTTCACATGTGTTGTAGTTTCTTGTTGATGATTTTAGGGGTGTTTCTTTATTTCATTTAGTTACTTTGTAATCTTTATCTTTCTATGCCTTTGCCCCTCATTGTACAAAAAAAAGTGTATGTTTGATTGATTTCACAGTGAGATTGACAAAATCATGGTGAACTGCTCTGATTTTGTAGAAATTATGATTTGCAACTTTTAAAAAAACATGGTGACTTACCATAATTGTGTTAATCCCACCATAAAACTAAACATACACTAAATCCTTGTAGAAAAAAAGTCTCAAAATAGAAGTTACTATAATTTAGAATATATCTATTTGGTTGATTACCAAGATCAAGCCAATAATATTTGTTTGTTTTCCAGAGTAGATTGGTATACGGCTGTGACCTTTGCTCATTATCATGCCCATTGTATGCCTATAAAAAAATAAAAATAAAACAAATTAAATTTAAAAAAAAAAATACTTCAACTACTAATACTGACGTAAACACCAAATACGACACTGATATTGATACATCGATTTTAGTAATAATTTAAAAAAATAAATTGAATGTAATTAATATATAAGTGTTGTGTCGGTATCCGATACTGATACGTGTCAAATACTAAAATGCGTCTTCGACCAAAAGTACCGGTGCTTATTAAGTATCACTAATAGACAAGAGGACATACATATCAAGTTTGGAGTTTATGTCAAGCGAAAATGTTTCACTTAAAGGTGTCATAGCATCTTTAGCAGTTTTCATTGTCAAGTCCAAAGCTCCAGCAATTATTGTAGTTTCATGGAGTGACAATTCTCCACCTTTCCCTGCCTAATTATAAACTTTAGCATATAAAATTAAAATATTAATAAAATAAAATTCTTAATTGATTAAGTAAAATAAGCTAATTAACCTCATTGGCATGTAAATTGACTAAAGTCTTAAGTTCTTCTCTTCCTAAAAGTGCAGTGTGTCCTTTGCCAAGAAGCCAATCCAACAACTATCATAATAGGAATTTTCAACATACAAGTCAAATAGAAAAGTAAAATACTGAAAATCTAAACAATTATGATAGGTATTTGTTAGTACACAACAAACCCGATTTTAAAGAAAATAGATAAATAAATGCACGCAAGAAAGAATAAACGATTGATTATAGAGTTCAGTCAATTATGTTTATATAAGTAGCGGTCTTAGTATATGCAGGAAGGGCCATCCCATATGTTTAGGGACTCAATTTTGATTTAACTTAATAGTTAGTAGTATATATATCAATTAATTTTCTAATATGTACGTGCATAATATATAAAATAATATTATCTATTTATGTTATTGTTGCATTTGTTGAAATAATTTTTTTTTAAATTGAAATTGTTAAAATGATATCTCACAAAATAGATTAAATAGTGTCGCTTTAATTTATATTGAAATCAAAGTTGTTAAAGAATATTGATTATGAAATATCAATGATGATTTTGTAACAAAATACAAGGAGATTAATATTCAAAATAGTTACAAAGGACCTATTTTATTGATTTGCTTAGAATACTCAAAATCTTAGAACAAACCCTGGGTAGGACTCTAACAATGATTAATTAAATAATCGTTCAGTTACACTACGTTGAAACGTTTGTCCACTTATTAGTGAATACAAGTCATACTCAATAGTAAATCATTTTCTTTATGCTATATTCCAATGTAGATTTTATGGAGGTAAATCCTCCTACTAATTCGAACGATATATACTGAAGAGAAAAATCATAATATCAAAGTTTTAAATCTCGTTAATAATTCAAATGTGATTGATATGGTCTCAATTACAATCGCATTGTGTCATGGCACATTAAAAACTACATTGTTGTAGTTCAAATTATAATCGCAGACCTCTATTTAAAACCTTCTTTGCATGTTACAAAATACTAAAGTGTATTCTAATTAAGTTGAGATTTTGTAACATTGTTGAATTAGTAAACATATATATTTGCCAATTTATCATAATTCAACAATGTTACAAAATCTAAGCTTAAAATGCACTATTATATTCTAAAGAGAAAGGATTACCTTACTGGTTGGATATGCAACTGGGAAGAAAAGTATCAGAAGCACTCGAACAAAGGGAGACATTGTGGCTCCAAATCTTAAACCATATCGAGAATTCAAAGCTTGAGGGATAACCTTGTATGTGAGAATTTAAATATTTAAATAAAGTACATTATGACATTAATGTATGTATGATTTTTATTTTGTATATACATGTTTTTATGTATGTGTGTATTTACACCAAATTACACTAATAAATCAATGTTTAAAAATCAGATCGAAGATTAATCTTGATCGTGATTTCGTTAATTCAATCAGTTCAATTATAGTTGAATAATTAGATGATGAATAAAAAAAGTAAAAAAAATTAAAAAATAAATAAATAACTAAAATACAAAATGTAAAACTATTTCAATTCAATTATAGTATAATCGGAGTCAAAGCAACTGCGAAATAAACCGTTTATCGGTTCAATCAATCAAACTGATCAGTTCAATCTAGTCCTATTTTTTGAAACATTGCAATAAACAATGTAAAATTCACATTGCTTTAGAAATTTCACCTCCTATTAAAATAAAATTAATAAAAAGATAAATTTTACCTCTGCAATGATACTCACAAGGGCAGCTGCAAGCAACACAGAAATCCACTCTGGGAACATTTTCTCCATAAGTACTGAAACCCCCTTCAATCACATTAACACAAGTTTTATTTTACGTGCCATTTAACATAGGCAAAACTAAATGTTTAGGAAACTTTAATGGTTTTTTTCAATACATAAACCAGGTATGACAGTAGGAACACTCATTCTCTAGTCACATATAGTCACGCAATTAGAACAGCTAGCCGTTCGATCTTAATTGGATTAAAATAAAAATAAATTAATTGATTTTCTATTTTATAATTTTAAATACTGTATTTAAATTAAACTATTTAATAAGATTAGTCGAACCCATGATAATACTCATTTATGATCCAACAAATAAAAATGAGTAAATAATCATTTAATCTCTAAAATTATATTGTTTGGGCTTTGGACTTTGGTCCAAATTAATGAAATTCTAAAATGATAATGAATTTGAAAATCTTTTATCAAATTTGTTTTTTAGTTTGTTAATTGTATTAAAATTCCATTTAACTTATACAATAAAAAACCCTTTAATTTGTGTCATTCAACCCCTATAATTTTAGAATTTAAATTGAGATGATTAACTAGAGTAATAACACTACAAAGCATTTTAGATTAATCATATACCAAAAAATTATTTGGATTTTGGAATAATATTTAGTAATTTTCTTTATCTCAGCATAAATGTCTTGAAATGATATATGTAACATACCTCTAGTGCCAATGATTTAGCCATGAGGAGGGTGCATAAAATTAAATGCTGGTTCTTTACAATGGATATTATCTTCGCTGCAGATAAATAACAGGAAAATTCTGTAAAAATAAATATATTAATATAATGCTATTTGTGTATTTGAGTTTATTTATTGTTTTAATTGAATATAATTTATTGACTTTTTTCTTACGTAAACCTCTCATCTTTGACTCAAATTATATAATGGATTGAGTACCCTTGTGTACTCTATTGCAATGTAAGTTTATTATTTAAAAATAATAATTTCTGATTTTTCAAATTTTTATTGTAATTTTATATCGTAAATTGAATAATTTAGTTTTTTAATTAAATTATAATGAAATTTTCATATTTTTCATAAACGTACTCATACTTTAATTTTTTTTTAAATACCGTATTTCATACCAGTAGTAATACTTGGTACCGTATCCGTACATTTACTTCTTAGACTATAGTCCATAAGGTAAAATTAATGTCAATATTGTTAAAAAAGATTAAATCATTTAAAAAATAATTCAAAATGAAAAGTGGCACCACTTCAAATGATAGGTTGTGTTGTGGGTTGCATGTATAAAAAAACAAACTCAAGTTTTTATAAAATTTTAAATTTTCTTTTTTAGTTCTTATAATTGTTTTTTTATTTATAGTCTTCAAATTTTCAGTTTAATTATTTGTTCTTATTTTTAAGTCAATTTATATTTATCATTTAAAATTTTGAATGTTTTTTTATATCTATTTAGAAAAAAGAGATTACTTAAATATGAATTTTTAAATGTCAAGAGTTTAAAAATTTATATTTATATTTAATTGATCATTTATTAAAAAAATTTAAATTTTTGTATGAGATATTCTTATAATATTCTAAACATGTATGAAAAAAATAATTTAAAAATTTAAATGATAAACATAACTGAAACTAGAAACAAAACAGAAAGAAAAAAAAATTAGGGACTAAAAATGAAAAAAAAAATATAAGAACTAAAAACAAAATATTGAAATTTTATAGGAACTAAAACTTATTTAACTATTTTTTTAATATGTTGGTTTTTTATTTATATTTAACTACCCTAAATAAGTCTAAAATTAATTGAAACAAGCCAGATAAAAAATTAGTATGTGATTGATAATTTTATTCATCTTATTTTAACTATTCTAATATCTTCAATAACTACAAAAAGAGCTTAACAACAACGAAAATCATAAAAATAAAACTCATAAATAAAATACACAATCAATTTTGCTCCATTTTAAGTAGGGATTAAAATTTAAAGTTCTCAATTTTATAGAGTCAAAAATATATTTAACCTTATATTTTGCTCTAAACGAGACTAAGACCCAACTCAAGACACATTATATCATTGAATTCGTCAAAGACATCGAATTTGCATTGTGTCTATTAGAATTGTTGATCGACAATTAGGCA
This sequence comes from Cicer yamashitae, assembly GCA_037974755.1. Classification (NCBI taxonomy): domain Eukaryota; kingdom Viridiplantae; phylum Streptophyta; class Magnoliopsida; order Fabales; family Fabaceae; genus Cicer; species Cicer yamashitae. Next base: position 13,793,086 of record JBBPBQ010020322.1, read on the forward strand.
ATTACCCGTAGTTTGCATCGGATTTTTGCAATGGGGTAACCGTTGCGACATCATCGACCCTAGGAAATCTCTATAAAAGAGTCATGTACCCAAAAAATCAAGTACATATTCCTACGATCGATGATTTTTTGGGTACATTATTCGTTACATATTCCTCCCCCAACTCCTACTGACTTAGCATTAGAGTACTTACAGGTACCCCTTCTCTGAAAGTCAAACAACTATGGGAGCCAACCAACTGTCAAGCACGGTCGTCTTTAGACTCTGCCTCTCTCCAATAAGCCAGTACGAATCATAATTTATAAGGATTAATTAAACATAGTCTTTATTCTTATTTATATTTTTCGTTGCTCGAATCTCATGGCAATGAAGAAAATTACACTAACAAGAAATCAATAACATATATATATACCTGCATTTTTCTGGATTTGAGGTTTGCCAGCTTTAACAAGAACTTCAAGATCAACTTGGCTAAAGGACAAAAGTCCTAAAGCAAGTCCTGATGACATGGCAGCAAATAACATAAAAACCCAACACATGAGTACTAGAATCCAAAAATGATTTCCACAACAATGTTCAATTTCCTTTTCGGATGAACTCATATTTTTTTTTTAGAATAGTGGAAAGTAGAATTAGCAAAAGAAAATATCAATTACATGCAAAGAATATTTCAATAGAGAATGTATTACAAAATCACAATATATATAGTAAGTCCTAAAGTATATAATATATAAGCCTGCAAATTTATTAAATATAAAAATTGGGCACCCCGGCATTTTGATAGAAGGCCTAAAACAATAAAAATTCCTAACACTTTGGAGATTTCTAAGAGGTAAAATTAGGACATTCAATAAACATATATATATTTGACAAAGATAGAGTAGTGCCTGTCCATATATGTAATCATTTTCAATAATGAACATGTGTCACTAAAGTATACACGTCTTAATCCGTGTGAATGTTTGATGTGCCAAACATAGTGACCCATTATTTTTCTTTCCAACCAAAGTACATTTAAATCTAATTAAGTAGAATGATAAATTCAACATTTTCCACATAGTAAATTGGTATGCAAAATTATTGTATTCTTGTGACAAAGATTTTAAAAAATGGTCTGCAACAAAAAAAGTAAAGGTTGCTATTTTTTCCTTTTTAAGATGTAAAGAAAAATTAAAAAAAAATAATTGCGGCGTATGTGGCAAAACGCTATTTTATTAAAAAAAAACACTAGAAAAACTGTATTTAGTGTTGGCTAAAACTAAACACTAATGAGCAAACAACCGACCTGCCGTTGACTTAGCGTCGGTGTTGGACGAAGGCTAAATCACTCGAAACTAAACGCTAGCGTTGACCAAACGACATTCGACGCTACGTTGTCGTTCAGACAGACTCAAAACCGACACAAACATTAAAAATAACACATTTGACACTAGTATTAATACATTGACTCAAAGCCGACACAAACATTAAAAATAGCACATCTTGCGCTAAAGTTAATAATTAGCAATCAACGAAATATGTAGTGTTGAACGGACCGAGACTAAAGTCAACTAAAATAAATTTTCAATAAATGAAAGTCAACTATATAAATATAATAGCGTCAGTACACACTAAAGTCAATATTTTGATTGTCAAAAAAACATGAGATGTCAACCTGGCCGATGCTATACTGCAACTGCTTGTGTTTTTTTTTCTTTCACTTACATAGTTATTTTTTTCACCTAATAATATAATTAATACTTAAGAATCATTAAAATCAAATCAAGAACAACACTTAAATTTTTCACAAAAAGTTATATTGCATTAACAACATAACAGGTATACCATAAAGTAACATTTTTTTTGAAACTACCAAATTATAACATAGTATGAAATTACAAAATAACAAACTCACGCAAAATACATATTTTTCGTTCAACGACTACAAAAAAGTAAGTATAACTACAAGATCAAGCTTCGTCTAGTGATTGGTCGTCCTTAAAGTATGAGCAGGTGTTAAAGTTTGAGTAGATGTGGAAGGCTGAGACGGCCGGGGTTGGAGACAATCGATCAAGTTGCTTGGTGGTAGACAACTTGCGATGGAAAATATTCCGCTGCTCATTTTATCACCACCACCTTTGTTTGTCATCTGTTTCCATAAAATAAAAAGGGTAAATAAAAAATATAACTTAATAAACAATAATGTTACAACTTGACAACTTGTAAACTAGTCATAATTTTTTAATTCCTCTCTTTATTTTTAGCCAACTTAACTTAATATGCAATATTCATTTATTATACTTTTAATAACCTCCATTACATTTTAAAAAAAAATTCCATTCCAAGTGAACTTACCAAGAATTTGAAAAATTTAAGAGCTATATTTTTAACCAACTTAAGTTTATTTTTAACCAACTTAGCTTATCTGCTTTGAGTTATATTTTTAACCAACTTAACTCAAAGCAACAAATACTAATAGATAGATATATAGATAAAGTTAAGAAATGAATGAAATAGTAGAGAGGTTTAATTGCAGTTTTGGTCCATATATTTTTACTAATTCTTGAAATTAGTCCCTCTATTTTAAAAGTCGACAATTATGGTCCATCAGATTTTTGAACTAAAAAATGACGATTTGACGTATTTTAAATAACGTGCTATACAATTCCATGATATAGAACCATCTAGATGCAATAATTATTCATATGTCATTAATTAAATTACAAATATGAAAGAAAAAAAAATTGAAGTTGAAAATTAAGTTATTAAGGTGTTTTATATTTATTTTATGGGTGTTAATCATTCTACATCATCGTTTCATATGACACTTATTTAAACATGTCACTTCACCATTTTTTAGTTAAAAATTCAGAAAGAGACCAAAATTGTGGACTTTTAAAATAAGGGGGCCAATTTCATTAATTAATAAAATAGGAGACTAAAACTGCAATTAAATCTATTAGAGATATATCAAAGCGAATTTACCAATAAAAGAGAAAGAAAACCAAAGAGGAAAAAAGTGCACTTGCTGGAGATAAAAACATATGCCAGATATCCAGCAAACTCAAGCTCCTTCAAGATATCATCTTCTCCAATGACATAAACCTAAATCATGTTAGTGTATTAGTATTCATGCAGAGCATATATAACATTTTCTTTCAATGTAAACTTTTTAAAAGATTTGAAGATATGTTTATAGTGTATAAATGTATAAATCTAATTAGAAAAAAATTTCAATATTTGTAAGTATTTTAGTTTATAATAATAGTCGTTGTATAACAAAAGAATAAATGAAATGGAAACAATTAAAAAGATTAAAATAAAATATGAATGATTTTTACTATAAAAATATTATTATAAAAAGATGAGTGATTGTTTGTATACATTTTGTTTTGTTTTAAACATTCAATCATTATAGAATACTTTCTTCCTATAAAAAATAGAGTATATATTTTGCAAGCATTGATTTGAGATATATTTGTAAGCATTGATTTTTATATGATCATTATTTTTATTTTTGTTTTACTTTTTTATCTTGAGTACTATTATTTCTTGATTCTTTTTTGACTAATTGAATGAACTACTACTTCTTATATTTTATGTTTCATGTATCATTTCCACTTAAATATTCGATAACTAATTCTTAATTAGAAGTGATATGCCACATGTTTCTTTCAAAAATATTTTGATTTAATTATCTTTTTGGAGAGTGTATATAATGAACAAACTCAAAGCACTATTTTTTACCACAAAAATCCAAAATAATGTTGAGAATAATAAGGCATCAGTACTTCATTTTGATTATGTTTGTCGTTAATTGAAATTATATGCTCTGATTTATCCTTCATCAAATCTATAAGTTTAATATTTTGAAATGAGTGTTTTTGTTTTCATGAACAATTTATATAGACAAATACTTTCTTTTGTGTTAGAGGAATATAATATGTATCCGAAGACTAATAAAAGAAAAATGAAAATACTAATAAAAGGAATTTAATGTACAACTTAACATTTTTATTTTTAAAAAAATATCATTTGATGTTATTTATTTATTTTTTTTTTGCAAAGACTTACTAATTTAAATGATTGTGTTTCAATATTTATTTTTTTTATTTTAATTTAAATTTCATTAGATTATTTGTGCATAAGTTTGATTATTGATTTTTAATATGTGATGATTATGTTTTTATATATTTTGT
>JBBPBQ010020322.1:13797470-13905495 GCA_037974755.1 Cicer yamashitae
AATATTGTGATACATTTATATGTAACAAATTAAAAAAGGAAGTGACAATTAAATCAAGTTTGTAATAAGAGTTATATTTTTTATTGTTGATTTCTTAATTATAGAGATATAGATAAAAAAAATTAGTAGAATGAAGAATAAAAAATGAATAAATTCTAAATGTGTTACATCATACTATGGAATGATGTGACAAAATTAGCCTTACATGACATATACATGTATTTATATATCATTTGAATATTAATTTGCATGTTGATGTTTGAATGACAAAAACAAAGTATTTTATTTATATGTAACTAACACTTGAAAAATTATAGCTACAAATTTATATCGAAAACAAAACCACTATTAAATCTTGATATTTCATCTTATACTTAATCTCTATACAATAAATCTTGATGCGATGAGAGACACAGAAGTATGTCGTGTCCTTAGTATATAGTAAACAAACTACATAAATCAAATATTATGTTCAAACGTTTATCTATTAGTGTTTTTTCACATCTCGTACCAAACTTAACAGTCCAATACATTCCCTAACAACAATGCAACACATAAAAACATATCTCAGGAAGATAATTATGGTGCACTATCAAATGAACACTTAAGAGTTTTATATTAGATGATATATGTGAAAATCATGACATATGCCTTTTTTTTTTTTTCACCTCAAATGGATAAAAAGTACATTTTCAAAATGTATCTAAATACTACCTTATCTCCTTCTTCAATTTTGATCTTCTCTTATATCTTAACCAGTATTATATTTTATACGATAGTACAAATAATTTTAATAAAATTGACGTAGTATTATGATTAATTCACACCGCGACGACTGCAATCCGTAACACAATACTCGCAATGGCGAAAATCACGAAATTTTTAACGCAACCGCAACTGCTATTTAAAACCTTGTATCTGATTTAAGTAAAGTTCTTCTAATTTTCAGAAAAGCTAGGTTTCTTAAAAATATGAGATTGTCTAATATGGTCCTGTACCAAAAGTGAACCCCACTTATTTTTAATAAATTATTAAAAAAATAATTTTTCATTTAAATTCATTCTTGCTTGAAGCTTGATAAATTAATTATTCTTAGGGGATCTGAACTCAGAAACTATCAACCACAATCAATACCAATAATAACAACAATCACGAAGATAAAAAGTTGTAAATAGGACACCATAAATTTTAATGTGGAAAACCTCTCATAGCAAGGGTAAAAACCACAAGTCGTTAAGACCAAAGAAATAACTTTACTATATTAAATAATGACTACTATCAAAATTTCATCTAGTAACAGTATAGAACAACAATCATCACCCTATAGTAGAAACTAAACAATAACATAACACTTTCACAAAATTGACTCTCAGAAAAGACAAAAGTACTAATAAAAATTATTAGAATAACAAACTCAGTGGGATGAACAACATAATAAAATTTCAGCCTAAATGGATAACGTTTACTGAGCTAAATCCACCATCAGTACCCAAAATATTTCTTATCTTCAACCACTAGCTTTGTCTTTTGCCTAAATTTTTATATACGACACATTTGCTATCAATTTCAACTAAGGAATTTGATCCCTTTTATTTTTTCTTCATCATGGGCAAAACTCATTCACAAGTTCACACACACACACAATCTTTTTATCTTTCTTTTTCTTTTTCTTTTTCTTTTAATTGGTGTGGCCTCCCACTTGAGGAATGATCCACCCAATAATTCTCCCCCTCACGACTAAAGTGGGGCAAATTGTTGTCATTCCGACAATCATGTCTCAAATCTTAACTTTTTTCTTCAATGGTGATTTTCTCAAAAAACTATATCATCTTCATTTGTATCTCCAGCCAATACAAACGCTCTAACTTCATTCACAATAGGATACTCTTCTGTACTGTACCTCTTTAAAGGCTTTCTTTTTATGGTGGCTTTTCTTTATGCACCAGGGTCAACATCTGATTCCATCCGTTAGTCACGACAAATATCATCATAAGTTGGATCATCACCATTAACTTCATTTGCCTTATTAGAAACCTTAAGTTTGTTTTTATTCTTGTCTAGGCTCACATGAGACATTTGTACTCTCAATGTCTTTCAATTGTTGGTCTTCTTTTGTCTTCTATAAATTCAACATCACAAGTTCTAACGAGTTTCTTCATAACAGGATCATGAAACCTATACCCAACTCCATCTAGACCATAGCCAATTAACACACACTACTTACCTTTAACATCCTCTTTATGGGTATGCACAAATGCGTTACATTCAAAAACACACAAGTGATCATAAAGTTAATTATGTTTTGATGATAATTAAACAAAAGTTAATTAAGACTTCTAGTTATGATTCTAAGTGTTTTAGTATTTAACATGTGTGTTTTAGTGTGTTAATCAAAGATAGGTACCAAGCAATTCAAAATAGATCATATTAAAAAGAAGCAAGTTTTAGATAAACGAAGAACGTTCTAGACAGAATTATGTAAAACAAAGAACGTTCTCCACAGTTCCAAATTAACAAGAATGATCAGATTCTTAAAGAAAAAATTGGTTCCATTATTTACAATCTGTTCCAAAATTTCACCAGAAATATACAAGAATCATTTCAGTATAAGAACCACTCCAAAGAACAAAGGCAAAAGCTATGCTTCATAATTTATCAAGCAAGATCATTCTCCAAGTTGAGCAAGCATCAAGTACAAAACTGACAGATTGGACTGGACACCTTAGTTGTACTTTTTAGCAGCCTACACACGTGATACAAAGCAGGGAATCACTTCAAACAACTATCAAGCAGAAACGAAGATCGTTCTTGGTTTACAAGAACATTCCTGCTTTAAGCAAGAACATTCCTGTTTTAAGGCTGATCTCATCCACTTACTGACACATGATAGCTGGACCATTCTCAACGACCAAATGAGCTGTTATAAGCCTTCTTGAAGTCTATAAAAGAAGCCTCAAGATGAACGACAGATCAGAGCTTCAAGTGCAAAACAATACATCACTCATACAATCATATTCGAAATCTCTTAAGCTTCTCAATCATTTCACAAAGATTTAGTTATGTTCTTAACTAGATTTCAGAATCAATTTTACTGAGTTCTAATCTAAGAATCTAATCTCAAACACGAGTTGAGCTTACTCAGATTATACCAATCTCTTTAAATCATCACTTTGTAACTCAAGACTATATTGTTGAAATAGTTTGAGTAATTTGTAAAAATCTTTTTATGCTTAAAAGGTAATGTGTAAAAATCCTTTCTAAAGATTGAAGGGTAACCTGTGGAAATTCTTTATGGGTTGAAAGGTAATACTTGGTAACAGATTAAGATTGATCTGGAAAAGCTGTGTGAAAACCAAGAACGATCTTGCTTTGAGCACTTAGTGGAAAATCTCACAATTGTGAGGACTTGACGTAACCCATTTTGGGTGAACCAGGATACATCTCTATGTGATATCTCTTTCCTTATTTCTATTTACTTTTTATCTTCTAATCATATATTATATAGATAAAATTGTGTGTTTTCATTAACCAAGAACTTATTCATTCTCTCAATAACACCATTCAACTTTGGAGAATTCTGATTTGTAATCCATCTCTCTCTACAATAAGCGTCAAATAGTCTCAAATATTCACCTCCATTATCTATGCATATGCATTTCAACTTCTTCCCAATTTCATGCTAAACCGAGGTCTTAAATTTCTTGACCACACTCAAAACTTCATTTTTACTCTTCAAAATGTAAACCCAAGTCTTTCTTGAATGGTCATCAATAAACGTCATAAAATATACACTGCCCCCCAAATGTTCTTGTCTTTAAAGGACCTCATAGATGCATATGCACTAAATCAAGAGTTTCTGGTTTTCTAGGTGAGTGACTCTGAAAAGACACCATATTCTTGTTTTCTACAAAATAATGATCACATTTCTTCAAGTGTGGATTTCTCATGTCCAACAACATGTCTCGCTTAACTAGCTCAATCATGTATTTCTCAGTCATGTGACACAACCTCTTATGCCGTAACTCAACTTATTCAAATACATGAACATCTTTAATTATTTTTGCATGTGTCACGCAAAAACGTAGAAGATTTCATACCTCTAGCAACAATCATTGAGCCCTTGGTAAGTTTCCAAGTGTCCCATCAGAAGCAACTGTCATAGCGTTCATCGCAAAGCATAACAATTGAAAGTAAATCTAACCGAATGTGTGGAACATGTTTCACACCCTTGAGAGTTAACTTAGTACTATTAGTCATCTCCAAATCAACCTCTTCAAGACCAACACACTTTACCACATCTTTATGAGCCAACTTCACATCACAAATTCACCTTGAGTATAAGAGCATAAAATATATTTTCTAGAAGGGACATGTATCGAAGTACCACTGTAGATTACCCAACTGGATACATTATCAACAATACTAATTGTGTTATGCTCTTCAATAAGAAGTAAGTCACCATCTGATGTAACATTAATATTGTTTCCATCATAATCTTCTTTCTTTGTTCCTTTACCTTTGTCCTTATAATTCTCCTTTTTTTAAAACCAACACTTCTTTTGAATATGCCCAATTTTACCACAGTTGTAAGACTCAACAACTTTGTACCTGTTTCTTCTACTTTGGTCTCTATTTCTTGAATACTGATTTTTACTTCTCCCCTATGATTTAGTAACCAATACTCTGACTGTGACAAAGAGTCTTGAGATTTTCTTCTCATCTCCTCATTCAAAACACTACTTTTGCTAAGATCCATTGACAACACACCATCAAAAGTAGAATTAAACAATGACATTCTGAAAGTTTCCCACTAGTTAGGCAAGGAACCGAGAAAAAATAACCCTTGAATTTCATCATCAAAGTTAATACCCATATCAAACAACTAATTCATAATTCCTTGGAAAGTATTCAAATGATCTGCAACCGAAGTCCCTACTTGAAGTTTTAAACTTAACTACTTCTTTATCAAATACATCTTGTTATTACTTGTCTTCTTTGCATACAATTGTTCAAGCTTATCCCACAAGGATTTAACATTTGTCTAGCCACTAATGTGGTTCAACACATTATCATCAATCCACTGACGAATGTCTCCACACACCTATTTATGTAGTAAAATCCATTGATTAGTAGTCTTAATAACCGACTTTGCTGCATCGAACACAGATTGGTGAAAACTTTTCACGTAGAGAAAATCTTCCATCTTACTTTTCCAAAGGCCATAATTTGACTCATTCAAGGTCACCATTTGAGTTATATTGACTTCCATAATTCACCACAAAATATTAGCACAAGAGAACCGAAGCTCTGATACTAGATGTTGGGATCATAAGCGTACAATAGAAACTTGTTAAATTAATTATTTCTTGTGGAATATGAACTCAAAAATTATCAACCAATCCCAATAATAATAACAATAAAGGAGATAAAAAAAATTGTAAACATGACACCAAAAATTTTAACTTGGAAAATTCCTCAAAACAAGGGTAAAAACCACAAGTCATCAGGACCAAAGAAATAACTTTACGATATCAAATAATGAGTACTATCAAAAGTTCATCTAGTAACACTAGAGAACAATAATCATCACCCTATAGTGGAAACTAAACAATAACATAACACCTTCACAAAATTGACTCTCAGAAAAGACAAAAGTACTAATAAAAATTATTAGAATAACAAACTCAGTGGGATAAGCAACATACCAAAATTCAGCCGAAATGAATAACATTTACCGAGCTAATATCCATCATCGATACCCAAAATATTTCTTCTCTTCAGCCACTAGCTCTATAAGATACACTTGCTTTCAATTTCAACTTAAGGATTTGATCTCTTTTATTTTTTCTTCATCATGGGCCAAGCCCATTCACAAGTGCACACACAATCTTTTTATTTTTCTTTTAATTGATGTTGGCTCCCACTTGAGGAGGGTCCCACCCAACATCAATATTGAAAAAGGTGTTTAGCGTATCAATGTTACATTTTTACTATACTCAAATATGGTATTTGACTCCGATTGAATCCTCGTTAATACGTACCTTTTTCCTATGTATTCTCATCCTCGTATTCAATTGTTATTTGCTCGCGACATAATCAATAGTAGGATCGGCCTCTTGTTGGCCTTGGGTGCCTTTGAATTACAATTTCTTTGTATCTTTGATCATGAAAATCGTAAGACAAAAGCCTATGTTAGCTTGGATAACGTGAAAGGCGTTGAATAAAAATACTTCACAAATTATTGAAAGTTTTCTCCTTTACACAAAAAACACACATGTATACTAAAAAAAAATTACATAAAATTTAAATTTTTTAAAATACAAGTTTTTAATTTTTTTTATAAGTTATCCGAAATTCAAATTAAATTTAATAGATAAAAAAATTATTAAAAAAAAAAGAAATAATTTGTATAAAATGTGGGATAGAATATAGCTTAAAGATACAGTATTTCGAATTATTTACAACACAACATATGTGGCCTGATCACTCTAACTATGCAAGAGCTTCAACTACACAACAAAACTCCTTATATTAGATTTTATTTTTTGTTGTATTTTAATATTCTGTATCACATTGAAGTTAAAGTTCAAACTAAGATTTTTATTTTTATTTTTATTTTGAATTTGCGGAAGATTAGTTAGTTGGTTAATTTTACTTTGTTGGTTGATTAGACTTAGTTAATTGATTTATTTTGAAATGTATTCTATAAATAGATTTATTGTATTTATTGTTTTACTAATCTTTTTAATCATAAAATATTTTAAGAAATTTTTTTTTTTATCAAACTCTTAAGTTTACTTACAATATAAGGTTCATCTTTAACTCTGGGATCATGTAGTTTCTGACAATTCTATTTTTATATTTTTCTAAAATAAAAATTAATATAAAATAGAGAGAATATGCACATAATTAATATAACCAGTTTTTATTGAAATTAAATTTAAATCAGTGATCATGTCTACATGTTGGGATGAGTTGACCGAACATTCCCCTATATAATTTGTTGTTGACTTTAAGAGGGGTAATGCATTGGTGTTTGTTGTTCGGAGTAGACAAATAATTTCTTAATGCATTGGGGTTTGAATATACACAAAATTTCATAGAGAAAATTCTCATGTCCGAATATTTTAACTCAAAATATGTTCTTATATTTTAATTTTGTGTCCAACACTTATATATGTAGTTACATTTAAATATTTTATTTTTTTAAATTATTATTGTTGTCAAAGTTACATTCAGGTGTCTGTGTCAGCACTTCATAGTGTGTCGGTGTCGAACATTGGCATTCAAATACACTTTTAATATAAAGTATAAGTGCTTCATGTCTTAATTTACAGTCATAACCAAACCACAGCTAAGGCTTAATCAACCACACTTTGGCCATGATTCTCCATGATAATGGCACTACAAATGTGATTCAAAAGCTTGTATAGATAACAACAGAAAACAAAAGAAACTAAGAAGCCTAAGAAAAAGAAAGCAAAGAAAGTGAAATGGTGCTGCAAATTCTTTTGGTACTAAGCTATAAGATGTAAACTATATAAGCTATCAGCTAGTTCATCAGCTATCAACTATCAGTTAATATATCAACTATCAGCTAATTTTTACCGATTAGAGTCTAAATATCTAATACTAAGTTATCAATCTTAGAAGGAGCACTCCTACCACTACTTGAAAGACTCCATTGATCAGAAACTATGCTTGTTGCTGATGAAACTCCACAACCACCACCATCGCCGACAGAAGCAACGCCACATTTTGCCACAATCGTCACACTCTCAATCAAATCCTTTGTTCTACCCTCTTGTGACAAAATCTCCAACAACTTTTCAGGTGTTATCACCAACTTCACTTTCCAAAAACCAATGTTTTTGTTGTTGTTGACACTCCTATAATTACTTGTATTAGTCCTACAAGATAAAGATTCTTTTGAAGTTCTTTTGAGCAACCCGATTCCATGATAGTATTGGTAATCCAATGACATTCTATATGGTGTAGGGTGAGGTATTGTAGGAACACTTTGAGATCTAACATGTCCTTGCCGGATAATGTGTCTGTTGCTGCTACCAATGGTAGCAGCAGAGATAGAAGAAGCTGAAGAGTGATCAACATGTCCTTGTCGGATAATGTGTGTGCTGCTATCAATACTGGTAGCAGCGAAAGAAGTTGAGGAGTGATCGACATGTTGTCCATTGTTAAGTGGCATTAAATAGTATGATTGTCCTGCAACCAACTCATCAAATTGACAAAGTGGTTTAGAAAATTGGTCATTGTTTGGGAAAATGGCATGGTTTTGGAACTCATTTGTGATGAAATTTACTGTAATTGGTGCATAGAATTCCATGATGCCATTATCAGATGTTATTACTTTGATTAAAGTGGAAGGATCTGACATGGCACCCCACAAACAGTTTCCCATGTTGGACTATAGTACCAATTAATGTGTATGAAGTATGTTGTTGTTTGTGTGTATTTATGAGTAGTTTTCTTGGAGGGTATTCTAAGAGCGGGAAAATTGAAGGGGTGAAAAGAAAAAGATGTTCTATGGTTGATTCTTCTTCTTGGAAAGAAAAGATATTCTATGGTTGATTGATGATTCTTCTTCTTGGAAAGAAATCCTTGTCAAGTAATATATTTGAGGATTTTTTTTTTCTATAGGTCTTGAGGTAATTTTATTTTTTTTTGGAATTCTCTCTATTAAAGATAATATTCGAACACTAAATGTCAGTACCTCTTCTAGTAAACTTGAATTTACCATGTTCGGGTAGTCTCCATTCCACTAGATCCAACCTCTTTTGGTCCTGGAGACATATTGGACACTAAAATATTGATATTTCCCAATAAAAAATTAAACTCGAATTCACTACGTTGTAGGAGTACAACCTCTTTTGTTAGATCAATTTTGTTGGTATATATTAGAACAATATTTGTATGGTCACAAGAATTTAGACAAAAAAAAAATATTTCTTTTAATTATTTTGAAACTATACATTTCTCTTTTATATGTGTCGAAATAATGTATCTTTAAATTCATGTGATCATCTATCATTTATTTATAATACACTACGCTTTATACCATTTATTTTTAGTATAAAACAAGTGTATCCTAATAGGCAATTGTGAAAAATCATTTACTTTTTTTTTACGGATTAAAAAAATATATTTTGATAGTATATATTTTATAAATTATTTGTTTGAGATTTTTAAAAGAAATTGAAATTATTTTGTATTTATTTACTGTAACAAAAATATACTTTTTTTTTAATAAAATTGGCAATTATCAAAAATAATTTTTATTAGAATTTATTCAAAACAACTTCTCATTTGAAACAATTTTTAAATTCATTTAAAACTATGATATTTTTCAAAACATATAACAAATAGATAAAAACACTTAAAAATAATTATTTTTTTAAAATTAATTGTAATTTTAAGCAAGATGTCTAAGCGGATTATGGAAAAATTATATCATGATAAGCAAGATATCTCTAATTTCCATATCTATTCTTTTTTTGGATGAAATATCATATTGTTATTTGCTATGTCATTCACCTTTTTTCAATAATAAGTTGTACATGGTTTGTTCATGTCCAATATCAATAGTAACATTACATAAAAAAGAATAACATAATGCTTCATGTGTTATTTTCATCAAGTCCATCTAATTCCATTGTGGTCACATTATGCCTGGCCCACTACCAGAGAAGAAAGCAAAAGGACTAGTACATAAACCTGCCATTTCTTTGCTCTTTTTCTTTTTACACTTTTTCTTTTTGCTTTGATAAAGTCATAAACGTGTCATGAAACTAAAATTTTATTATGTTGTATTTTCTAAATAAAATATACATCAGTTTCTTTTTTCACTTATAAATAAGGCATTAGAGAGTATAAATTACGGAGACTAAGATTGGATTGTGTCGTGTAAAATTCGTAAGATTTAATAACTACTAAATTAATCAAAATTTTATATTATTTATACTAATAAAAATTATTGTTGGTTTACGATAACGAAAATGTAATGATAGAATAAAAATTATAACGAAAGTATATAACAACACAATTTTGAATTAATAAAAAATAAACTTAGGGTCGTGGTTTTACTTGTAATATCAATATCTCAAGCCGTAGTTTTATATGAATTTTTATTTATTTTCTCAATTGTTAATCTTTCTTTAAAACTATTAACAAAGATTCACTACTAGAAAATAGCCATTTTCAGACGGCTTTACAGACGAATTTGGGACGTAAATCAGACAACATTCACACGGAATTCAAACGAAATAACAATTTCGGACGACATTCGGACGGACAGGGTGCCGTCTAAAAAACCCGCGTCGCAAATTAATACGTTCGTCCCAATTCCATCCCAAATATGTTTTCAACAGATTTCAAACGGTTTTCATATAAACTTTAAAATCTAAATTTGTGTGATATGTGGTAATGTTTGGACGTATTTCGGACAGAATCTGGTAAAACTTTCCTACGCTTTTCAGACGGATTTTTTTGAGCTTGTTTCGCATAGATTTTCCACATCTCAAATAATGATTTTTTTTTTTAAATTTGTTTTACACAAATAAAAAGAGTAAGCAAATGTTTTTTTTTTTTCAAAAACAAAACAATGCAAACTAGATTCATATAAGTACTCAACGTTCTAGCACAAAATATAACAAACTAATATGATCTTAGTTTCATTGGTAAGCAAAATAACACAAATTAGTGTGATACTTTCATCATTCAAAAATACAATACACCAACTAGAGTCATCAAAGTGCTCTTAAGTATATATCAAAAGAAAATTATACTAAAGTCATTTAAAGACTCTCATAGATCTAGATCAAATTAATCAATCAAATCCAAAATTATCATCATTGTTTCCATTAGAGGCTTCACAAATTTCATTTGGTTCATCTTGCATAGGTGTCCCATAAGCAAAGTTTGGAGGCAATGGCATATTCAACTTTCCAAATAAAGCAACAAGCATGCTTTCATTTGACTCAATTCTCTTTTGTTGTTGCTCCAATTTGTGTCTTTGGTCTTGATTAATAAGTTCTTGCTCTTTCACATTTTCTTTCCATTTTACTAACTCTTGTTCTATGTTTGTTTCCTTAGAGGAAATTGAGAATGAACCACTAGTACACTTTGAAGAGACATTTGTACCAATAGAACCTAAACCATATAATTTTCCTTTTTTACTTTTAGGAACTACTTCCTTCCAAATAGTCAAATCATCTAGCATATTCTGGATTTCACATGACAATCCTTCTCCATCTACATTTTGAGACAAAGATACTTCCAAAAGCTCTGTTTTTCTCTTTCTAAAATCATCCTACAAAATATTTCATTTCAATGTTGTTAGTAATTTCAATAAAAAACAACCTTAAATTTGTAATGCTAAAAAGTTATAGATAAATTAAAATAAACACTACATACATAGGCCTTCTCAGATCTATTATCAACCCAAGACCTATCCTTTTTTATATGACATTTAGCAAATATCTCCTCCATAGTAGGTTTGACTCCTGTGGCTTCTTCCTACAATTTTTGTTATATTCAATGTGATAAGTTTCAACCAACATGTTATTTAAAAAGTAAATGTTTAAGCAAAGAAATATCAAGTGTATTACCATCCTACGTGCATGTTCTCCCATAGATATAGAACCACCTATATGTATAGAGCTACCTTTGTTTGAATTACGATTTGCGATGTTTGCCACAGATAAATTCTTAAACTTTTTATCTGATGCCGAGTGATGTATTAATTGATTCCATATTGGTGTAGGAATGTATTTTGGCTTGTATTCTGGATTTTTTGCATAATTTTGCCTCTCTTGATACATCATACCTCTAAAACGAGATTCTCCCTTAATATCAAAAATTTGGCGAATCCTTGCATCATATTTAGGGTCCCATCTACAATACTTCTACAAAATTTAACACAGATAACATGTAAGCAATTTAAATTTTTCAAGTGTCTTCGGTACAATATATCAATTAAATATATTATAGTTTAACTATCTATTTACCTTAAATTCAGAAAACCATAAATCTCGCATACCACTTGTTGCATGTCTCCATGTAGGACAAAACCAATCGAATTTGCTCTTAATGGAATTTGAAAGGAAATGGATAGCAGTTGATGGATTAAACCTGTAAATACAAACATATTATTAGCGCAATTGAATTGATAATTCTATACAAAAATATAAGTTAATTGCTTTATCAAAATTATATTATGTAACTTACTCATTTCCATAAGGCTCTATTTCTTGAAGACATTCTTGTTCAACTTGTTCATCTTCCTCGGATTCAATGGTTGCTGATTGAGTGTGTGACAAATTTTGTTCAGAAGTTTGAGGTAGAATAGGTGATGATGTTGAGGATGGATTTTGAGATGGTGATGCTGTTGGAGTTGGATTTTGGGATGGTGAAGGCGTTGGAGTTGGAGTTGGAGTTGGAATTTGGGGTGGTGTTTGGGCTGGTGATGGTGTAGTGTTTATGTGTGCTGATGGTGTAGGTAACACATGTAATAATGATTGATTTAGTGATACATGTTGAGATGGTATAGTAGGTGAAACTTTTAAAGCAATTCTCCCTCTACCAAAGTAATATTGCACTTAAGGGTAAATATTGCACTTTTGTGCCTTAAGTTATTTTTAGGTTTCATTTTAGTCCTTTGAGTTTTGTTCGTTTCATTTTGTTCCCTTAAGTTACAATCTTTAGACACTTTGGTCCCTCAAGTTATTTTCATTCAATTTTAGACAAACCAAAAGGTTAGAATACTAATTTGATAAAACAAAATGAGTATACCTATAAAATTTGTCAATAAATCAAGTCCAAGATACATTTTTAATGCTTGCTAGAGTTTTGTTGAAATTGGTAGTCTCATCATTTAAGAGAATTAGATTTCTTAAGTTTCACATGACCTGAACAGAAAACCTTTTCATTTGTTAAGTTGTAGAAAGCTACAAAGTGAGTGACCCTACAGTGCGATGAAGCAACTTATTAGTAGCTTTATATTATCAATTGTTAACTAATAAAATAGTCTCTAACAATTGTTCTTTGACTATTTCACAAATAAACTCAGCCCAAAGTTGACTCATACTATCAATGGCATCTTCCTAAATTTTTGATAAGTTATTGAATATCTACAAATTAAAACATATAAGTAAATTAAAAGGTTTATATGATACCGTAAAATAAGTTGCATGATGTTTATTAAAACATATAGTATTCATTTTGTTCCCTTAAGTTACAATCTTTAGACACTTTGTCGCTTATATTACAAACATTATACACTTAGATCATTTCTAATAGTGTCTAACATTGTAACTTAGGGAATAAAAATGTCTAATTTTTGTAATTTAAGAGACCAAAATGTTTGACGTTTATAACTTAATGGACGAAAACAAGATAACAATAACTTAAGGAAAGTGAACAAAATGAAATGAACAAAACTTAAGACACTAAAGTGAAACTTAAAATAACTTAAGGAACCAAAATGAAAAATATTTGTATAATAGTTGCCGTAAAAAATAGTAATCAGCAAGATAAATGAAATGTAACTTTTGCAATTCGTTTACACTAATTCCTTCATTAAGATGATAAATGAAATGTAACTTTTGCAATTCGTTTACAATAATTCCTTCATTAAGATAAGAATAACTACCTTCTACAGTTTTTTATGAACAACTCCAACAAGACCAAAATTATTTTTATTTCACAAACCAAAACAAGGTTCAAGTGCAATTGAAAAATTAAAGATAAAATTCATTACAAAATCAAAACTTAAAAAAAAAACCAGAAAATTGGGGGTATGAGAAGAGTAAAAAAATTGGTATATAAGTGTGTTTGACAGAGAGTAAGAGAGTGTTATGTTTGTGTAAAAGCGCATCACACGCATCACATATAACAAAAAACGCAACACATATAATAAAAGTAGATAAAATCAAACTCATGTGAAACAACAATGAACCCTACCCATTCATTTTAAAGATTAACTAATATGTGGAGAGTGAAATTGGACTGATGATTGATTTTATTATGTACAAAATATAAAGAAAAGAAAAGAAATTGGTACTCACAGTCACCTACAATTTTGCAAACGGATTGAGTTTTTGTTGTTTCCTTGGAGCAATACGACTTCCCTTTGAGTTATTTGGAGCACAACTTTTTCTTCTACTAGTGAATATGGACAGATTGGAGGGGTAATGGAAGACGAAACGTTAGGGTTTTGGATTTAATTTTCGTTTCCGTTTCACACTGTGAAAAAAGAAGAAGCAGATGAATGTTGATCCTTCTCTCCCAATGTTAACAACCTAGAAGATTCAAACGGTGCAAAGAAATTCCTCCGCCATTCTGTGCTTCATTGCCCTTAACCAGTTACCATTGTTTTTGATGTTATAACTTTATCTCCACACAAATTTTTGTTTAGGGGTTCTATCAAAATCTCAAAGGCGGGTAGTTTTAGTGACTGGGCGGGGTATACAATTTTTTGTTTTTAGTTTATTTTTTATTAAAAAAAATAATAAAAACACTTTAAATATATTTTTATAAAAAAAAAAAAAAACAATCCGTATGAATTCCGTCTCAAAATTTTAAACGCATTTCAGACAAACTTTTTTATTTAAAATTTGTTCGAAATGCAAAATACCATTCCTACAAACTTAAATCCGTTCGAAGATTTCGTCCGAAAATACATGTTTTCTAGTAGTGATTCGTAATTCAATTTAATATTTTTCCCTAAATTAATTATTTGAGTAATCATACGAAAAATATAATTAAGAGAAAGCATAAAGAATCAAGAGATTGAGTAATTGAAAGATTAGTATCTATGTTTTATCTTATGAGAATCATAATCTCAATTATCCTATATATCTACCAATTAATTGTAGTTGGTCACTGGTTAATTGATTGATTAAGCCATGCAAAGATCGGTCATCACAAACATGTAAATAAAACAATAGAATAATTTAAGTTAGATAAACAACAAAAACCTCAAATAAAACTAGAATTAAAACTAAGACATAGTAAAATTTATTTTAATCACAAAATTCACCAAAGACTCTACAGATAGTTTAGTTACTCATTGACATATAGAAAATAAAACAAATAATAGAAGTGTTCATAAATTAAAAGAAAAAGAAAAAGAAAACCCTAAAAGAGTATGAATTTTTGCTCCAAAATATGAGACAATTTACTCCAACTCCAAGCAATCTTTAAGTCTCCAAAGTGTTTGTCATCTTTTCTCTCTCTAATTTTTTTCTCCCATCTTCTAATTCTCCTTTTTTTCCCCCCTTTTTATGATAGTAAGAACATCATAATTTTATTCAACAACCTTACCCCTTCTTTGGCACAATCTTTCCCTTCTTTAATTTAGCAATATTTTTTTTATCATAAAATTCAATCTCCTTGAAGTGTGCAACAAACTTCATTCTTGCACTCATAAGTTGGAGTATTCAACTTGATATTTTTACACTAAAAACTTGGAAGATTTGAACAATTTAAAGTATTTTATCATCTCATGAACAATTGTGCAAATACAATAAATAAATAAGAATAAATTGAAATAAAAACTATAAAATAAAATAAAATAAAATAAAAGATAAATATCCTTTTAAAATTCCAAAAAAAATAGGTTTATCAATTTTATTTTGCTTCCTTTGAGTTTTTTTCTCTCACCAATATTTGGTCGAATAATAGTTGCAAATTGCAATGTAGGCCTTCGAACAACCCTTTTGCTATACATGTCAAATTCTTTTTTCACCTAAAAAAATTGGCCTAACCACTCGTCTCAATATTAATAATTAGAATCACACCAATTTATTTTTTACATCAAAATAAATTTAATCAAGCAGAAATATTAGTTAAAATAAAAGAGGTAAGACAAAAAAATCTATCCAGATGGAGTATATGAAATTTAAAGCAAAACAATGAGCAAAAATAATAGAAAATGTTTAACATGAATTAAAGAAAAAGAAAGAAAATAAATGCTAATTCTTTCACAACAAGAGATTACTAAACTTTGATAAATCTTTGAATTTTGCATGCATTTCTCGTACCACATTAAGAGAGTCCCCTTAAAAAACAATTTATCTAAATTCAATAAAAATATGTATATGGAATTCTAGACAAAAAACACATAGAAATATTTGATCTTCAAATAAAAATAATAATAATTTGGTCTTTAAAAATATTTAAATGTTTGTCAATCTAGTTGAATTTGGATTGCAAGTAGTCATAACCATGAGATTACATATTCTCACACCATTCAATTGTCTAAAATCTAGAAATCAAGAATTTATAATTGGAATTCTTTATTTAAAATAAGATAAAAAATTATTATAAAATTTAAATTGTTCGATCATGATCGGATGATTGATGTGTTAAATGATCAAATATTCATAAAAATACCCTGTAATCACAAATTTAATTTAAATTACAATTTAAGAATCAAATTGATATTTTCTATATCTCATAAATCAAATAGGTCTCCCCATTTTTTTTTATCAAAGGACAAATTTGAATGTTTATTCTTAAATAAAGATCAAATTTCATGTAAATGTAGATTAGTTCTCTCCAATTTCCATAATTTTGTTGTTGGAATTTAAACTTAGATATGACAAAACAGAACTTGACAATTTGGTACTTGTCTGTAGTCTTCCTAATTGAGGCAGGCTTTGTCATATTGAACAATAAAAAGGGAATTCCATTCATATATTTAATAATTCAAGATTTAAATGTTTTTGTCTCATTTAGGAAGTCTTTGTCAACCCCTAACTCTTCTCTTATTTTCATTTTAATTTAAAAGTCTTTACTATGTAATCTCCACCAAGATTCAGCTTATTAGCATCTACACTTAATTTTTTTTCGCCCCTTTTTGTCTTCAGTTAAAATTTTGTCAATTAAATTTATTCTAATTCTTTACGTTTCAAATAAATAAAACCATTTCTGCAATACGTCCTTAAATTTAACTTAAATAACAAATATCAAAATTATAAAGTTGAACATTATATTTCATATTCAAAACTAAGATCTCATAGTTATGTATAATTTTTTAATTATATTTATATCTCGTTTATAAACTAAAAATAATAATTTCTACTATTTAAATATTAAATACTTTTGAAATTCTTTCGTTGTCCTTTAAAATATCGGTGACCTTCACTTAAGATTGCTTAATTAAGTTCCATTGGACCACAGCACCACATTAAATTTTTACTTCAGTGAGAATTTCACAAAAACTAAAAATAGGTTCCACAATTTATTTCGTATATCTTAGAATAGCTATGATAATATATCTCACATATTAATATTTTGATGAATCATAATGAATCGTTGTTTGGAGAAGAATTCATTTTCTACCTCGACAAACTATAAAGATAAGGAATTCAAAAAGTCAACTCTTAGACTTACCAATCATTGAAGAACCTTTTATTAAAGATTCTCTTGGCTCCCAAATCGAATTGTCATTTACTTGAGCCATTGGTCTAGGCCTTAGCCTAAATTAAACTCACTTGAGATAAATTTATTTAAAGTAAGACTTAAGATTAATTAAAAACTAGTTAAGTTTATCGAATCGGCCTATTTACATAAATAAAAATGATAAATATTTTTACTATTATTACAGTAGATCCTTATATATTGTGATAAAAAGCATATACTTATTGATCTTTACAATATTATTTTTATTAAAATATATTATTTTTTATGAAAAAAAAAATTGGGTATATGCCGTTTGGCTGTATATTTTTTGTACCTATCTATTATCCACTTTCTCATTGTCAATATGTAACTTAACAAGAAATAGTCACAACCAATTTTCTTCAAAAAGCCAAACCTTAACTAAATTCAACTTAACATACAATGTGATCACATTTGAATCCATTAATTCATATTCCACCAATAGTATACACTTCATACATCAAACCACACAATGAAAGAATTTGAATTCCCTTGTTGTGAACTAGGTTTTTGGTTATTTTTAATTATATGTCTTGTGATTGTGTCACTAGCAGGCATTGCATCAGGCCTAGCTTTAGGAATATTGTCATTTAGTCAAGTTGATCTTGAGGTTCTCATTAAAGCAGGCAAACCAAAAGATAAAAAGAATGCAGGTTGGTTATATAGATGTCACTACATTCTCCAATCTTTGTGTTTTTTCTTTTTTGAACAAAAATTAATTTAAATAAAAAAATAATTGAATGTAAAACATTTGATTATATTTTTCTTTGGAAATATTTTGCTCAAAAAATATTTTCGACCAAAAGTTTTCTAACTAAATCATATTCCTTGAAAATGCGTTTTTGCCAATAAATTATATACATTTTTTTATGAATTTTATTCTTGAGAAAGATGATTTTTTTTGTAGTGGTTGAATAATAAATATCAATGTAAAAATTACGTTTATATTTATAAAAAAAGTTAGGTATTCTAATATTGGCAATGCTTTGTTACTTTATTTGCAGAAAGGATTCAGCCTTTTGTAAAGAAAGGACATTTTGTCTTGTGTACTCTTCTTTTGGGAAAATCATTGGCTATGGAGGTATATGCATGTAGCACAATTTTTTTCTTAGATTAGAAAATGGGAAATTATAACTTATTAATAAGACACCGATAAATATTTTACAAATGTTTTGAATAGATTTGAATTATATTCCTTAAATTTATAAAGACAAACTTTTACTACTAGGGTGACACATCTGAGATAAATTGAAGTTTTATGCAGTATATATCCATATAATGTTATATTAATTAATTTAAATATGTATATAATTCCTGCAAATATATCATTTTTTAGTTTTAGTATTTGCAATTTTCTGTTTGATTTTGATCGTTGCAAATATTCTTTTTGTCATTGTCCATTTGTTTTAATTCTTGCAAAATTATTTTTTTTTATTGATATTAGTCCTTGTAATATATAGAATACTTGAATTTAGTTCCTCCAATATTAGTGACATAAGAACTAAAATCAAATACTATACATAATGCAAGAACTAATTCTAATAAAAACTAATTTTAAGAGACTAAAATAAAAAATAAAGATCAAAAGTAAAAGAAAAAAAAATTGCAAGAACCGAAATCAAATCAAAAATTTTGAGTAGTATATTTAGAGGAAAAAAAAAACATATTTAAATCTTAATTATTTAATTAATTGGATTCACAATAATAACGTATTGGGAGTTTGGATCTTATAATCAAACTCATAACTACTTATGCAAGGAGATATTATTTTGTTACATAAAGGGTCATAAGTGATTTTTTAATGTACATCATTGACAACAAATTAAAGTGGTGCTAAATGCTTTATTTTTCAAGGCATTGCCAATTTTTATGGACTCAATCATCCCATCATGGTTTACTATTCTCATGTCAGCACCCTTGGTGACTGTATTTGCAGA
Source organism: Cicer yamashitae (assembly GCA_037974755.1). Taxonomy (NCBI): domain Eukaryota; kingdom Viridiplantae; phylum Streptophyta; class Magnoliopsida; order Fabales; family Fabaceae; genus Cicer; species Cicer yamashitae. Next base: position 13,816,868 of record JBBPBQ010020322.1, read on the forward strand.
GGTAATGTTTGTTTCAATAAATGCAGTTACATTATAAAAATTATTTAATCAAGTTTTTCTTGAATTAACTTATGTCATAAATTTCACCTCAGATTTTACCTCAAGCTGTATGCTCTAGATATGGACTTTCTTTTGGAGCAAAATTTGCTCCCTTTACTCATCTGCTTCTTCTTATCTTCTTCCCAATAACTTATCCAGCTAGTAAGGTAAATCATATGCTTATGTATACCAATTTAATTAAGCCCTTATTTTATAAGTGCTTATTTATTTATAAGTTATTTCTATAATAAAAAGTAAAAAAATAAATTGTTTTTATATAAGTTATAAGTTGTTTTAATACTCTATCCTATAAAGCTTATAGAAATAAGCTGAAAATAGTTTATAAACGTGTCATAAGCTGTTTTCACAAATTCTTCCATCAGTCTTACAAGTGCTTACGTCGGAAAATAAGTTTAAATAACTTAATTTAAAGAGACCTTAAATGTATTCCATATGAAACAAAAACACTGAATACAACATTGACGTATAGACACCAATTATAATTTTAAAAAAAATAAAAGTAATTGAATGTAAGTACAAATATTAGTGTTATATCAATGTTGAATACTAACATGTATTGAACATTGATCGCACCTTAAATTTGAAGTGTCGATGATAATGAAAAGAAATAAAGCTATTTTATTTTTCAATTTATGCATATACACAAATAAAGAAAAATAATAACAGTAGAAATAAAAGAAAAAAATACAAATCGAATTAGAAATTTAAACTCAATTTATTTAACTAATTACCATAGTAAAAATTCATCAACAAACACATATAAGGTAATTTGTCTCAATAGGCATCTTTTTGAGAAGATTTAATTAATATCTTTAAGTCTCTTGCTATTTTGGTAGGTGTTGGATTGGGCTTTAGGGAAAGAACATTCAGCTCTTTTGAGAAGATCAGAGTTGAAGACATTTGTTGACTTACATGCGGATGAGGTTTCCTCCTATAATATATATATATATATATATATATATATATATATATATATATATATATATATATATATTTTAGAGTTAATAGTCATTTTAATCTTTAAATGTGTTACCATTGTTAGTATAATCTTTGAACATAATTTCCACTAATGAGGAAACAATCATTTTCATTTTTAATTTTTGGTTTTTGTTTGGACAGTTAGATTATTCATCCTTAATTTTTCTTTTAAATTTAGGGATCAATTTGTAATTTTTCAAAACTTGTAAGGACCAATTTATAATTTTTGATAATAAATAGTGACCAAAAAATTAAGAATGAATAATTTATCAAAAAATAACTAGAAATGAAGAGAATTCAATTAAAACATTTAAATTGTTTAAAATTTTAATTTCCTTAAAAATTTTAATTAGTCCGACCAAACACACTAAGGGACCAAATTAAGTGATGAAAAATATATTTAAGGACCAATTTAACAAACAAAAGATGTATTTATGTATGTTTATGTAATTTCAATACATCTGTGATTCACACATTTAAAGATTTAAAAGATAAAAATGAATGTTTAGTTATTTGATAAAATTGATCATAAGTGTGAAGTTAGTAGCTAAATTATTGATCTGCAGGCAGGGAAAGGTGGAGAGTTATCTCATCATGAAACTTGTATAATCACAGGTGCTATGGATTTGACTCAGAAAACAGCTATAGATGCAATGACACCAATATCTGAAACTTTTTCTCTTGATATAAATTCCAAACTAGACATGTAAAATGTCATAAACTCTTAATTTGTAAGTCATTTATATAAACAAATTTCTCCAATCTCTTAGAAATTAATGCAGTTCATTTTTTTCATCAGGCATACAATGACACAAATAATGAGTAAAGGTCACAGCAGAGTACCTATACATTCTGGTAATCCAAAAAATATTATTGGCCTTATTTTGGTAAGCAAATCAACAAAAACATATGATAAATTTAAATATGATTTTAGTTCTTACAATTCTAACAATTTGGTAAACTTAGCAGAATTACACTGTGATTTTGGCAAAAAGAAAATATATTTTGTAGCTTTGACAAAATTACGGCGTTATCTTGAATTTGTCAAACTGATTGTCAATCAAACATAAACTTTGTCACAAGTGACTTCGTCAATCAATACTTTATGGATCTCGAATTATAGTTATATCAATTAATGTTGAAAAAAAAAAAGATTTTCAAATTGAAATTTGAGATAATATTGTTGCTTGCAGTGCATTAGCATATGTTTCTCAACATTGGTTATGATTATATCCTGTATTAATCACAATCATATAGTGTTATTAAACTATTAATTAATTTTTTTTCATAGGTTAAGAATTTAATCTTCTGCCGCCCAGAAGATGAGACTCCAATCAAGAATTTGATTATCAGGAAAATTCCTAGGTAAGAAATCTACTATGGCTAAAATTTTGTTAGTCAAATGTTATATTATATCTAAATTTTATGTATATTCTTAGTCTGAAAATAACTGTTGCATTTGATAATTTTACACAGATTAATAAAAAAAATATAGTAAATGAAAGAAAAAGAATAGTGATTCTTATAAATCACATGATTAAAGAGATGAAAATTCATCTCGAAAAAAAAATGTATGAGAGCTTAATAGAGTATACTCTTTAGAGTTCATTTTGATTGATTGGTAAAATATTGTAAATGAATACATGATATGTTTTATATATAGAACTTATGGGAATTATGAAACTAATTATCTAATTATTTATTAACAATCACTAACAAACTCTTAAAAGAAGTAATAATTAACTCATAATAAAGTCGTCACAAGCTTTATAAAAAAATCATTATTTCTATTAGCTTCTCGAATTGATAGTGATATAATCACAATTAAATGAAATTACAAAGATCTAAAACATTACAGCGTAACATAAAAATAACAAGAAAAAAGAACAATTCAACGACAACCGATAAAACTATGAAAATCAAGAAGTCACGAAGAAGTAGACAATAAAGTCGTAAATGCTTTGTTGGGATAAAAAAAAAAAATGTTTAAATTTTATGGTGGTGTTTCGAATACATAATTTATGTGCCCCAGCGAAAACACATTGATTGTAACTCACTTTTAAAACAATCATTACTAAATTATTCTTATTAATTATTAATGTATTTTGTACAGAGTACACTATTTGATAACACTCTATGGTTCATTTTATAACCACAAAATTTGTGTATATTTGGAATAGGGTATATGAAAGTTGGCCACTATATGAGATATTAAATGAATTCAAGATGGGTCACAGCCACATGGTTGTTGTTTTGAAAGGGAACATGGAGAGAGAAAGCACTGCAGCTCATGCTGTGGATTCACCTATGTTTTTGAATATAATAACTAATAAAGAATCGAACCAAGCTCAATTTACTGGAGGTAACATCTTGCATAATTTAGCCATGGTATCATAACAAATCAAACAACATATACTTTGTTCGTTCTATTATGAGTGTCACATTTTTTCTATTTCATACAAATTAGAAAAAAATTATAAATAAAAAAATAATAATTTTATCAATTAATCTTATTAATGCATATTTAATTTAACATTATCGCCATTTTTATCAATTGAGTTAGAACTTAAGGATCTACTAATTTCCTTTTTAATGATTGTTTATAGATTATTTACACATAACAATGAAATCATTAAATTTTGTTACTTCTAATGAAATTATTATTTTTTCTATAGTACCGTTGGGTATTTGTTGTTTCAATCCACTTATTTTAGAAACAATTTTGACAAAATAATAATAAATTCTACTTTGAACTTTGAAATCGACATGAAAAAAGAACAAATTTTTTTTTCTTGAAAAAAACGACTTTAATGTATAAAGTATTAGATTGAAAATTAAAAATTGAAAATAACATTTATTTTAGGACAATTTTTTTTATAGTAAATGTGACACTCATATAGGTTGGAGGGATTATTTAAGATAAATGGTAAAAATGGAAGTTGAAATTGCTGGTTATTATATTATAATGGTTAGACTTCTACGTGAATCCGAATTTGAATCCTCGTTAAAAAATGTATTCATATTTAATGTCTGATACGCCTCAAATAGGACTATGTCAAGTAGAGGAGACGTATGAAATAAAATGATTATAATTATGTATCACTTATATGTTTGTCAATGTAGAATCTTCAGAATCAAATTCTTCGTATATTCTAGAAATGAGTGAGAGAAGTTCAATTCAGGAATTAACATTGTGTTCTAGTGATGTGGAATTTCTTAGTCCTACATTAGAAAATGTGATGGTACTAGACAACAATGAAGTAGGACAAGAATCAAAGCAATGGGAGCAAGAAATTGGATGTATATCACATGAACAATTAGTGTCTCTTTCAGCTTCTATGCATGAGGAGGCTATTGGCATCATTACAATGGAAGATGTTATGGAGGAATTATTACAGGTTAGCATAGTGATTTTTGCTATATATAGCCTATAGTTTCAGTTTTTTATATAAAAGAAAAAATTATACAGTACATTTTCGAATTGATGTGTTATAATATTTACGGTGGACCTAAATTTAAAGAAAACCTTTTATATTTTAATTTGACATGAAGGTTTAAAACGGTTGTTTTAGTGGCCTTATCTTCGGGACGGTACTGACAGTATTATCAAATTAATTGACCAATAATTAAATAACGTGGCTTTAATAAATTATAGATTTAACCGAATTATAAATTTAACACCACTAAACTTTTATGTTGCGCACTTTAAATCTCTTTAATTTGTTATGATTTAATTAAAATTTTAATTTATAAAAATAATTTATATAATTATTGTGGACTAAATTACATAGATAAATATATCAGTACTATTGATTTAATCAATCTTTAATATGCAAAGAGTTACTGAAAATAAAGATTAAAATAGTCTTAATACATTTTTTTTTAAAGTAATGCTGAAGTTCGTAAAAAAGAAATAAACAACTTGTTGGTAAAAGATAATTTTTTCTGTCAAGATGATGTACATTGTTCTCTTTAGGTGGAACAAATTAAAGGGAAGTAGGTTATCATTATAAATATATCTATTAAAAAAGATTGTCAAAAAAAAAATCTATTAAAAATTTGTTATTATATAGTTGGCATTAATATTGTAGCATTGAGGTTCACAAAAGAAAAATTGTAGTATTGAGATCCATTGAATTATGTTAATGGGCCAACCCAAGTTAAAAACCAACTCAAAAAATTTGGAGCTCAAAATATAAAGAAAACAAGGCTATGTACTTTCCCTGGTCCAACATTAGTTCAGAAGTATGGATTGAAAAACACCACCAATATTTGCAAGTCTAGATACATGCTTATGAACAATTTTATTGAAAAAAAAATAAACAATTTGTGTGGTCCTTATACACATTTTTAAAAAATGAATTTTTTTTTTAAATCTAACGATGAAACTCACCTGTATTAATTATAAATATTTACGGAATAATATGAGAGTTTCTTTTATAGTTAGGATGGGGAAATATGATAGTTTCTTTATAAATTTATTTTCATGTATTTTTTGTTGTTTCAAATGTGTTTAATAAGGGATTATAGAGTTTTCTTTTTTTTTTTGACAAAGAGGAATAATTAGAGTTGCTCATTATAATAATTGTAAATTTAAGACACTCTAAATGTTTTCTAATGCATTAAAAAACTCTTAAACCGCCTTAGCATATATATAGCTAGGTTACATTGTTCCAACAACGATAAAATTGTGTTCTTTTCTTTTCCTTAGTTTTAGTCTCATTTTTGCATAATTAACATGGAGATATTGTAGAGTTTAATTGTTAGTTTTCACTTTAGTTGTTAAGAATTCAGTTAGAAATTAGAGACCAAAATATGAGATCAGTTAAATCTTTTTCTTCACAAATTTCTACTAATATAATTCAATTTTATTATTTAGTAATAGTAGTAATATTTTATATCACCATGTATGCTGATTTTTATTTCCTTGTTTTTATTTTCTTGCTTTACTAGGGTGACATATTGGATGAAACTGATGGATATGTTAATGTTCAAAAGAAGTAAGTAAATTTAGTGTTTGTATCATCTTAATCTCTTTTGATTATCTTTATTTTATTTTATTCTTTTTCAATTTTTTTTATTGGATCGAGAGTTTATATCGTATAGATTGTACTTGAAATTTTTTGCATAAATCAAAAATCATTTGATAAGTTATTGAGATATATTAAAATTAATATTTTATGCATTTTTATTGAACATCGTAAATCTTCTTGAGTTTCAATAATATATTAAATGATTTTAAATTTCAGTAAAATTTTATGTGCATGATCTATGCAATATACGCTTTCGATAAAAAAAAACTAAAAAATTAAAATAAAATAAAAAAAACGAAGATAATCGACAGATATTGAGATCCAGAAGATCCAAATTCTACGATAACATATTTATTTTCTTATTAAATTCCCAAATAAAACAATAACAAATTCTTTGCTTCAATTTTTTCTTATTTTCAGCATTAGAATTAACCTGCAGCAATCACAAAGATCACAATCAAGATCATCAAGAAGAACTTCCGGATCCAGTCGTCGTTCAAAAAAATTCTGACAAAAATTTACTGAGTCCCAAATGGCATAAGACTTAAGAAGCTCATAACGTGGATACTTTTATTCCAATGTCATGTTTTAACATTTTTAGATATTTAATAACAATCATTTGTTTCACTAATAACAATCATTTGTTTCACTAAAAACAATCATTTGTTGGTAAAAGAATACCCCATAATTTTTTTACAACAAAAAGTTTATTAAAAAGTAAAAAGAAAACAAAAACTAGGGGACATAAATCTAATACATAAAACACGAAAGAAAAAAGAGTTAAAAAGTTCTCACATCGGTCATTTTTTTTGTCCTTTGATCAAAAATTATATATTTTAGTTTTATTCTGCATACTTTTTTCTTTATCTTAAAAGTCATCCCGTTAAAGATTGTTCAAGAATGATTATGCAAATTAATAGCATCTGTCTTTGTTTCATTATCAGTAGCCCTCATACTATTTATTTCACTATCATCTTTAATTTTTAAAAACATTTGTAATACCTTCAAGTCATGTGAATACGCCATACATTAAATATGCAAGTATTCAAAATTTATTGTTGGTATTAGTAACTTGATAGTATAGTATTATGAAGTATCAACATATAGACAATTTGACACGACATTAAAACTAACAAATACATTGTAATATAAACAATTGGGTGTAATTAAATGTATGAGTATCATGTCTACATCAAATATCACATGTTGGATACTAGATATTGGGCCTTTGATTATTTTCTCTAATCACCATTTAAATCAAATTTATCTATTGATTTTTATTTGAAAAATCTACCACCCACCCCGATTTATACCTACCCCTCTCCAAACACTTGAATAAACAATTTTTATCTTTTTTTACCCATTTATAAAGTTATAATTTTTTTTTCACTTCACTTCTCTAATAATTCATTCAAAACTTTTAAACCTTTGAAAAAATCTCATAATTTTTGAAGCACAAGTGAAATTTTAAACATTTTTATTAAATTTTAAATTTCCAAAATGCATTTTTTTAGTTTTTCTTATATTACTTGTAAATTTCGTTCATTTTGAAACTTCTATTTTAAAAGTTTCAAACACTTTAAAACTTTTAAAACAATATTCTACATAATATTTTGAAAGTTTCAAATACTTTGAAATCTCCGAAATAGTATTTTAATTACTTCTTTCTGCCGCATGCACCTCCGATACTCATCATTGTTGTCAAAGAAGAACCAAAACAAATAATAATTCCTTAAACAACAACCTGGTATACAAATCAATAATTCAACAATTTCCCAAAATAGATCTAAAAAATCATATAGTTCACAAATATCAAATCCTTGAGTTCAATATTTTTGGTAAAATATATGAGTTCAATTAAAACCATAAAGAAGATGAAAATGTTGTTAATCATGGTTTAGCACAAAATGATCATAAGCAAAAAGAAATGGGTGTTTAACTAGTACTCATGATTTGGCACCGCATCACCAATGGATGTAATTTGGTTACTGAAATTTTTTAGAGTTTTACATTTCGAAAAATTAAAATTCTCAAAAATAATTTATTTTGAAACTTTTCTATGAAGGTGAAATGTTTGAAGATTTAACAACATAAAAAAAAAAAAAAAACTATATTTTAAAAATTTCCAAATATATAAAATTTCAAAAACAAATGACTCACTTTATATTTCAAAGTTTTTGGATTTAATAGAATTTTCAAAAAAATTTAAAAGTAATTTTTTTTGTCTTAAAAGAGAAGATAAATTATATTATAATTAACTCACACAAATATAAGATTTCGAATTTGAAGCGAAACAAGACGTTCAATCTAACAATATCGGCGTTATCAGTTGAATTAGATATTAAGTACTTTAAAAACATTTTTTACTAAAGTTGAATGTGAATATCAAAACTTTAAAGTATATTTTATATGAAAAGTAAAAAAGGATAAAAAGATATTTTGTGTGTTTTTTTGGAGGAGGGGGTAAGAGATATAAATGAGGTGGTGAATAGTAGATTTCATTTTATTGGAGTTTTTGGAGTCCTACAAATGAAATTTTTGGAATGGTCTAACTTTATACCTACGAGTTTTGTATATTAAAATCACTAACTCTCATACCTACTGATTAAGAACCAAATAAAGGCCCACCAAAAATATAAAAATAAGATAAGGCGATTAAAAAAAACATAAATTTCATTTCATGATGACCATACATTAACTTTTTAGGATAAGATCTATCTCAATAAAAATATCTTCACTCAAAACCAATAACCAATTCCAAACATTATCACACAAAGGAGCCAGCCATGAAAACTCTAATTTTTGCATCAAACCCAATTCTCCATCTATCAAAATATTCTCCAACATGTAAACCAAAATTCCCAACTTTTCACACCAAAACCACAAAAAAAATCAATTATCCATTAACCACATTGAAGCCACAAGCTAGTGCCAAAGGCTTCTCCAATACATCAAATATTAAAACAAATGATGTCACTATAAAAAAAAATCCCAACAATAAGGATGATGATGATGAAATTCCTAAGGTAGTTATGTATAGAGTAATAGGTAGAATATTGTTTAGTGTTATTGTTCCAATGGCATTAGGTTTATCAATTTTACATCTTTATGGTGAATTAAAAGATAGACAAATATGGAATGCTCCTTTGTGGATACCATTTTTGACAACACTTATAACATTTGGAGCTTCAGCACTTGGAATTGCATATGGAGTGCTTTCTACAAGTTTGGATGCAGAGAGGGAAGGTTCTTTGTTTGGTTTGCAAGAAATTGAGAAGAATTGGGTTGAGATGTGGAAGGAAGAGGAAGCAAGTTAGTCAAAGGTAGTGTCATTTTGAAGATTGGGTTAATATTTTGCAATGTGTATGTGGTAATTAAATTAGGAGAAATAGATGTATGTTCAAATAACACAACTATTAAATTATTCCTATTATTTTTTATGTTATTCTTATCCTAGGTGAATATAAACATATGATAGTATTGGGCTACCTTATAATATAGTATTTTAGTTTTATATTTGTAACTTTTATTTTTATAGGATATGGAAAATAGAGTTGCACTTTTGTTAGAAAGATGAAGAAGATATATATATATATATAGTACTATTGGGCTACCTTATAATATAGTATTTTAGTTTTATATTTGTAACTTTTTTTTTTATATAGGATATGGAAAATAGAGTTGCACTTTTGTTAGAAAGAAGAAGATGTATTTTGGGTTCAAAATTTTGGGTTGGGACATTTAACCATGTATTTTTCAAGTAGTGTTATTTTCCTTTAATTGGGTTTGCCAATTTAATCTTGGGTGTGTGATGTAGTTAACTTTTTAGAATTAAAATTAAGCTTAATTCATCATTACTAAATTGGTTTGCAAGTGAGAACTGTTCACTACTTATAAATACAATTTTTAAGTTATATTTCATCTAATAGAGAGTACCACATCCTGCACATTTATAATTAAATATAGAAAGTTAGTCAACAAGTTTTAACTTTTACCACATCACTGCACATTTATAATTAAATATAGAAAGTTAGTCAACAAGTTTTAAACAGATTTTAATGTTATATTGAAATTTAGGTTGAACCTTATTAAACTCTTACAAAATCGATTTACAAAATGATAATTGTCCACCACTAATAAAAACATTTTTAAATTATATCTTATTCAATGTGTGATTTTAATGGCATCTTGAAAATTTTTGGTTAGATAATGACATACATAAAAATTTCTTCATCACACAATCATAAATTTGTTCGGTTATGAAATTGTAACTAACACACCTTTAACGAAATATCTAACTACAACCTATTTTATGTAAGGATCACTTGAATCATGATAATCTAAGTGGAAAAAAATACCTTCTTTTATGTTTTTCTAAGTGGAAAAAAAATAAAAATAATGTGTTAATCTTCTTGGTAAAGTATGGTGGATGTTGATCAAATCCTTCATGTTCATTTACTTTTACTTAATTCTAGTTTTCCATAGTATATTAGGGGCGAGTAAACATTCACCTTTATACATCACTAAAGAGGAATCTACTTGTCAGTCACATATACCTTTCACCTTTGTATTTTTAGCAAAAATACAAAAATATCCTTTACAAACTTAAAATTCACAACCAAAATTTTTCTTAATTCATCACAAAAATTTATCTATTTACTATCTAAAACAAACTTAATTGATTATGTCTAAAATATCCTCAATTTATTTTTTATTGAATAGTCTAAAATATGAAGGTTAATTTTGTAAATCTGTTGTTGCATTAATGCAATGATATAAATTGTCCTTTTCTGATTCTATTTTCAATTATTGTTAAAAATAAGAAAAAGAAAGAAAAAAGATAAAAAAAAAAGAAAAAAAGAAAAAAGAAAAAGGAAGATAGAGACACATTGAGAGAGATGGCAAAAAGAAAGGGGCATTAATAGAAGAACATGGAAGAAAAAGGGGTGAAATTCACTTTTTTTTTCCCATTTTTATTTTCTGGTTTTATAAATAAAAATTAATGAATAAACTAACATAAAAAGGAAGAATAATAAGAAAAGGGTCTATGAACATAGAGAGAGAAGAGTAAAACTGTGAAAGAAAAGAGAAAGGAGAAAATAAATTAATAATAGTAATAAAAGAATATATATATATATATATATATATATATATATATATATATATCAACGGTAGAGAGAAGAAAATGAGTGGATCTTTTTCTTTAAACAAGATAAATAGACTATACATGTAGACAAATTTTACCCTTCCCGTTAATCGGAGTGATTGATTTTGATGTTTAAGACAATAACCGCACATTAAATAGTTGTGATAGATTGTATGTGTAAAATAATTTTAGACAACGTATATTTATTAATCTCTAGAAACAACACTTTTACAATAATAATAATAATAATAATAATAATAATAATAATAATAATAATAATAATAATAATAATAATAATAATAATAATAATAATGATGATATTATGTAGTGTTACTATAAAATAGTTTTACATTCACATAAGTTCTTATTAATAAAAAAAATTGAAAGTAATTTTCCTATTCGAGACAATATCATCAATTAATCAAACCTATTTTTTCATTAAATTTTCCTATAATCCTTTTATATTTCTAATTTAATACAGTTGATAGTATATGCGAGACAAAATGAAACATTAGTGATAAAATTAATAACATTGATATACTAATTATAATTTATTAACATTGATATAAATAGAACAAAATGAGTCATTAGGATAAAATTAAAATTTTTCTGCATGAAATCTAAACGACAAGCGTACATAATAGTAATCACATCATTTAATAAACAATAACTATATTGATAAGAAAGAAAAAACAAAATTTATGCTTTTTTGCTTTTATGGATGATTTATAATAGAATCAATTAGTCAAAATTAATAAGTTTAAGCTTAATGACTTGCCCCAATTTGTTTAAGCTTAATGACTTACCCAATTTATAAAAGAGTGGATAGAAGGATTAAATTTGGAGCAGTTGATTGAGTACTCTTTGACGCTGGTTGATAGTAATCTTGTATCAGCATTCGTCAAAAGGTTGCATAATCAGACTAACTCGTTTCACTTGCCTTTTTTATAGATGGGTGTCACTTTAGATGACGTGGGAGTTATCTTGGATATTCTTGTCACCAAACTTCTTCTGTCCACCAAATGATATGAAAGTTGAAATGGCTATATCGGCAACGGTGGAATTATTAGGGGTGTCGTATGGAGATGTCGTCGCACAGACTCGATCCACTAGAGTGCTCATTTCAAATTGAAGTGGTTGAAGGATGATGTTATTCCAAATGAGAGGCAAATATCAAGAGGCTACGAGGGTCTACCTTCTACATTTGGTTGGTGCTTTATTCTGGCTGATAAAAGTCATACTCTACTGAATGCAAAATATTTATTTTACTTCCGCAATGTGGCAAATTGTGGCAATTGGGGGTGGAGCCTAGCTACTTTGACTGTGTTGTATGACTACGTTGGTGACCCAAGCAGACATAACACCAAACAAATTATATGACATGTGACCCTTTTACAGGTATTTTATTTTAATTTTGTGTTAATATTAATTTTTAATTATATTTTTATTACTATTTATACTTATATTTTTGTTACAATGTTGGATATATGAACATTTTCCAACACTATGTAATAAAAGGGACTCTAGACCTATTCTTATTGGACATTCTCATTCTTCTCGGTGGACCAGTAAACATTCATTGATTGGTGGAATTGAAGAATATTGATGGAGGTTGGATGACTGACAGCTGGTGATGTCATATGGACACCTTATGAGCATCACATATACACTTGCCCCTTTGATGTGGTGTCGTTGTTTAGTGGCTATTTTTGATGGTGAGACACGGTCGTGTCGTACTTGTTGGAGAGGTGTGTTTCCCACGTTTAGATATATACAGAATATTCCACCTTCATCTCCTACTCATACATCACCTAATGTAGACTACACATTTATGAACAGACATGTGAACATTTTATAGGCCATCCAACGCGCAGCAGTTCCAGCAACTTACTCGGGTGAATGTGTTAAGGTATATTTAGAGTGGTTTTATAGGGTCTTACACCCTCATCTCATTCTTGGTCCACCTCCTGCACCTCCAACTTTCAACCATGAAATGAGGTTTCATATGATTGTTGATAATCTGTTGAATAGTTTGAGTTATCTTAACCCAGATTGTCCAGCTTATGATTTTATCTCTCATGATCTACACTTAGCTCAAGGTGGACCTATTGAATAGTTTATGATTTGTTGATTCCAAACTTATTTATTAGTTTTTGTAAATAATTGTTATTTAATACTTGATAGACTTGTTTATTCGACTTATTTATCAAATTTATTTATCACGACTTATTTATTACGTTGGACGACAACTTATGAAAAATTTAAATATATTGAAAATAACACAAGTAGTTTTTACATACAAATTAATCAAGAAAAATCTAGATCTAAATATTTTCAGTGTTGTAGAGAGCTGTGTAGGCTGTTTCCCATGCTTTAGCATGGTCACTACAAAAATACAGCCAATCCCATGTGATTGGCAGCAATAGACTATTCAACTTCAATTTTACCTACAACTTATTAAATTTATTATTATTATGCAAAATATTCTTATAAATAGTAGTTTCAAATCCAATGGTTATTACATGCAGCCTATGATTATTGTTGACAAATCCAATGGTTATGAGACGATGATGAGAAGCAAGTGCTCAAGGTGAATCCCTCAATGGGAAGAAAGTCAATTTCAATGTATTTGACAACGACAAGAGAGTAATGTTATAGGTTGAAGCTATCGCGTACCCCATTTCTAGAATGGTCAACCATTTATCACTTTCTTGCATCCCTGAATTAGTTATCAACAATGACCTCCTTATTTCTTGAACTCGTCCCTTGAGTAATGAAGAATACATATTGATGTGTGTATTAATTTTCTTGTCCAAATGTTGACGAACTAATGGCCATGATTCTTCAGTCCAACAAAGTAATGTTGAAATAGCTCGAAAACCACAATTTCTATTTGTCTTAACATTAACTACATCCTCAATGTATGTATGAATAAATGGAGGAAATTGATTCAAAAATTATACATATTGTTTCTTTCTTGATTGCTTAGATGGTTGCTTTCCTAACTTCTGAAATGATTGTTTACCTGACTTTTGAGATGATTGATAACATCTAGTGATTGAAACTGTTTCCATAGTGCATCCATCCTAATTGAGGTGTCCAACTCTGACCCGAGCTCATCTTCAAGATTAACCTCAATAGATAGTTTCCTCCAATGAATATGAATTGTGTCCAATGGAATAGGAATATCATTAATCTTATAATATGATAACTCACAAGCACAAGGTAATCCATGTGTTGTTCTTGTTGCACAAACCACATGCCGCTTTGTCGGTGTCGACCAATTTAACTCTCAAATATTCTTTAAGAATGTGTTTATACCTACCTTGGATACAAACCTATGCAATCTCTCCTTGAAATTGGACTATTATGTCTGTATTCGACACCATTGATACTTTGCTGAAACGACGCTCTAACATTATTCGGTTGTCTCAACATGCTCTTCACAACGTCCCAACTTCTACACAAATCTCCTTTACTATCTTGCAACATATTTTTTAATCTCTAATGAGCTGATTTGGCTCTAGACACAAATAAAAACACCTAAAAGTTAACAAAAATTAACAACTAATTTAAAACAAATTAAGTTAAATTAGAAACTTTACATTTTATTATTTGTTGATTGTTGTGTTTTCTAAATGCATAATGCGATTCGTCCAAACAACAATAAACTTTTCTTTGAAAGGAGTTAATAATGTATCTTTATATAATATAGTCAACCAAGATGATTATATTAACAACAAACAGCTTAAAATATTGCAAACGTTGCTAGTAATCCATCATATTAGGACAATAGACAATCTTATGCCATACATTTATTACTGACTCTTGTATTTCCGTCGACACATTTATTACATTTATCTTAGACTTTTTTTGTTAATATGAAATAGGGGTGGAACCAGACTTCGAAAGCGTAGGGGCCAATTTTGTCAAAAAATATTTAAATTATATGCAGATTGTAGTATAGGCAAAGTCATGTGCAAGAGAGTCAAAGTATAAAAGTTAAGAACCTGAATTTTCAATAATGTTATGTGTATCTATAAATAATGTTGATATTTTTTAATTTAATAGACTAATTATTATTTTATAAATTTGAGGGATCAAATTAACTGACACTTACGATGAACAGTTATTAAAATGTTTATTTACTCAAACAGTACTATAATATAAAATGTATTTAAAATTGAAGTGGTAAGTGACCAAAATATGAGTTAAAAATATAACTGAATTAATATTTCAAATATAATTAACTATGCAGATTTAGAATTTAGGAGAATTATTAAGATCCATCTAACAAATTAATCTACAGTGTGTTTTCTTTTTTACCTCAAACTAATGTACGTATGCTATAAAAAAAAGTAGATAGTTGAGACTTATAAAGTTAAGAGACTACGACCAAAAACATAGTTACTTTTTATTGGTATAGTTAATTGATACTTGCATACAATTAGTATAAACATATCAAATATCCCAGCTGGGGAACAAGCCCCTGTTACACTTAACCTACGTCCACCCTTGATATGAAAGCCACATAACTAATTCATCGATGTTGGGAATAGTATCTCAATTGCATTCATCTTGATAAGGATTCTCACAGTCAGAATCAAATTGCATTCATCTTGATAGGGATTCTCACAGTCAGAATCAATTTTGAAATTAAGCTCTCTTTCAATAATAAAACTTTTGTTTAATTGTAATTTTAGTTCTTCTATTATTATTAATTTATGGAATTGATTTTTTTATTTGAAAAGTCGACAGTTTTGGTCCCTCCTTTATATTTTTAAATTAAAAAATAACGATTTAATATATTTTTAATGATGTTACATATAATTTATATGATATAAAACCATCTAGATGCATTTATTATTCATATGTCATTAATTAAATTAAAAATATGAAAAATTTCTGAAGTTGAAATCTAAGTTTTTACGGTGTTATATTCCAATTTCATGCCTCTTAATCATTCTACATCATCGTATTATATGTCACGTTATTTAAAGCATCACAGGTCATCATTTTTTAGTTAAAAAATTAGAAGGAGAGACCAAAATTGTCAACTTTTAAAATAGGGGGCCAATTTCGTAAATCAGTAAAAATAGGGAGACTAAAATTGCAATTAAACCTAAATTTTTTAACTTCTCTAACATACAACAAAAATTATCTTGCTTTTCAAATTCCAAATAAGCAAATACTACATAATATCTCAACTATGTAGAGGTGACACCTACTATTTCAAACAATGGTATATTGTATTTGTTAGTTTTGTATATGTTTTCTCAATGATAAGTAAATTAAAAAACAAATTCAACAACTTGATCGAATCACGATGACTCTCAAAAATGTCTTTGACAATATCTGAGTCTTGTCTTCTATACCAGCACACATACTTCTGATATTTTATTAACTTCAATAATTGTTTCATCTCGGTTCTAGGACTTTTCAAATTAGATCCATACTCACTTCTTTGCTTATAAATATAGGTGACACGTGAGATTGTCCTTGTTTTGATTTTTTAATCCACTCAATATGTGTCTCAGTGCAAGTCTGTATTATGTTATGTCATTGACAAACTTTTGCTCATCTTCGATTAAACATCTCCAAAGTGTCAAAGAATGGCCTTATTAAATTATTGGAGAGACACAGAGTAGTATATAAGGTAAATATTCTTTAAAGAATATTAAATAAATATTTTTTTAATTTCTTTTATGATGTAATTGATACGTATATGTGTCTCGTAAGTGTAACATAGATTAGACTAGGGTGTGGAGTGGATTCTTCCTAACAATATGGTGGTCAATGTATGTTGAGGCGAAACTTTTCAATATAAGGGGATAGCTTTGGCTACCCAAAAATATTATATTTTAGAATAAGTAACTATAGTTTTATGTTTAGCTATTCTAATTTTATATATTTAGTTGTTCTAAATAAATTTATTAGTAAAAAATTAAGAAAAATATATAAAAGTTAAAAATTTATCACTTATTTAGACTAAATTGTACTTTTAGTTCTTTATGCTTGATCCAAATCGCGGATAGGTCATTTTTTTTCTTTCTAATTAGGTCATTTAAGTGGTACCCCGTTTACAAAGTTAGGTTTATGTTATTATTCGTTTGCAAAAGTGTCATTTTTCATTAGTTCCGTTAAAAAAAATGTCACGTAGCTATTACAACAATAACATGTGTGTAACGGTGTTGATGTGGAAAAAATAAAAAATTGTTTTTTTAAAAAAATTTAAAAAGTTCTCCGAATTCTTCAAACCGAGAAAAATGAAATTTATTGCAGTCCTTCAATTTTGACTCATTTCCCATATTGATCCTTTATATTTTTTTAATTTTTTCGAATTAATTATTTAAGTTATATTTCGTTTGAATTGTTTACCCTTTCTTCTCTCATCATCTTCCACTATAAACCTATTGGTCCATGCCGAGATTCATATTCAAATGTCTGAATTTTTTTTATTTTAGCTTCATACTTTGTTTTTGAATTTGGATTTTTTGGAGTTTTTGTTAAGTTTATGGTGAAGATGATGAATGTTCATGTTGAAGAAGATGAAGATTTTAATTTGTATCGTTGGAAGAAGGAATAACATGTAGCTTGGAATCTTAAACCTCTTTCAATTCTCATTGGAGATGGATGAAGAAATTTTTTTTGAAACTCATATAAGCAAAAACAAAATCAATAACTAATTTGTAAAACCCATAAAACAAAAATAAATTATACAATTAGTTTGTGCAAAAAAAAATATTTTGAAGAATATTAAAAATGTACTCAACAACTTATTTATTTTTAGCGGATTTATAATAGATTTCTCTTTATTTACAACAACCTATTTTTTAATTCTCGTTGGAATGATAAATTTTTTGTTTTTATTTTTCTCTAATTCACATGGTGTACATTTTGAGCTTTTCTTTTGAAATAATAAATTTTAGGTTTTATGATTTTTAAAGATGGAGCGGAAGAGGAAAAAGATTAAGATTGAGTCTGAATGAAAACGAGTTTAAACTTAGAGGATGTTTTTTCAAAACTTAAACAAAGAGTCTAGGAATCATTTACTTTTATAATTTGTCACATCAACACTATTATACATGTCAACATTGTAACGGCCACGTGACATTTTTTTAACAGAATTAATGAAAAAAGACATTTTTTTGCAAATGGACAATAACATAAAGACTAACTTTGAAAACTAGGTGCTACTTAAAGGACATAGTAGAAAAAAAAAACATAAATGACCTATGCAGAAATTGGATCAAACATAAAGGATTCAAAGTGTAATTTAGCCATAAATTTATTAATATTGTTTTGACACTTCCGATCTCGACTGCAACTTCAAATAATACATTTTTAGCAATAAAACACGTCAAGAAACAATTTATATTGAAAAAAACATCGTTAATTATTATAGATTCAATAATAGATAAATTTGACTCTATAAAGCATCGTTAATTTTCTAAATAACTATTGTCAATTTTTAAATTTTGTTTTGTGCAATTTTAATTTATATTTTAGATAAGTAAAAATTATTATGATTTTTTTTACTAATACTTAAATTTAATTTATTAATTTTAAAAATGTTTTTATTTTTTCTTTATATATCGGACTCCCTCTCATAAATTAGTCTAATTTCGTCAATAAACATATTAGTGTCAAGTTTAATTTTAAGTAATCATTTCTTTTGTCTCAAAATAATTAATCTATTTGTATAAAAAAATATTACTTTTATTAAAGGTTTAATTATAATTTTAGTCCCTTTATTTTTACTGATTCACGAAATTGGTCCCCCTATTTTAAAAGTCACCAGTTTTGGTCCCTCCATCTGATTTTTTAATTAAAAGATGATGACGTGAGATGTTTTAAGTAATATGACATATGAAACTATAATGTAAAATGATTAACACCCATAAAATTGAAATAAAATGCAGTAAAAACTTAGCTTTCAACTTTGAATTTTTTCATATTTTTAATTTAATTAATGACATATAAATAATTGATGCATCTAGATGATTTTATATTATAGAATTGTATGTTACATAATTAAAAATATATCAAATTCACATTTTTTAATTCAAAAATATGAGGGAAGGAACAAAACTGTCGACTTTTAAAATAAAAGACCATTTTCGTAAATTGATAATAATAAAGAAACTAAAACTGCAATTAAGCATTTATTAAATTATTCTATTTAACTTTGATATATTATTAATATTATAAATATAAAAAAAATTATATATAAATCAATTATTTTAAAACGAAAAAACTTTTCCCCGTTAAAATATTGTAGAAGTATCGGAAAAGTAATGATTTTATTGGCCGATAAATTAGTGGGCAGGCCACCTGCAAGTCTGCAACGGACGAAACTGCCCTCGTATTGTGTGCAATTGCAACAGGCTGCATGCATTACTAAAGCAAGACCACACGTGCTAGGATGTAAATTTCATTTGTCTCATTTCTCCTCGTTTAGTGTGAATTTCAATGTCTAAACCAAGAGTTTTTATAAAGTGATAAATTACTTGTACCAAATAATTCACCAATAACTAGAACTTAAGTGATAAATTACTTGTACCGATCGTCTTTATATTTTAGAAGTTCTTTTTTTTTTTGTACGAATTTAAAAAATTATATTTCTTTTAAAAAAATAATTTTAAAAATTATAAGTTATTTAAAATATTATATTTTTACGGAATAGAATACAAAAACATTCAAATTATTTTATTTAAATTTATCAAAATAAGTAAATTGTAAATAACATAAGTTAATACTAACTTTCTTGCTATTTAAAAAGAGTAATCATTTTAACACTTTTATAAGTAAATTCATCAACCAAGTCTTAATATTGTATTGTCTTCAAAAGATAATTCTCAAAGATCATTCTTAATTGCTATTAATGCTAATTCATTAAGTCTTTTTTGTAACATGGTAGACCGTAAGTAAAACTTCAACAACTTCAATTTTGAAAAATTTCTTTCTGCGGAAGCAACTGTCACATGAATAGTCAACAAAATTTTATATACAATAATTGTATTAGGAAAACAATCTAAGTCTTTCAAAAATGTTAATATATTAATAGGTCCAATTTTTTCTCCGGACAAGATTTCTCTTAGTAACTTTAACTTCACAAATAATTCATTCCCATTAATATCATATTGTTCATTATGTTTCAATGTTTATTCAAAATGACAATAAGACTTTAAAGGTGCATCGTCCAATGATTGTAACTTGTGAGAAGTAAACAAGAAACCAACAACACTTTCATACTCTTCGTATTGCTCAAATATCTTATTAAGAGAAACAACAATTTGATTTTTCTAATGATTTCATTTTTAATTGTAAACCCAAGTATTAACTCATTTTGTATGAGTTAATAATGAAAGTGAACCTTATCATCTATAATACGTGAAACATACTCTTGGACAGTTGGGTCAAATTCAGCTAACATTTCAATTAAACCCAAAAAATTTCCATTACTATTTTGGTACAATCTCTCATTATAACCAATCTTTGAGCCGTTTTATCAATATTTTGACCATTTTTCAGCCTTTGACACAACTCATATCAAGTGGTCATATTTTTAACACGATCAAGCTTTTCAATATCAACATTATCAGTATTTTTATTTTCAACGAAAATTAGTGGTTCTTTTATGAAATATTAATCAAGAGGCATAGTAAAAAAACCTGGAATTTCTCACAATTGTGTGAGCTAATGATTAACCCGCAACGGCGTTTACCAGCAAATGATCTATGCGTACTATTGTAAATCACAAAATCAGTAATGAGTTCCTAAAATCTAAAACCCTAACATCAGATTAAATCTTAATAGATAATGAGTTTCTAAAATCAGTAAATCACAAAACCTGAAACATCAAGAACACTCTAACATCAAGATTCAAGATTTTAATCTTTGGGCTTTTGTGGTGGCGCTTGGTAGCTGCAGCAGCTGTCACAGACTCACAACGGTGGGTGTGGAGAGGAGATGATAATTGAGAGAAATTAGGTTTAGTCTTAGATAGTCTCCGTATAGAAAATGAATATTTTTCAAAGTTCAGGTATACTATAAAAAAAAAATTGGAACTCTCCCTAATTGGGGGCCCTGCCATTGTTTTGACCGGACGGATATATGGTTGGTTGTGAGTACTTATACCATAGTTTGTGGATAATATGTTTTTCTTTTTCATTATTCATTGTGAATGAAATTGGTGATCTTTTTATATATTTATACAATATTATTTGTGTATTTGAGTTTATTTGCTGTTATAATCGAACACAATCTTGTGATTTTTTAAAACTTTTATTGTGATTGTGTGGAGAATTGAATAATCTAACTCTGTTAAGTAAATTATATAAAACAAATTATGTTTTCAATTAACATATCTAGTATCAATACTCAATACTAGCATCGTACCTATGCATCATATATTTCCATGCTAAACTCTTTTTTAAAAAAATTTATAGACAAGCATTCGAAACAAATTCTATGGTAGATCACCGTTATAGATAAATGAGACAAAAACATATACTTGTAAATAGTATCATCAATTTTAAAAAAAAACTATTAACATATACTTGTAAATTGTATCATCGATTTTTATTAAAATTTCATGTAACTTTTAAATAATAATCTACAATTCAATAAATCGTAGCATCCACACACGTTCAATTATATTGCTATTGTGCACCTTTATCAGATAAATTTAAAAAATATCTTCAAAATTGTGAAGTCAAATTTTCTTTTAATATATGAATATATATACTTTAAATGACAACTTTAATTAATAAAAATATTAAAAACAGCTAAATTAATACATAAGAACTCAAATATATTATTATTATTATTATTATTATTATTATTATTATTATTATTATTATTATTGTATTATATTTACTTATATAAATGACTAAAAAACAATAATAAAAGGGAACTTTCTAGGTATTATGAAAAGATCTATTTCCATCCACACATTCCAAAGTTTTCATAGCATAGCCCAACCCACACATTGAATTTCCACAGTATAGCTTTAACCCCTTTGTCCATAAATACACCTAGTCCCTCCCTTTCTTCCAACTTCATATGAATTTACCAAAAAAAAGAAACTTTCTTATAATTTTTCTCAAACTCTGAAACATGAAGGATACTATAATTCTATACCCTGCACGTGGTAATGGACACTTAATGTCCATGATTGAATTAGGCAAACTCATATTAACCCATCAACCTTCATTTTCCATCACAATTCTCATACTCACACCACCCACCAATAACAACAATAACCAACACACACTTTCACTTTCTCATACACAACAATACATAGCTTCAGTTACAACCACATTCCCTTCAATCAATTTTTACTACATTCCTCCAATTTCATTACCATCAACCCATTTTCCACCAATCTTTCTCACCCTTGAACTCTCTCAACAGAGCAACCACCATGTTAAAAATATTCTCCATTCAATTTCCAAAACCACAAACATCAAAGCTGTTATCTTGGATTTCCTCATCTTTAGTGCCTCACAAGTCACAACCACACTTGAAATTCCCACTTATTTTTACTACACTTCAGGTGCTACTGCTCTTTCTATTTTTCTTCATTTTCCAACTGTTCATCAAAACGCTACAAAACCAATTAAGGATCTTCATATGCCTCTTCGAATTCCTGGGTTACCAAATAATATTTCAACAGATGATTACCCTGATGAGGCTAAGGATCCTGAGACTAAACTGTACCATGTTATGCTTGATTCCGCGAAAACGATGAGGAAATGTGATGGGATTATTGTCAACACTTTTGATGCTATTGAAGAAAAAGCTATTAAATCTTTAAATGAAGGGTTATTTGTTCCAGATGGAATTTCTCCTCAGATTTTCTGTATTGGACCTTTGATTACAACTCCTTATGGTGGAGATGAAAATGGGTGTCTGAGTTGGCTCGACTCGCAACCGAGTCAAAGCGTCGTGTTTCTAAGTTTTGGAAGTATGGGGAGATTTTCTAAGGCTCAGTTGAATGAAATCGCTTTTGGGTTGGAGAAAAGTGAGCAGAGATTTTTGTGGGTCGTTAGGAGTGAGTTGGACTTAGATGAGCTGAGTTTGGACGAGTTGTTGCCAGAAGGATTTTTGGAAAGGACGAAGGAAAAAGGAATGGTGGTGAGGAATTGGGCCCCACAGGGTGAAATACTAAGTCATGATTCGGTTGGTGGGTTTGTGACTCATTGTGGATGGAACTCAGTGTTGGAGGCGATTTGTGAAGGAGTGTGTATGGTGGCGTGGCCTTTGTATGCAGAACAAAAGCTGAACAAAGTGATTTTGGTCGAAGAAATGAAAGTGGCTTTGGAATTGAACATGTCAAAAGATGGATTTGTGAGTGGAAATGAGTTAGGGGACCGAGTTAAGGAATTGATGGACTCAGATAAAGGAAAAGAGATTAGAAAAAAGATTTTCAAGATGACAATAAGTGCTAAAAAAGCAAAAGAAGAAAGTGGAAGTTCAATTATTGCTTTAAATAAGTTGACTAAGTTGTGGAAGGGAAATAAAGATAACTAGAGGCTAACCTGCACGTTGCGCGGGTATATTTTTATTTATTTAATTTAAGTAGATTTTTAAAAAATTAATATGAAATTTTGTGTTTCAATTGTCCAATGATCCACAATTTGGTAGTTATATCAATAATATATATACAACTGTACTAATGTAATTTATAGAAGAGAAGTACTATTGTTAGACGAATGATTTGAATAAATAAAGTAACGTATTAATATTGAGATCGATGGATATGCCAAATGTTGAAGTAATGTATTTGATAATTGAAATTAAGAGATAGACTCAATTGATATACAATTGAGTTATAAAATGTATTACTTTATTGCTGAAACTAAAAATGATTAAAGTGAAATAGTTGGAAATACATTCATCTTGTATTTTCGATTTTAAGTTTTTCATTTTTTTTTGATTTTTTTGGATTAATCAATTTCATTACACCCCAATTGTTTTTCTTTTGGTTTATTCTTTTTTGTTCTCCTTTTAAGGTATGTAGAAGAACAGGCTCTTCGTCAGAGGATGTAATATGCCCGACCACAATCTTCTTTTTTTTGTAATTGTTGTCTTGATTGTCTCTTCATCTGATGATGATATGTGAATGTTTTTATTGCTCTGTTGTACCTTGACTTTTCGTTTGGATAATGGGTTGTCATCTTTCTCCTTATCATTATCCTCATCTCCATACTTCACTTCTTCATGTATTTTACATTTTTATTTTATATTCCCTTCGTCATTTGAGTTGTACTTTGTCGATTGCGGTGGCTTGGGTTCCTAGTTATCCTCATCTCCAATGGTTGTAGTCTGAGTATTTTTGTAGGCTTGTCAACAACATAAACTTTCTCTTCATGTCCTACAACATGCAGTGTTCCAATGATATCTGCAATCCAAAAAATAGTTAGTATCAAATGATTTTTCTTTGATAGTTTAGAAGTTGAATTTTGTATTGAAAGAATTATTACCCGTTAGATTTACTTTATCTCCCAATCTTTGTGCTAGTGATTTGAAGGAAGTAAACTCAAAGTAATGGTTTTGAATGGTAATTTTTGGGTCTTGGATTTTGGTTACAATAGTTGTTGTAAAAAACAATGCCTTCTTTGTTCCTATGATAGGTCTGTAAGAATCATTTGCCGGTAATATTTTTAGATTTGTTTTGTTGTGTATATTACCTTCTTGTATACTATTTTCGAAATTTGAGAGAAGTTCTTTCTTGATTGTTGCATGCAAAGGTATTTCCTATGAGTTAAAGTCAAATAATTTTAGAGTTGATCATTCAAAAAGATTTAAATATATTCGATTTTCAATAAAATAAAATATGAAAACAAAGTTGATATATATATATATACACACACACACGCACGGAATTGAACGCAAATAACAATCTTCAATCATTGTGATTGTATACCTTTTCATCCAACAAATGGTGCGTTTGTTTGAACTTAAATAAAAATGGTTTTTGTTTTAAATAATATTTTAGAGATTATTTTTTAGAGATTTTAAAAAAATGATTTTTCAACTCCCGTTTGTTTACTATTATAAAAATGATTTTTAAAAAAAAATGATTTTTAACCCGTTTGTATACAATTTTATAAAAATGATTTTTTTTAAACTACAATGACCATTTCGTATACATATGTTAAAATTTTATAATTGAGTACTTCTCAAAAATCAATAGATAAACACACACAACAAAAAAAAAACAAAGTTTATTGGATGAAAACAAGGTGGCATGGAAAGAGAAAAATAATAACATCGTGGGAAGAGAAAAAAATGGCCAACTTATTAAAAATGAACGGAGAACAATTTGGGATTTTCAGAATAAGGTAAGGGTAATTGCATCATTTTCTATCGTTAATGAGTTAAGTTCCGTGTTTTTCAGTTGTATTTCGTTTTTCTCTCTCATCGATCGCAATAGCAAAATGCGAGAAGCTACTATTTTTAACTTTTCAATTTTAGCCAAAAAAATAATTTTTTTAACAAAATGATTTTTTTAAAATCTGAAACAAACACCTTTCAAACCTTACAAAATGAGATTTTTGATTTGAAAAAATCTGAAACAAACGCACCCAAAATCATGTCTAAAGAGATTGGTTCATCCTCACTTTGTATGGTGTAGACAATACACATGCGAAGAACTCGAAATTAGATACTCCAATGATCGCGCTGATCATTAACATGTTCAAGAAAAGTATAGTCCATTTGAATTTATTTTGCAAAGTTTGTATTTCAGAGATGTGGAGTTTTTGGTTCTGTAAAGCGAGTGATTTTCTGCAAAGTGATAGAACAAAAAATATTTCGTATTTGATTTTCTACTTTAAATATTGGTAAATATATATAATATATAAATATTTAGAAATGATGGACAAAGTCATGTCTATTTGAATTTTGGTCATTTTTATTTTACTAAAATTAATTAAATTTAATTTGTTGTTTTATAGTGTTAATTGACATGAAATTAAAGTAATTTATTTGCAATTATTTGTATTTGATGTATACTTATAATTGTTTGAAAATTAATATTTTGTAACCAAATTGTTAAAATTTTTGGATTTCGGTTTTGAAACCAAAATGTTAATGATTATGATTAATCTATTAATATTAATAATAGTTTGAATGTTTGTAAATTAAAATTCTAATATATCCGATTTAAAATAAAAAATTTCACAATTACCACAAGGATCGATGATTAAAATGATCGAGTGAGAGAACAAAAAAATTTGTATTTGATTTTCTACTTTGAATATTGGTAAATATATATATATATATATATATATATATATATAGTATATAAATATTTAAAAATGATGGACAAAGTCATGTCTCTTTGAATTTTGGTCAGTTTTATTTTACTGAAATTAATGAAATTTAATTTGTTGTTTTATAGTGTTAATTGACATGAAATTAAAGTAATTTATTTGTAATTATTTGTATTTGATGTATACTTGTAATTGTTAGACAATTAATATTTTGTAACCGAATTGTTATAAATTTTGGATTTTGGTTTTGAAACCAAAATGTTAGTGATTATGATTACTCTATTAATATTAAAAATAGTTTGAATGTTTGGGTATTAAAATTGTAATATATCCGATTTAAAATAAAAAGTTTCACAATTCCCACAAAGATCGTTAATTAAAATGATCGAAGTCATTAACTTTAACATTTAAAATTTAAAAATTTTTCACAATACCTGCAGATTTGTCTTCGTGAAATTTAAAATGATCGAAACCAATAACTTTTTGAAATTTAAAATGATCCAATTTGTCTTTTTTGTTCATATTTTAATTATTTCCCAATTCAATGACACATATCTTTTAAACATAATTAGAATTTACTTGAGTCAAAAATTTTCTTACCGGACAAGTGATCATCTATCTAAATTAATTAAATTTAATTTGTTGTTTTATAGTGTTAGTAGACATGAAATTAAAGTAATTCATTTGCAATTATTTGTATTTGATGTATACTTATAATTGTTTGACAATTAATATTTTGTAACCGAATTGTTATAAATTTTGAATTTCGATTTTGAAACCAAAATGTTAATGATTATGATTACTCTATTAATATTAATAATAGTTTGAATGTTTGTAAATTAAAATTCTAATATATCCGATTTAAAATAAAAAATTTCACAATTACCACAAAGATCGATGATTAAAATTATCGAGAGAACAAAAAATATTTGTATTTGATTTTCTACTTTGAATATTGGCAAATATATATATAATATATAAATACTTAGAAATGATGGACAAAGTCATGTCTCTTTGAATTTTGGTAAGTTTTATTTTACTGAAATTAATTAAATCTAATTTGTTGTTTTATAGTGTTAATTGACATGAAATTAAAGTAATTCATTTGCAATTATTTGTATTTGATGTATACTTATAATTATTTGACAATTAATATTTTGTAACCGAATTGTTATAAATTTTGGATTTCGGTTTTGAAACCAAAATGTGAATATTATGATTACTCTATTAATATTAAAAATAGTTTGAATGTTTGTAAATTAAAATTCTAATATATCCAATTTAAAATAAAAAATTTCACAATTTCCACAAAGATCGTTAATTAAAATGATCGAAGTCATTAACTTTAATATTTGAAATTTGAAAATTTTTCACAATATCTATATTAGAAGTTCTTGGAAATAGTGAGATTCATTTGTAAAAGAGATGCGTTTTTTTAATATGTAATAAGGACATGCATTTTTTACTGGCGTGATATCTAAAATAAAGAAAAAGAATGTGTCAGTAAAGCAAAAGTATTATATAATATCTGTCTAAGAGTCATAAAATTTGCATGATTTGAGAATTCTTTTACTAGGTAAGATTTATGTCTCTTAGTTTTTTTTTTCTTTTGAATTTTCTTTCAAAAAAAATAGAATAAGAGCATGAAGGTAATTTTTTATTATAAAACATTAGAGGCAAATTTGTCAGAGAAGGCATATTTCAATTCTTTTGGGATTCCAACTCAACCATTTATTATTTGCACCACCCTAAGAAAAGAGTTTGGAAACTAGAAAAGAGTTTGGAAACTAGGTGAAATATGAAGCTAAGATGTGTGATTTTTTTTCTCTAAATGAGAAAAAAAAAAGTTACAAGCATTTTTATTTTATATATATATATATGATTAGAGAAAACTTTTCTTACGGCCGTTAAATTATTAATAATATTTGACTTTTACTATAATTAACTATTTTTTTTATAAAAATACCACAATTACTTATAAAGTAACTCTCATGATTGATCATGATTTGTGTATAATTTTTTTCTTTTTACTATGACAGTGCATAAAAATTAAACATATAAAAATATTAAATTTAGTTTTAAAAGTATTATATTCATTATTTATTTATTTATATCTATGTTTAAATCAATTGCACTAATAAAACTATGATCAAGCACTCTAGCTAATTCCAGTTACCATTATTTAATTATTATGCATAATAAAAGCAAACTTTTGACGTATTTTTAGTGGCACCATTTCACTAAATCATGCAAAAAATTTCCAAATAAATTATTACGTGTGAAGTGGTTGCGCCAAAATTGTCTGTTTTCTTCGTTCTAGAAGCTATGTTATAAAAAATTAGTGATTGGATTAGGATTTTGAAAGTTTATTTTATTTATTTTTTTAACGGAAAATTGAGGTATTTAATGCAAAATTTTAATGTAATTAAAATAAGTCTTGCGATATTCAATTAAGATTGTTTGGATTTTTTAAATAAAGTATACAAATTTAGTAGTATTTAATATTCTAAATTTTTTACAACTTACAAAAAAAGTCTTGTGGTATTCAAAATCTTTCAAATTTTAATAAATCATTTAAAAAAATGAATTTCATGAGATTTTGGTAAACTTTCTTAGTGAAATTTTAGCATAAAAAAGTTTTTCCCTACAACATGAGATTTCTATTGATTCTTATTTTTTTCATTTACTCTTTGTCTCTCTCACCATATTTCTCCATATTTCACATTTCTAACAAGACTCAACTCAATTCAACTCTATAATGACAACCAATCCAAACCAGACTCAAACAACTCTAATTCTAAGACCCGATTCAACAAAGATGGCAAAAGAATTCGTATCCACGAATAAAATCCGCAACGAATAGGGGCCTATAGCTTAACGAGTACTCGTAGATCAAATACACAAATAATATGACTACCCGTTAGTTAATAGATACAAAAGCAGATGTAATGAAATCCGTAGACGCATATATCGATATTCATAATAAATTAGTAAAATTAATATTTTGTATTGCTTTCTGTTTATGTAATAATTTATTAATAGTTTTTATGATGAAATTTTGTTATATATTTCATTTATTTGTTAATGTATTAATGTTTTTATGTGTTAATATTTTTTTGTGTTTACAAAATAGGAAAAAAAAAGTTCTACATAATTGCAACAAAAAAATAATATTTTTATTTATAAGATAATATCCATGGATATCCACATGGATATGGATATGGTACGAATATCATTTTTATCCAACGGATAGGATAGCGGAATAATACTATTTGTACTCGTGAATACCCATTGCAATCCCCAGATTCAACTAATCTTGCAAACCTATTTCATTCCCTACTGTAGTACCCCAATTTTGTACGGCTAATTAAAATAATTCCCAAAATAAAAATAAGTAAACATTTTGCACTTATTATTAAGTCTAAAAATTGTCATTTTGCACATTTTGCATTTTGTTCTCATTACATTACACAAAAAGTTAAAGGAAATAAAAACAAAAAATTAAAGCAACCACATCCTTTATTTTAATTTTTTTTTTCTAATAAGATTATATTTTTACCATTTGAATACTCAATCAAAAAGATCAGCCACTTATTTCCTTAATTGTACGAGGTTGCTTGATTTTGCTGCAAAAACAATAAAAAATCCAGAACTTGATTGTATCTCATGGACACACAGATTCAACATTTTAGCCTATAAATTGAGACAAAAAAATCAATCAAGAAAGGGAAAAGGGGATTGAAATCAGAAAAGAATAGGAATAGGGAAAATGATTTTTCTAAACAAAATTTAGAAACACAACAACAACCTTGTTTTATTTTCTTTCAATACATACATTAATGCATTTCACCATGAAAATAAAAACCCAGAAAGATAAAAGATAAAAATCAAATCTATTTTCGTATCTCACCGGAGAAACCATTTAAATCAGAATATCCAACAAAATCAAAGAAAAACATAACAAAGAAAAAAAAGAAAGAAGAGGAACTGTAACTATCGCCACCGGCCACCATTCAACCGCCCAACAAAATCGTGCAACGTCACCTTCTTTTTTGTCGCCCCATCACATATCTAGATTAGTGAGTCACTTCCCCTCTCTCGTGTTTGTTCTCTCTCTTATTCTCCCTCACCATTCTTTTGTATTGCTTAAATGGTTTTTGGGCTTTAGGTCACTGTTTAGTTGTTTGGGCTCAACTTTTTTTTACATTGTTTGTTTGTTTTTTTTAGTTTCATCTATCATTAGTATGTTGTTATTTTAAATGAATGAAAATTGCCTAAAACGATTAATTTGATACTACATTTTTTTAGTTCTCCGAGTTATTAAGACATCAATTAGGACAATCTGATTGTTTTAAAAAACTCCTTTTATATTAAATAAATGAACTTTAAAAAAATTGATTAATTAGATATGACATCTTTTTAATCTTTTAGGACGCAAGTTGTAACAACTTGATAGTTCTAACACTCTTTTTTTTTTTAATAAATAAATCTAAAATCGAGTTTTAAATTTGATTAATTAGATGTAAAATCTTTTAGTCGTTGAGTTTTTTTTAAGACACTAGTTGTACAACTTGGTGACTTTAAAGCTCCCTTTTCATAACCAAAATAATAAAATTATTTTTAAACGGATTAACTAGATGGGATATCTTTTTAATCCTTCAATTTTCGAGACACGAGTTGTACAACTGGGTAGTCTTATTAAAATTAAATAAACTTATTTTCTTTTGTCAAAACAACCTTATTTATCAACAACAAAACAAATTTTCTTTAAAAAATGATCAATACATCCGTATTTTTTACCTAAAAACTACGTAGCTTTGATTTCTCCATCGCACCGGGAGATATGTAGGAGCAAGATAACACTCTTATGAAGCACATTAAAGAAAAAAATTTATTTATTTATTTATTTTTTCCCATCTTTCTTAAGCAAACATTTATTTCAAAATCACATTCAAAAAATAATTGATATTCATATTTAATAATAAGGAGAAATAAATATATTTAAGTTAATATTAATTTTGCACAATTAATTATAGGTAACCGTATTTTAACGGATGTCGTAGGGTGCTAATACCTTCCATACGCATAATCGGCTTCCGAACTCAAAATTTTGTTTGAAAGACAATTTTTATTTTTACTTTTAAGGGTTTCCCAACGTTTTCACTATTTTAAATAAACTTTGGTGGTGACTCCATTGAATTCGTGAAACACTCGATATTTTAGGCTGCGAGAGTTGGCGACTCCACTAGGGACTTAGAGAGTCAAGCGTAACAAAATTAAGTGTGCAAAATTTTTAACTTTTTCTATATTTGTTTGTTTTTCTTTTTCTTTTACTTTATGTGTTTATTATTTCTTAATAAGTATTAGCTGTCATTATATTATTCTTTTAAGCTAGTCGGTCATTTTATTTTGTATATGTATATGTTTTATTAGCATTGTTGAAGTTATTGAATTATGCTTATTCTCACCCTTACAGCTTTACTAAGACACACACTTATGAGTGAAACCTTATACCTAGGTTTGAGCAAAACTTAAGTTTAGTTTCGAGGTTGCGTAGTGGTAGCCTTCTAGATGTACATCCTGTTTGGTTAGCATGAAGATCCCACCTAGAGTTTGATCTTGTTGAAGGTATTGTCACTCCAAATAGTTTACCTATTGTTGTTGACATATTCCAAAATAGGATCATTGGCTCTAAGAACCATTTTTAGAACCATAGAACCACCCTTGTGAGAGCTTCACTAAATAAGCCAATAGACCATTTCATCATAAGAATATTCATATAGAAAAAAAATACCTCGTACATTCATTCAAAACTATTATATATATATATTCACAACAATAATTTTATATAGTTGCATTCATATCTCATGACATTTTTTCTTTTTGAAAAAATAAAACATAATGGCATTTTGCATCAATTTTCAGGATTATGGGGAATCATAAGGACCTTAGTCACGTGTTGAATTAAGTGGATAATGGGATCGGAAAAAAGAAAAACTTTACTTTTAAAGTTCAAGCAACCTGATTTGAAAAGTTTAAGGGACATCAGCAATCAAATGAAAACCATACAATGTGAGAGTTTCTTTAATAAATATGGGAAGATCCTAAACCTCTTGGTAGTAAATGTGCAAACAGATGCCCTCACGACACTAGCTCTGTATTACGATCCTCTTTTAAGATGTTTCACGCTTCAAGACTTTCAGTTGGTCTCGCCATTGGAAGAATTCGAATGAATATTGGGTTACTCCTTAGAGAAAGGAAATTCTTATTGATATACTAGACAACCCCCAAATCTGAGCATAATTGCTGAAGTATTGAAAATTGACATAAGAGAGTTGGCTAGTAAAAAAGAGGAAAAATGAGCTATTCATGGTTTTTCAAGAAAATATCTAAAGCAAAAGGCACAAGATTTAGCCGTTAAAAAAGAATGGGGTACTTTTATAGATATTTTGGCTCTCATTATTTACTTTTATAGGTACCTTTATAGAAAATATCAAGTTGCCTTTTCACAGTACACTCTCGAGTGATCAAGAAATACCTGAACCTACCCTTGTTACAAATGAAGAGATGGAAGAACTCAAAGCATCATTGTTAAAATCTGAAGAGGAGAAAAAAGAGCTACAAGCAAAATTAGAAAAAGTCTCTCAAGAGAACAAAAACTTACGATCAGAAAAAATTTGTAAGAATTGGTTTATTGAGAGAAGTAACAAGAGGTTGAAAGTTGAAGAGGAAAATAAATTTGACATACAAGATTGTTTGAGAGGTGCAAACAAGGAATTAGATGTGCGAAAGCAAAAAAGGAATGAAGCTATTGAAGAGGCCTATATGTGGAAACAATTGTGGACAAAATCATCAAGCTCTTAGAGGAATGTAAAAAAGGAGTTTAAGGATTTAATGAAATAACTTAAAGAGATGGTAGCTGAGTACGAGAGTGAAGTAAAAAATGAGAGGCAACGTTAGGAAGAAATTAAAGAACTACTCTCAAAACATCAAGATGCACTAAGAACAGAGACAGAGACTTCTAGTGAGTTGAAGAATTACATTGATTATCAAGAAAAGATCTATAATGACTTAAAGGATGAAACCATATATTGGGAGGATCATTTTATGAAGTTGAAGAATCAAGAGATCTATATAGAGTTGGAGGATAAAGGCAAGCATTGGAAAGTCTGATTTTCAAAGTTGGCAATGCTAGCTAATCAAGCAATCATAAAAAATTCCATAACATCTAAAAGAGATTGATGCAGTAATGCATCCGCTTAATACTCCAGTCAAAGTCTACAAGTTCGTTGAATATTGCAAAAATTTAGTAGAAGAATTGGAGGAGATGATTGGTTGTCCTATTAAAAGAGAATATTGAAATATCATAGTCAATGTAGTTTTTAATTTAAATGTGATGTACTTTTTTTTCTCATTAATGAAGGATTTTCTGTTTTAATTTAAATGTGATGTACCCTTATCGGACTCACGCAAACTCCAAGATGATGGATGAACTTGAGCAAAACCTTGAAGTGATGAGAGATGTTAGCCAGTTGAAGGACAAAGTTGATCGATTCCTAGAGGCCATACAGGCTTTGACAAGGAAGGAGAATACAGATGGAAATCCTCCAACTACAAATGATGAACACCAAACTCCCCTTTCTCATTCACCAGGCTTTACCTCGACTACCCAAAAGTTTCGTACGACAGCTATGCAGTTTCCTATATATGGTCTCCCACGTGGTTATACTCCACCCTTAGTCATCAATCCCATGGACAACAACCCAAACCACTAAACTATCAACTCCCAAAGCCTAAACCAACCACAAATCCCATCTCCTCGGGCTACGTGCCACCCCAAAACACTATACCCTCAGAAAATATTTCATTCAGTGCCCCCATGTACCCCATTTTGATTCTAACGAAAACTAGCATCAACCTCAATTTATCGGTGATGATACACAATCGAAAGAAAAATTCCATGTTTTAGAAGAATAGATCAAAGCAATTGAGGGGAATAATGTCGATGGTCTCGAAGCTTTTGATATGTGTTGGTTCCCTATGTGGCGATCCCTTCAAAATTCAAGGTACCTGAGTTTGAAAAATACAAAGGTGCCACATGTCCTAAAAATCATCTAACCATGTATTGTAAAAAAATGGCTTATCATGCTCATAATGACAAACTTCTCATTCATTTTTTGCAAGATAGTTTGAGTGGGGCATCATTAAGTTGGTATATTCATCTCGAGCGAAATCGAATCCGTTAGTGGAAAGACTTGGCTGATGCTTTCTTGAAGCAATACAAGTACAACATTGACATGGCCTCTGATAGGATGCAATTGCAAAATTCTTTGAAAAAGGACAATGAAACATTCAAAGAATATGCACAATTGTGGAGAGAAGTGGCTTCGCAAGAATATGCTCCCTTGTCTGAAAGAGAAATGGTTAGTATGTTTGTGGATACTCTCCAGCTGCCCTTTTATGATAGGATGATTGGGAGTATGTCATCAAACTTCTCTGACATGGTCGTGATAGGAGAAAGAGTAGAAAGTGGGATGAGGAGTGGCAAGATCGTATGTGGAGCAAGTGGTGTGAAAAAACCCTAGATGGGATTCATAAAGAAGAAAGAAGGGGATGCTAACGCTGTAAAGGTAAACCCAAAGGTTTCCTATTCTCCATCCATGAATTCTTATTGACCTCCAAATTTTCAGCCTCGATACCCCAAATTCACTACATTCCCTATCCATATGTGCATGCGACCTCACAAGCTCCATACCCCCAATATCACCCTTTAAGGCCACCTTATTATCAACCACCTCCTGTCACGTTTTCCCAACAAAACCAATGGAACCAAAATCCATGCCCGAATCAATACAAACCACCAGACAATCGAGAAAAGAAGATAACCCATTTTGACCCGATTCTTGTGGCATATAGCCAATTATTGCCTCACCTACTCTTGAATTCATTGGTAGTCCCAAGACCAATGAAACCTCTGAAACTACCTTTCCAAAATGGTACAACTCAAACGCCAAATGTGAATACCATGCATGAGCCGTAGGGTATTTCGTCGAAGATTGCTAATCCCTAAAATCTAAAGTGCAAGAATTAATTAATGCAAAATGGCTTACCTTTAAGGAAGATAGTCCCCATGTAGGGAGTAATCCCTTGCTGGGCCACGGGAATCCCTCTGTTAATGTCATTGAAGATGGGGTCGAATATATGCCTTTGAACCACGTAGGAAAAATGAGGGTCATGGAGAAAAGGGAAAGAAGTTATGTATCATGCTTTAAAAGGACTAGAGATTAGCAAAAAGACGGCGCCTGGAGAAGAAGCTAATGAATTTTTGAAGTTCATCAAGCAAAGAGAATATAAGGCTTAATTGTGACAGAAGATTCCTATTTGTGACATTCGCCAAACCTTTCAAAGCGCCAAAAATATAGGCTTAATTGTAGTTTTGGTCCCCCTATTTTAATTGAATCACAAAAATACTCTATTTATTTCTCCCCAGTTTTGGTCCCCAAACAGAATTTTGGTCCAAAACTTGATGAAATGTCATTTTTTTTGTGCTTATTTAAGCCACACAATGCCTCAAGATCTTGTGGTTCAACAATTGTACCTGAAATCTATGATCATAAATTGTGTGGTGTGGCTTACAAAAATGACACTTCATCAAGTTTTGGACCAAAATTTTGTGTCGGGGACCAAAACTAGGGAGAGATAAAATGGAGGGACTATTTTTGTGATTCAGCTAAAATAGGGGGACCAAAATTGCAATTAAGCCAAATAATATATGCTGTTCAGGTGGGTGTTGTGGAATGAGATTGTAACACCCCGATTTTTAACAGCGTGAATGCAGTTTTTTTTAAAACAACTTAATAAAATAATATGTCGTATCACAAAACGACAAGAGTCATAAATATTTACATCATACATGCAAACAAGCTAAGGTAATTTTTGGGACAGTAATACAAAGTATACCACTAGAAAATACACCAGGGCTATGAGACCTATCAGACATCGCTCATATCCCTGGGTATTCTCGGCAGACACCTGCGCATAAGTACTGCTCCAAGAATGATATCCCCCCATGTTCGCGTAAAAAAAAAATGGAACATGGACCCACCAAAAGGTCAACTATCAAGGTATGTCATATATATAATCATCCCAAAACCAAATAAGTACAACCACCAAAAGAGTGGCACCAAGACCCTATACAACAAAAAAACTAATCTGATCATCCACTAACAACTACAATAACAAGGGTGGCCTCCACACACCGCACAAGTTCGTTCTAACGCAGTATCTCTCCTAGAAGTAAGTTCTTCCTCCTCATCAGCCATAGATAGATCAATCTCCTCAGAGGTCTGGTCCTCCCACGAGATAGGTGGCTTTGGCGGCACTGGAATCTCAAAACAGCTCACTACCTCAGAGGCAGTCGGTAGAGGATCATTCACCTGAAGAGGAAGCTCTGACTCGACCTAGGGTGACACCAATCAAGGTACTGGCAATCCATTAACAAAACCCTGGTCCCCAACCAGCCTATACACTCCTACAATATCGTCTCCCGTTGGCATGAGCCCCTTACCCTTCTCGCTAGTCCTCGGTCCAAGCACTGCATCCCCTGCTCCTACGGTGGGAGTCCCCAAACCTACGGTGGCCTTCGTCTCACCTCTAACTAAAGTATCCTCTGCATCTGCCCTCACTCTATTCTCCCCTAGTACCAATCTCGAGGGTACAGGATAGTTGATCCTCTCATGTGTGAGCCCCACGTGAAATTCTGCCCCAGCTCTTCTACTAGTCATCACCATTCTCCCTGTATATGTAGCCCTGCTTGATATGGGGTTGTAAGCCCAAGCAGTCGACGCGTGTCGATCAAGGAAGTCTATTGACGTTTCCGTAGTCAAGGTAACAAACGGTAGAATGAATTCGGGTATCATTTGAAAGCAAAGTCCAATTTCCACAATAATGTAAAGCGTCACCAACCGAAATTAACAATTAACATTTAAAAATTATGTCATGATAACAACAATAAGCACTTAACAATTATGGTCTGATAACATACAATAAAAAGGTATGTATATACATATATCATATCATAACAAACATGACTCGTGTGCCAAACACCCTAATGCAATTCTTGTATGCCAATTCACATGATTCCAGAATTTCCAAACCCTCATCGAGGGGCGTAAATCATAAATGTACTGCCTCTCACAGACCAGTATTAATTACCGAAGTGCCACCTATCACATATCAGAATGATTTACCAGAGTGCAGTCTATCACAGACCTACACAACTCAAAAATCCTTGTAAGGATAAGGTGGACCAATCATTTCATGGAACTACCTCGTGGCCTATCGCGGTCACCACTAACATCATGGCCCATCACGGTCATCACTAACTATGAAATGCATGAGCATACTCTGGCTCTTTCTCAATAAATATTATGTAAATGCAACTATTAAAAGACTCCCTTTTTAATACTCGTTAAACACTAATAATTTTTTAATACTTTTTCACAAAGCATACTCAAGGCATATTCTCATTAATAAAATGCATAACATGTAGCAACACATTGTATCAATCATGAACGCATAATCACATCAATATTAATCATCACATATTTGCACATCAATCACATATATAAGGTCCTTATGTGCAAACTAAAAATTTGGAAGGAGCCCTTACCTCAACTATAGCTTTTTCAACAATTATCGCTACCACAATCAAACACAACAAAAATCTCGCTCGTGCCAACACCTTCAATCAAATAGTGTTTGCCTTAGTCAAGTTAGTCCCTAAGACTTTAACTACCTTACAAACCCTTTCTCACCCCCAATCCCCTTAGAGTATATTTTACTAAAAGATTTTGAAACGAGTAAGGACTAATAGTATTATTATTCACAATACACACTTTCAACATATAAAAACATATTTTTAGAAATCAACATCCTTCAAATTTTTCAGAGAATTTACTAACAATCATTCGAAACGTGTTAAATTATTTTTCTTAAAATTTTTCACACAACCACAATTGTCTCAATTTTGCCATAACTCATTTGTTTTTTGTTTTGTTTTTATTTTTAAAATAACTACAAGTTAGATCTACTACATTTTTAAAGACTAAGTGTTCAATCAAAGTATTTACCTCATGACAACATAACCATAAAAAAAATATCAATAAATGTTTTTCTAGTTTCAATGTTCAAACTCTTTGAAACAGTTTCCTTCCTATCAAAATATTTTTTTCCAACAAAGCTTGTATTTTAATTCATGAAACCTGGGATCTTTTAAAATTATTTGAAATTCAAACTCAAGACTTGAACCTTTAGTTAATAAACTTGAAACTTTAATTAAAATCATGCAAACTTTTCTAAAGATTGAAAATATACATATAAAACTTGAACGCACAACTTACTATAAGATTGTTAACAACATGTATACATTCTTGATCATCTGGAAAGACATAAACTAAGAAAATCATTTTTCTTTATTCACCACAACAACATCAATATTTCAGAGTTCTCCCCACCGCTAACTCAGTGTGAACGGTCTCGATTCATTTTCGAGACTCAAGGAGCTAACTACATAAACATAAGGATTTATACAAATTTATTCACGACCAAAATTTATCCAACCACATCAAAATTCCAAAATTAAATCTTTTTCACACACAAGACTTTTAAAACCAATTGATACATTATTTATTTAAAACTAAATAAAAACGAATATTCCAAACCACATATACACACACTCGACAATTCAAATCTTTATGGAAGAAAATCTTTTTATCTTTCAAGTTCTATCACTCAACCATTAGAGCACAAAAAATTGAGTTAATAATGCACTCTAAACTTCTTTAAGCTCAGTCCAAGAGTAATTAAAGAGAGTAGCATTTTTAACTCAAAACATATTAATTTCATAATCTAACCCTTTGCTCAAACTCATTAACTTAGTTAAAATTTGAACTGTTTCACAAAGTTAACAACTCTATATTTTTTTAGTAAAGTTTTAACTTCAGTTCAAACTCATTTATTTGAAAACAACATCAATAACAAGGATTAATTTTTTTCTTTTCAAAATACCAATAACCATATACATTACTAACAACTTTAAGAACCTAGAAATTTTGAAAGCCAACATCCTTCATCATGCTATTTCATTGCTGAAACAAGGAGAAAGGAAGGAGTTTTTCGATTTGTTTTCAAATACTTACATTAA
Organism: Cicer yamashitae; assembly: GCA_037974755.1. Taxonomy (NCBI): domain Eukaryota; kingdom Viridiplantae; phylum Streptophyta; class Magnoliopsida; order Fabales; family Fabaceae; genus Cicer; species Cicer yamashitae. The sequence goes on from JBBPBQ010020322.1 coordinate 13,856,573, forward strand.
ACAAGTTTCAAACAAGATGACTCTTAACTTTTTCAAGGAAAAAAATGAAAACACTTTCTACAAAGACAAGGGTTATTTTGTCCATGAAGAGAGGAAAGGAAAAGAAAAGTTTCTCACCTCAAAAACTATAACAATAGCACCACCAAGCAACAAGAAACAACTTTACTTTCTAATACTTCTTGAATGGAAGCTTAGATCTAGTAGAAAAATAGAGGTTTTCTTCTTCAACTAACCAACACCAACACTTATGTTTCTCTTATTTATTTATTTTTTTTGCTTAAAGAGGGAAAAAAATGGAAGAAGTGAACTCAAGGGGGGAAGTTGCTGATGGCTTTTAAAAAGGGGTTGGATTCTTTTTTTTTCTTTTCATCTTAACTTACCGAAAAAAATTATTACAATTAAAATATTTAGGTATTTTACTGAAATCATCATTACATCATCTAATCACTCTTACACACATCACATATCTCACTTCTCAAACTACTTTAGTAAAAATATCTACTCTCGTCGCAATTCAACTAACAGATGAATTTATAAGTAGCACGTGACATCTTAAAGTTTTTGTCGATAATCAATTCTCTGTAATTCAAATAAATTATTCTCTGATAAATAATTTTAATCGGGTCTCCAAATGTATATATATATATATTAAAAATATTACTAACTCTAACAAAATTATAGTTTTGGTACTTAATTTCGTAAAATAAAAATGGTTTAAATATGTCTTTGGTCCCTGCAAATAAACCACTTTTTGATTTTAGTACTCGTAAGTTTTTTTGTTTGAATTTAGTCCTTGTAAAATCAGAGACGATTGGTTTTGGTCCCTAATGTCAAATGAAAAGTTATAAAAAAAAGAGCTGGCAAACCGTCGTGGCACGGAAGAAGACGGATTTTCCAAAAACCCCTAAACCCCACTTTTAATTTCTATTCATATTTTTTTTAATAAATTTTTTACTTAAAAATATAAAACAATTTAATTTCTGATAATTAATTTCTGATAATTAATAAATTTTTTACTTAAAAATATAAAACACTTTGATTTTTAATATATCATAAAAGATGATGTGTTGGTGTGCATTTATAGGGCCACGTGTCCCAACGCTCTTTTTTTGTAATGTTGATTTGATGTCAGGGACCAAAGTCAACCGTCTCTGATTTTACAGGGACTAAATCCAAACAAAAAAACTTACAGGGACTAAAATCAAAATGTGATATATTTGCAGGGACCAAAGACATATTTAAACCATTAAAAATTGGGCTAATAGCCTAAGCAATTCAACACAAAATACAACAAAGTTGCTGAAATTAGAGTTTAGAAAATTCAGAGTCTTACAAAGATCACGTTGATGATGATACCCTCAAGCTAGTGTACCCTTGTCCTCCAAACACCAGTCTCAACAATTGGAAGATCATTGAGTTTGCCGTGTTTGATAATTCATGTTCAAAGTAATTATGTATTTCAACTTGTTTTGCTCTGCCCAAGGCTATAAGGATGACTAATTAGGGCGCATGTATTTCAATTCCGTACTTATTATCAATAAATGCATTTTTGAATTCTCCAACCGTTTCTTTTTTTTTTCTTGAAATGACAATCTTTATTCATATTTTCTTTTCTTTTTTTTTTTCCTTTTTTTTCTTAATTTAAACAATGCAGAGTCGAAATGAATATGTTAAAAATAGCAGTGCTAGAACCCATTCTTATAATTTTGAACACCTAATTAATCACGCTGATGAGGGTTGTGAAGATAATTGTGAACCTCCCCTAGAACTATAAAGGCTAATGGAACAAGAAGCTAAGATAATCCAGCCCTATCAAGAACCTACGGAGGTGATCAATTTGGGGACGTCTTTGCATTGTCATATCAGGATATGCCTGGGCTAGATACTAACATAATTGAACCCAAGCTACCGCTCAAGCTTGAATGTGCTCCAATTAAACCAAAACTAAGGAGGATGAGGCCCGATATGTCACTTAAAGATAGAGAAGAGGTTAAGAAGCAATTTGATGCTTGTTTCTTAGCAGTGGCAAAATATCCTCAATGGGTTGCTAATATTGACCCAGTTCCAGAAAAGGATGAAAATGTTCGAATGTGGTTTGATTATCCAGAAATACCGGCTCCACACGGAAAAAGAAGTTTGTGGCTTCTTGGGTAGATTGAATTACATTGCCAGATTCATATCACATCTCACCGCTACATGCGGTCCAATTTTCAAGTTGTTTCATAAAGACCAAAAGGTTGAATGGAATGAGAATTGTCAAAAAGCTTCTGAGAAGATTAAACAGTATTTGTCAAAACCTCTATTCCTGGTGCCTATTGTTCTTGGAAAACCGCATATTATGTACTTAACAGAGTAGTTGGCCCAACAACTTGTAGAAGATTATCAATCAATGCAATGTGAATTCCACGATGAAGGCATAATGACTTTATTTGAAGAGATTGAATCACCTGATAAAGAAAAATGGACGTTGGTGTTTGGTGATGCTTGTAATGCATTAGGGCATGTATTTGGAGCCATTTTGATTTTCCAAGAGAACCAGTGCACTCCATTTACGGCTAGATTGTGTTTTGATTGCATAAACAATATTGCAGAATATGGGGCATGTGTTATGGGCATTAAAGTAGTTATTGAATCAAAGGTAAAAGTTCTTGAGGTATATGGAGACTCATCGTTGGTCATCCATCAGACGAAAAGAGAGTGGGAAACTCGAGATTCCAAATTTATTCTGTATCATACGCATATCAAAGAATTGACAGAACATTTCGAGAAGATTACTTTTCACCATATTCCTCGAGAAGGAAACCAATTGGCTGACGCCCTGGCCACATTTTCATCAATGTTTAAAATAAGCATCGGTCAGGATGTGTCAGTCATAAAAATTCAACAAAAGGATAAGCCAACATATTGCTATTCAATAGAAGAAGAGCCTGACAACAAGCCATGGTTTTATGATATCAAATCCTATGTTAAGAATAAGGAATATCCATTGGGTGTTTAAAAGAATGACAAGAGGGTTTTGAGGAACTTATCAATGAACTTCTTCTTAAATGGTGATCTGCTTTATAAGAGAAATCATGATATGGTTCTACTCATATGTGTGGATGAAACGGAAACAGAGAAAATCATTTAAGAGGTTCACGAAGGTTCTTTTGGAACTCATGCAAATGGGCATGCAATGGCAGGAAAAACCTTAAGAGCTGACTACTATTGGTTGACCATGGAGTCTGATTGCTTTAGTTATGTAAAGAAATGTCATAAATATCAAATCTATGCTGATAAAGTACATGTACCTCCCACCTCTTTAAATGTCTTAACACTACCATGGCCATTTTCAATGTGGGGGATGGATGTTATTGGACTCATCGAGCCTAAGGCTTCAAATGGGCACCAGTTTATCCTAGTAGCTATTGATTATTTCACAAAATGGGTTGAAGCCATTTCTTATGCCAATGTGACGAGGAGCGTGGTTGTCAGATTCATCAAAAGAGAATTGATTTGTCGATATGGCTTGCCAAATAAGATTATCACTGATAACGCGACCAATCTGAATAACAAAATGATTAAGGAGTTGTGTGATAGTTTCAAAATTCAGCACCATAATTCTTCACCATATCATCCGAAAATGAATGGGGCTGTAGAAGCAGCAAACAAGAATATCAAGAAAATCATTTAATAGATGGTAGAGACATACAAGGATTGGCATGAAATGATTCCCTTTGCATTACATGGCTATAAAACCTCTGTTCGCACCTCAACAGGTGCAACTCCTTTTTCATTGGTGTATGGAATGGAAGCGGTACTTCCCATTGAAGTTGAAATTCCCTCGATCAGAGTCTTGATGGAAACAAAACTAGAAGAGGCAAAGTGGGTTCTTCCAAGATTTGACCAATTAAATATCATAGAAGAAAAAAGAATGATAGCTCTGTGTCATGGTCAGCTATATAAAAAAACACTTAAAGCCTACGAGAAAAAGGTTTGTCCTCGAGAGTTTCGAGAAGGGGACTTATTGTTGAAGAAAATATTGCCCATAAAAAAGGATTCTTGTGGAAAATTGGTCCCGGACTACGAGGCACCGTATGTTTTGAAAAAGGCTTTCTCGGGGGAAGTTCTAATACTCGCAGAAATGGACGGAGAGGAGTTTCCACTTCCAACAAATTCAGATGCAGTCAAAAACTATTATGCCTGAAAGAAAAATGATTGAAAAATGGGCTCGCTGGGTTGGAAACCTGAAAGGCGACCTAGGCAAAAGTTAGAGCATCCCGATGGATTGAGAACTTGGAAGAGCGGTCCATGCAAAAGTTAGGGATAAAATAAAAAATAAAAAAAAGGATCAAGGGGTTCAACTTGAGGCAATTATTATTCTTGGAAGCTGACCAAATGAAGTTCCAAATTATAAGAATGATTAGCGTTTGTTATCCCTCCAACTAAAGCTAAACACACTCATCCTTACATTGTAACTCCCTACCACAATTGTTTTGTTTCCAATGAAATGAATGTACACTTTCTAATATTGTCATTCAGCGTTGTATGTTACACATCTTTCTAAACTAGTTCAATTTGATGGTTAATTGTTCTAACATTTTAAAATGTTATTTTTTTGATAATAAATGTTGGAATTTGAAATATGTGAAAATATAAAAATATTTTAAGTATTTTGACGCTTGGAAACATATATACACAGAAACTCGATATATTCTCAAGATATATGGGTGTGTAAGAAAAAGGAAGGGTAATCATTTTAAACAATAGACTTTACTTCGCCTCGAAAAAAAGGGTCATACGAGATGTACTAGAATCATCATGTAAAAACTATTTTTATCTTCATTCATCCATTGAATCTTATGGGCATATAAGATCATATAAGGCTCGGGTAACTAAAAAATGAACAAAAATTTATCTATAATTGATAACTCTTCATCATATGCATATTTTTCACTGTTTTTAGTCTTATTTAACTTTAATCGTTAGTTAATTTAAGGAGTTATTTGATATATTTTGTTGATTGTAGTTATTGGATTTAATAAAATGATTATGTTCTTATTTCCTTGATTAAGTAGAGATTTTTCGTAGTTTTGCGTTGTTTCTTTGTTTTAGTGCAGTGCTGAATTTTGGTGAGGAATCAACATGACCTATGTTAAGTATTTCAGCCATATATGGAGTTGTAGAAGTCCAATTGGAGTCAAACCTAGTGCAAATGAAAGCTAAGATCCATAGCTACAACTTTTATGAAGACACTAGAACCAAATGCGGACTTCAAAGAGGAGAAAAAGGCAGTAAACGTCAGACAGAAGATGTTGTACGCCTAAAGCGCAAAACCTGCGCCTTGGGCGCATTTATGCACCACTGAATCTGTCACAATGCGCTTGAAGCGCAAATCCCGCGCCTGGGGTGCGTGGCGCACATCATAATGCGTTAAAATGTATTTTTCTCACTGGGAAGTTTGGAGACTTGTACCCTAGCAGAGAAACTCAGAGACGACTATTTGTAACACCATTGGAGGAGTTTTATCAAGAATCATTCATGAATCTTTCTTGTATTTCTTGTTTAATGTATATCTTTTGTATCTCTATCATGAGTAACTAAACCGTATTTGTTAGGGATGAGTGAAACAAGATGAAGCCCTTATTTGTCTGATTTGATTTCTTGTTATACGAATAAGTTTATTGAATTATTTTTCTCATTTTTGTGCTTAATATTTTTTATTGCTTGATCAACTTTAAAATTTTTCACGATTCGTATTTTGAAACGGAAGTGGACTTTACGAATGCTTTAGATGAGAAATTCATGATATTGTAGTCTAGGGATAGATGCAAGTCATGAAACCAATTGAATTATTTGCAGAGGCAATAGTTTAATTAGAGAATTCTTGTACTGTAAAACTTAATTCTAATCTTAAATCCACTAAGGAATTAGCGGTTACTTTGGAATTAAAGGTTCTGTCGATAAGACATTAGGGCAAGAATAATAAAGAGAATTGGGTAATAGTTCAATAAAGGGATTTAATAACTAGGATTAAATTAGAAATCAAGGTTGGATTCGAAGTGAAACTCATCCCTGACATTTTTCTTATTATAAAAGTTCAATTCTATTACTCTTGTTAGTTTCAAATATTATTTTAATCAATTCGGAAATTTTTTGTTCAATTTTAGTAATTAAACACAATTTTAGTAATTAAACACAATTTGATAGTAAAACACAATCCTTGAGTTCGACACTTAGTTTTACCGTTTTAATTATTATTTGCAACGATTCAGTACAGTTGCTGAAACGCTATCAAATTTTTGGCGCCGTTGCCGGGGATTGTCATATCACTGTTGAGTTATAATTTATTTACCTAATTGAAATTTTTTGTTCTGCTTTTTTGTTTTTATTTTATTTTTGATTTTGAAAAAAGTAACTTTCTTTGATGTTATATTTTTATTTGTTGAACTTGCTAATGTCATGTGCTAGTTGTTTGTTTCTTCTTTGTTTGAGATAACTATCCGTTGTAGAGCATGGAAGATTGTAATGATGATATTCTACTACAATTTTTGGAAGAGTATGATACTTGTCTTATATCTGCTGAATTACGCATAATTGAGGGACATATCTTGAGAGATACATTTGTAAAATATCACTCTCAAAGCGACCTCTTAGGTGTGACTTTTGCGGAGAAGGACATAAGAATGGAACTTGTTTTGATTACTGTGTCCCACCACTAGAATATGAAGATTTATTGGTCATAGAAGCAGAAGACGATCAATTGGGCACATTTAATTGGTCAATTGAAAAAGATCAATTGGGAACAAATTCTACCTCCTAAAATTCTATCCAAAAAATCAGATGACAAGGACTTTCACATCAAGGATGTTTTGGTTGAATTCATGAAGAATAACATGGTTTCAATTGAAAGATTTGAAAGTCAATGTGAGAGGTTATTTGAAGAAGTGGTTGAGTTTGAGAAGATGAAGGAGAAGTTGAAGATTGAAGATGACTTCATTGTTGTGGTAGAAGAAGATAAGCAAGAGGAAAACACGAACAAGGAAAAGAAAAAAGAAGAGATTGATGAAGTTTGAGATTCAATCTATGCCTTTTTCATCAATGTCCAATTGAAAAGGACATGGAAGCAACATCATTTATTTCTCATGTACATGGAATTTCTACCAAACAAAAAGAAGAATAAGGATTATGTGTTCTTTCTGTCATATATGCCACCTTGACAATAGTTGAGGCGTCAAGCTAATGACTTTAAAAAAGCGCTTCGTGGGAGGCAACCCATAGGTAGAGGTAACTTTTACTTTTGCAATCTTATTTTTGTTATTTGAATTTATTTCTATTTAATTGTGTGTAAACATGCACTATGATGAAGAATTTTTAACAACTTGAAGCTGGTCTTAAGCTATCTGTTTCAGATTTTAAAAGTTAAACTCTATTTATTTGCTCATATCATTCCTCAATTCGACGAGTTTCACTAATGCATGCATTGTTGATTACTCTTTGATTGTGGAAGTCTCACTTGCCATTTTTTTAAATAAATAAATTTTGCAGTGGCGTGTTTGGCATCATTTAGATAGTTCATACTCTCTCTTATTATCCTAGTTGTGAGCTTCTGCGTTTTAACACTTTAATTCTTTGTTGTATGATTATCCAGACATGTGTTATCTCTTCTGAACTTGCACTATTTCTGACTTGCATCATTTGTGATTTGTGCATACACTGAGGCAATTTTGTTTGGTAGTTTGAGTCTTTCTAACTACCCTATGCAAATTTTATCCTTTGTTAGCCCCTTTGAGCCTTGCCCTTTTCTTTCGGTTACTAGCCACATTACAAGCTAAAGACATGACTTTAATTAAATCACCTTACTTGGAGTTAGGTAGGAACTTTTTTGTCTCATCTTGTTAAATTTCTAAGTTTGGGGTTGCTCATGGGATAGCAACCTTTTAAGTTTGGGGTGGTGGTTCTCCAAAAAAAAAAAAATCAAAACAAAAAGAAAAAGAAAAAAAAAGAAGAAAAAAAAATCAGTTTGTGTGATAAATAACATCTTCTTAGTTCTTTTGTCAATGTTTGAGAATCTCCACAATGAAAATGTGTAGAAAAAAAAAAGGTAGAATAATTTGAAAATGTGTACCTAACTCCAAGTAGTAAAGCCTACTATCCCAAAATGTCCTACCCTTACCTAAGCCCCATTACAATCCAAAAGTCCTCCGAAAGTGTATGTGTTTGTTGCATTGTGATTGCTAACTAGAGTTTTTCAAGCCTATGGTAGCGTGATACATGTTCTAGAATTTGAGTGATAAGTTCATAACCCTTGCTAAACACTTGAGAGAAATTTTGGTGAGATTGTGTGAATAGAGAGTTGAACTTGATGAATGAATGCTAAGTTTACAAATAGTGTTGTTTTTTTTTAGATGCATCCCTTGTAATGGCCCAGATTTCGTATTAAAATATTTTAGTAATATTATGACGCCCTAGATTTATTATTAAAATACTGTAGTAATATTATGACAAATTATTACCATAAGTGTATTCGTTGTGGTGTAATAACTTCTATGTGTTTGCCTTATGTGTTTGCCTTAATAATTTACTAAATTTTATTTTATTAATTATTAATATCAAATCTATTTATTTTATCCAAGTTTTAATAAAATAAATATATTAGTTTTAAAATGTAAGTGTTTGAATTATATTATAACATACGTACCAATCTAAAATCATGCTGGTTTCTTACACATCGGTGTCCAATGCTGGTTAAGCGGGCCTTTAGGTTTCTTACACATCGGTGTCCAATGCTGGTTTTAATTTTCATACGCCGTTCTTGATTCTCCACAAGATCTTCCATTTGTTCCGGTTAGTTTCTCATTATTCTTAAATTATTGTCAGACATTTACCGTTTGAGTCACTATTAGTTGAGTTTTCTTTCGACTATTTATTTACCGTCTTTTTGTTGTTTATTTGATAATTCATGATCATGATTAAAATAAATACTAAATATATTTTATTTGTTATTTATAATCTGTTTGAATATCAATTATTTATAAAATGAAATTTTGATCATAAGAGTAATGTGTTTTGAACGAAATTTCTAAACCTTGTCTCTAAAGTAGCAGAGTTGTTCCCTGTGTTTTTACAAGTAGCAAATTTTTTACGATATACTAAAATTAAGTTGATAAATTCAACTGAACATCTAAATTTATTGATATTAAAATCGTATATAATATAAATTTTGTTTTAGGCAATTCTAAGTGCCATGCGTTTAAATTCTCCTTTATATAAATATTGCAAATATATTTTCTATCATATAAAGGAAAAACATTATCGATCTGAGACATTTTTATATACTATATTTATATATATATATATACAAATGCCTCCAGTTTACGATTTATATGTCAATAATAAAGAGTCTACTTTTATTGTACATCTAATAGCTTTGTTATTTGATTTTAAATATGTATGATATATTGTACACTACTGTAATGTCGAAATATACACACGCGATATTTATTTAGCAATATATAATTATGTTTCTTTTAAGAGATTGTTTATATTGAAATAACCATAAGTATACATAGTATTAAATATATATTTGGATGGTGTTGCAAATAGTAAACAATTTATTTATCTATTGTAGCAAGTAATTAATATGTATTTGGTTGCCGTGTTGTTTTATTTCTTTCGCGGACTATTATTAAAGACGACGGTTGACGAACACGCAACACATAAGCAAATCAGATTTTTTTTCTTTTTCGGCGAGATCTTCAACGAGGTAAGGGGTGAGAGGAGGTTCGATTTTATGATTATAATATAACGTGGGGTGAACGGGAATGCCGTAATTCCCAGAGGTTCATCCAGGGCTTATTACGTACGGTCACTACCCGAAAAATAGCATTTTACAGCGTTTTTTTTTAAGCCATTTACATCGTTTTTTCAAAAAAATAAACGCTGTAGTATCTAGCGCTGTAAAAAGATACAACAGCGCTCTTTAAAATAAAAAAGCGCTGTAAAATAGGTGGATGTATTGCGCGCTTGTTATACTCGTTTTACAGCGCTTTTTTCAAAAAAACGCTGTAATAGGTGCACTCTTTTTAGTTTTACAGCGCTTTTTCAAAAAAGCGCTGTAATAGGCATTAAATGTGTTTATAATTAATTAATTTAATCATAAGATGTGTTTTTTGTTAATCAATTTATAAAAGAACTAACATAAGAGACATAAATTAAATATTATTGTCTCTTATGTTAGTTTTCATACGCCGTTCTTGATTCTCCACAAGATCTTCCATTTGTTCTGGTTAGTTTCTCATTATTATTAAATTATTGTCAGACATTTACCGTTTGAGTCACTATTAGTTGAGTTTTCTTTCAACTATTTATTTACCGTCTTTTTGTTGTTTATTTGATAATTCATGATCATGATTAAAATAAAATACTAAATATATTTTATTTGTTATTTATAATCTGTTTGAATATCAATTATTTATAAAATAAAATTTTGATCAGAAGAGTAATGTGTTTTGAACGAAATTTCTAAACCTTGTCTCTAAAGTAGCAGAGTTGTTCCCCGTGTTTTTACAAGTAGCAAAATTTTTACGATATACTAAAATTAAGTTGATAAAGTCAACTGAACATCTAAATTTATTAATATTAAAATCTTATATAATATAAATTTTGTTTTAGGCAATTCTAAGTGCCATGCGTTTAAATTCTCCTTTATATAAATATTGCAAATATATTTTCTATCTTATAAAGGAAAACATTATCGATCTGATACATTTTTTCTATTCTAAGTTAAGATAGTATATACTATATATATATATATATATATATATATATATATATATATATATATACAAACGCCTACAGTTTACGATTTATATGTCAATAATAAAGAATCTACTTTTATTGTACATCTAATAGCTTTGTTATTTGATTTTAAATGTGTATGATATATTGTACACTACTGTAATGTCGAAATATACACACGCGATATTTATTTAGCAATATATAATTATGTTTCTTTTAAGAGATTGTTATATTGAAATAACCATAAGTATAAATAGTATTAAATATATATTTGGATGGTGTTGCAAATAGTAAACAATTTATTTACCTATTGTAGCAAGTAATTAATTTGTATTTGGTTGCCGTGTTGTTTTATTTCTTTCGCGGACTATTAGAAACGACGGTTGACGAACACGCAACACATAAGCAAATCAGATTTTTTTTCTTTTTCGGCGAGATCTTCAATCGAGGTAAGGGGTGAGAGGATGTTCGATTTTATGAGTTTAATATAACGTGGGGTGAAAGGGAATGCCGTAATTCCCAGAGGTTCATCCGGGGCTTATTACGTACGGTCACTACGCGAAAAATAACATTTTACAGCCCTTTTTTTTAAGTCATTTACAGCGCTTTTTCAAAAAAATAAGCGCTGTAGTATTTAGCGCTGTAAAAAGATACAACAGCGCTCTTTAAAATAAAAAACGCTGTAAAATAGGTGGATGTATTGCGCGCTTGTTATACTCATTTTACGGCGCTTTTTTGAAAAGCGCTGTAAATCCCTTTTAAAAATACGCTGATTGTTATACTCGTTTTACAGGGTTTTTTCAAAAAAGCGCTGTAATAGGTGCACTCTTTTTAGTTTTACAGCGCTTTTTCAAAAAAGCGCTGTAATAGGCATTAAATGTGTTTATAATTAATTAATTTAATCATGAATTGTATTTTTTGTTAATCAATTTATAAAATAACTAACATAAGAGACATAAATTAAATATTATAATAAAATAATTTTTATACCTATATTAGATAAAGAAATTGTCTAATATGATTTTTTCACATGAAAATTAACTAATATTTTAAAATGCTATATGGGCGTTGTTAATAGAGAACTAATCACACACATAACAAGCTATTAAGCTAAGATTGAAACAATCCTTGCAAGAATAGAACCAATAAAACCACAGGTACAAATAATACTAGAAGATAGATGATAAAGTGTTGGTTTTCATAGAACTGTTTTATCAAATCAGTACTAATACAAAGGCTTTTATTTGGTTTTGCCATTGTGTATCAAGTTCAGAGATACTAACAGGATGTTATACTATCTTTAACAAGACCAAATTGGTGGTCTTCAAGTTCTTTATGAGAATCAATGGTTTAATGTTCCTCCGGTCCATGGAGCTCTTGTTGTCAACATAGGAGATCTTTTGCAAGTAAGTATTAGTGAATGATTATTATAGACTTTTTTTTAGTTTATCTTTATCGTTATGATTATTCTAGTTTATCTTTATCTTCGTGACTGTTTTATTGTGATTGATTCGGATAAACTTCAATATTATGTTATTTTGAAGATTTTGAATTCTCTGTTATGATGTGACATTGTATCAATTTGATCCATTGCGTATTCCTCTCACTTATCTTATACTATTACATGATTTCGAAACTCACTCCTTCGTTGTTTGTGTTTGACTGGCTTGGCCATGCGTTTGTAAAATCGCAGTTATTACAAGTTAGAAAATCTTGAAGTTCAACTTTGGGAGACGCCGCTCTGATATGTGATACAAGGAATGAGATTTATGAATTGTATTTTACTCATTTAACTAGAAAAAACCTTATTAGTAGTAGTTTAGAATTAAATCAAGAAATTATAGTTAAATTCAGTTGATTGAGATTGCACCTTTTTAATTCCAAAAATTAAGATTAAATGGTCCATATGTGTTTTGAGAAATGTGATATCCTAAATCACTTGTAAAATTTTTTATTTCCTTGGAAAAAGTTTTATTTATCTGCTGCAATTTATTTACTTTTTAATAAAAAGTCTAGTAATATTATTATAACTACCATTTTGGGGTTTAGGGTGTCACATTAGTGGTATCAGAGCTGATCTGTCCAATTAGACCGTGTGGGCGATGTGTCTGTTGAGCTTGTTTGTGTCCTTGTTAATTGTGTGATTTTTTTTTACTTTTTTGGGAATATGAGTCGAAGCAATAACAAGATAATTTCTAGTAGAACTGCTTTCAGAATCAGTTATGGTCAAAGACTTATGGTCATCCATGAACATCCTTAGAATCAGTTACATCAGAGGATGAATACAGTCTCAAGATGAGGATATATGTAGAGGATATCCTCATAAAAAATTTGACACATAAAGAAAAGTACAAAGGTACAAAAAGGTGAAGTACTTGACATGAATGACACACTGGTCAAAATGGTTGGAAAAAGGAAAGCAAAAAGCAACAATCACATTAAGATTCAATAAATTAGAAACTCCATCGTTGTCTTATATCAGATCTGAGGACAGGCGCAGATGATAAACAACACTTCTGAGAGGATAAAATTATAACATCTATGTTAGAGGATAAACAATAATGAAAGAGAAGATGAATATATGTCAGAGAATAAAACAATAATGAAAGAGAGAATGAATCTACATCATAGGATAAACAATCATGAAGAGAGGATGAGTCCCCGTCAAAGTAGAAGTACCAAAATACATGAACTTCTGTTATCTATTCATCCTCACACATGGGAAAAAGAGTAAAAGTACCAAAGTACAAAAAGCGTTGTCTTTGACTTATGAGGCACGACACTATAGGTATTGGGTAAAGAAAAAGCCAAAAAGGACAAGTCACATCAGAATTAATGAAAGCCTCATCCTCCTTCAAACTGGATCCGAGGATAAACTGCGACACTCATCCTCTCAGCATACTTAACAAAAGGATAAAGGCTAAATGACAGTTTTGCAAATAAAGACAAGTCCAAGGAAACTTAGCAAAGCCTTCAACAGCTATATTTTGCTAACCCATGTGTTTGAAGCTCCAAAGGCAATTATAAATAGAGAAGTATTAATCTTCAAACATCAAGAGAATTATCTACAAGAAAACATCTAAGTTATTCAAGCTTATCATCATTCTCTTCATTCTACACACTCTTCCAAACTTAAACATATCTGAGGATCATTTTTATTGAGTGTGTTATATACAACTTCACATCACTATCTTATCTTAGAAAGTTATAATTTGATCCCAAACAAATCAAATACATTACTACTTGTATATCCTCAAGTTGATATAAACTTGTGTTATTTTGTAAGCCTGTCGAGGCTAGTAAAAATACAGTTTTGTAAGCCTGGTGAGGCTAAGAAAATACATAGTTGAAAAGGTGTAGATGAGAGGACGAGTTTCTGAGCACTAGTGAAAATCTCACAAAGCTGTGAGGACTGGAGTAGCCTATATTAGGTGAACCAGTATAAATTCTGTGTGTGAATCTTCTTAATCTCTACTCTCTTTATAGTTATTTTATTCATATCATTAACACTCGTATCATACATATTTCAAACTCATACTATTCTTCTTTAGATCATCCTCAATAAGAGGAAGAATATTTTCATCTAACCATCCTCACTCCAAGGACAACTTGAGAGGATAATATTTGTGCAGGAACTAAATTTTAAAAAGGGTCACAACTCAACCTCCCTCTCGTGACATTCACTTTTATTTCAATTATTTCAACCATTTCGAAATTGTTTCTAACCCCATTTGCACTGATAAGATCATAAGACTGTTAACTTTAAATTTTAAATAGATTAATCATTAAATATAAAAACTACAATTGATTAAAATCATGTAGCTAACTTTTTAAATTTTAAATAATAAGGCTTACAAAAATTTGTTTTTGTAATCATAAGAACCCTCATTTTAAATTGCAAGGCTTGCCAAAAATAGGCAGGCAATAGTTGAGTCGGGGTAGATTTTGCTTCCCCCACTCCGCCTTTAACTAATCGAAGAAAACCTATATCCACATCCGTTTTTTATTGGAGGTTGAATTTTGGATTCTCATCTCTGCAATTATTTAGGTCTGAGTTTCTTCGCCCCAATCCAGCACCCATTTAAATATATAAAATAATTAATTTAAAATTCATATTTATTATAATTGATAGAATAAAATAATTATAACTATACAATAATAAAGTTTTAAAATATTAGAATCATATTTTCTACAGAGAAAAGATTAAAATTTATAATATATAAAAATATTAAATTAAATGAATAAGTATAGGGACAGGTGCGAGATAGATATCAATTCTTCCAAATCCTCTCCCGTTCCTGAGTTTTGATATCGGGGAAAACTCACACTTCATCAAAATGGATTTTCCTTCAAAATTAGGACAGATTGTCATGCCTTTCATATATAAGTTGTGTTGTTATGCCTATTAAAATGTTATTTTTTAATCATAACCATCCCTTTAATTAAAGATAAATAGAGACATAAGTTTTTTAAAGCATCACCAATATAAAAAAAAACATATAATTTTAGTAAAAAAAAACACCCAATTTGTTAAAGGAGAATAAAAAAGGGATCCTTTTACTTATTTTTTTTCTTCTATTAATCAATAAGCATAAAAATGATTTAGAAAAGTCTTCAAATTGTTCTAGAATCTCATAGGCATACCCCTACTTGTTTTGAAACTAAGGGAAACTTGAAAAGAAAACACAAGAGGATTTTAGTTTGTGTTCAAAATATGAAGAAAATTGATAAGTGAATCAGGAGGATTACCTAAGTGTGAATGATGTTTCCTATAGCTCACAATTTCCTTGTTGTTCTTCTACTTTTTTTATTTTTTTTTTCTTTTCCTAAGCTTTTTTCTCCTAATTAAGTGCAAGAATGAAAATTTGAGAGAGTGAGGGGAGATTAAGCTAGGGTTAGAGGAATTATTGTTTCCTAATCCAGGACAATTAATCATGTGTATTGATGTTGCAAATTCTTCCTTATTTGTTTGAATTTTTCACAAAATTATATTCTTCTCCTACAAGTTTCTTTATTTCCTAAGATTTTATTTTGATCTCAAATATTCATTCCGAAAATCCCATTAAAATATGTATCGTGTGTAGATGAAATGATGAAAAAACTTGCACATAATTGCGAGGTATTGGGTTCAAACCCGGGACATGGCATCCAAACTAACAATTTCGACATTCTGCTAGTTGAGCTAGATTTTACAAATAATCCAATATAATCTTACTAACAATAATAAAAATGCACAACACACTCACATTTTTGAATTTATTATAGTGACGTAACTTTCATTTTCAAAAATATTTAACACTAGCATAAATATTTTAAAACAACTAATTTAAATTATCACAAAATAAAAACAACACATAATAAAATGAATGAGAAAAGTTCGTTAAAACAAACACATAGAAAATAATTAGAAAGTAAAAATTAGAAAGACTCAAAAAAGAAGGGTTTAACATCCTATCAACTTAAAATAGTTTCATACTCCAACCTGACATTAGATAAAAGATAGGAGTATTGTTCCTTTATCCTGTCTTCGAGTTTCAAGTGATATCTCTGGTTGTCAGGTTCCAAATTACCTTCATTAAGAGAATCTTGTCGTTCCTTAAAAGTTTGACTTTTCTATCCTCAATTCTGGTTGAATGTACTTCAAAAGATAGTGTCTCCTTCAAGTGTATCACATTTGGATCAAAGACATGGTTTGAATTAAGAACGTATTTCTGCATATTGGAAAAAAAAGGCCACCAACGCAATCTTGTATGCTACTGATTCGATTCACTTGAGAATTTGGTAGGGTCTAGGGCCGACCCAAGGATAAGGTGACCAAAGCAATCGCTTTAAGCCTTCAAAAATAAATAAATTTATACTTATAAGAAAGGCCTCCAAATTTTTTTTGGACTTAATAAAAAGGCATCATAATTAATAAGTAAATTAATTAAAATAACTAAGGTTCTAATATTTTCAAATCTAAAAATAAAATTGTCTCAAAAATAGTAAATTAATTGATTTAATTATCAATTGCAAAATAAGTATTATATAAAATCGATTCTATTAATATAATAGATGATTTTTAATTCTAAATCATATAAAAAATAGGTTTTCATATAAAATTAAGTAATTAATTTTACTAAAATACTATTATAGACTATAAAAGACCTCATGTTTAAATTTTCCTTAGGCCTCCCTATGTCTTAGGCCAGCCATGATAGGGTCCAATGATTTTTTGCATAAGCTACTTTGACTTGATGACCCTACCGACATAAGTAGTAGTGTAAAACATAGGAACACATGTTCACCTTATTTAAATTCCTAGAGTCTACAACATTTATCAACATAACTTTTGGGCGTGTTTGAGAAGTCCCCATCTTCTCTCTTATCTTCATGATCTATTTTGTGGTATATTGTATGATTTCTAGTCCCAATATGATACTCTCATTATCATGATATCATCATAGTGGTGTATGAAACCTATGTCCCTATAAGGTCTCACTGATTCCATCTCAATACTTGTATTGAAACTATTATTACAAGTGAATTCCATTAAGGGTAAACCTTCGTCCCAACTGCCTTGGTCATCCAAGACATAGGCTCTCAAAAGTTCATCTAAGGTCTAATTGGTTTTTTCTGTTTGTCCATCAGTTTGTGGGAGATAAACATAATATAGTCTTAACTTCGTCATTAGCACATCATGCAAGGCTCCCCAAGAATGAGAGATAAAGTTTGGGTCCAAGTGTGAGGCAATGCTTAAAGGCACTTCACTGACTTTCTAAATCTTTGCAATGTAGATCTCCATCATTTTTATCGCGTTATATGTGATCCTCACAAGTACGAATAAGATGACTTAGTCAAACGGTCAACAATTTTGTTCCTTTTCCATTCAGGCACCTTTAAAGATTGTAGTATTCATGTGGGTGCTGATGTTCTATTTTAGCTTTTTGGAACATAAAATACACTACCATAAATTCAGCCATCTGTTTCATCATTTTGGGCCACCAATAGTTCTGCTTCAAGTCTTGGTACTTCATGGTCACACGGATGAAAACTCTGTTTACTCTTGTGCGCATCCTGTAGAATAGATCTCATTATCTTTATGACTACTGACACACATATACATCAGTTGCTTCGCTAAATATTGGCAGATCCAACTTTAACTTATGGTGTTTTCCCTTTCATAATTAATTGTCTTTTCTGTTGCAATAGTTCATCGTTGAATTTCTCCTTTTCCCTTTCACAATTAAAGTTTTCCCTTTCGAACTTTAGCTCTGCAATTGAAAACTCCACATCCAAGTATAGATCATGAAACTTCTCCAACAATTCTTGTTGCTTTACCATCAATGAGGATACAAGGATATTTTTCCGACTCACCTATCTTCCGCTACATTGGCTTTTCCTAGTTGTAATCATAATCCTTCAAGGTATCCATCCACCTTCTTTATCTCTTATTGAGCTTCTTATGATCAAATAGGTGTTTTAAACTTGTGTGGCCAAAGAAAACTATAAACATACCTCTGTACAAGTGGTGTCTCAAAAACTTTAGATCAAATACTAATGCCTCAAGTTCTAAATCATGTGTAGAGTAGTTCTTTTCATGTATTTTTCAGTTGTCGCGATTCATATGCCACTGCCTTCTTATTCAGCATGAGGACAATTCTTATTCCTTAATGAGAGGCATCACAATAAACTTTATATGGCTAACCTGGTTGTGGAAAGATTACCATTGGTGAGGTCGTTACATGTTCCTTTAATAGCCGAAAGCACGCCTCACAATTCTTAGTCCAAGAGAACGACTCTTCCTTCCTCATAAGTTTGGTCAATGGAGATGAAATCTTGACCAAACCTTTAATAAATCTCTGATAGTAACTGACCAACTGATGACTCTTCATCACTTCCATATTTTTCGTTGTTTTTAGTCTTAGTTATCTTTTATTCATTAGTTAATTTAAAGAGTTATTTAATATATTTTGTTAATTTTAGTTATTTGATTTAATGAAATGTTTATGTTCTTATTTCCTTGATTAAGTAGAGATTTTTCGTAGTTTTATGTTGTTACTTTGTTTTAGTGCAGTGCTGAATTTTGGTGAGAAATCAACATGACATATGTGGAGTATTTCAGCCATATCTGAAGTTGTAGATGTCCAATTGGAGTCAAACCAAGTGCAAATGAAAGCTAAGATGTAAACGCCAGGCATCAAAACCAAATTCGAACTCAAAATAGGAGAAAAATGCACTAAACTCCATCCATAGCTACAACTTTCATGAAGACATCAAAACCAAATTCGAACTCAAAATAGGAGAAAAATGCACTAAACGCCAAGCAGAAGATGTTGTGGGCTTGAAGCGCGCCCGAAGCGCATTTCGCGCTGATGCCACTGTCATTTCACGCCTGAAGCGCGTGACGTGCAAAAGAACATATTAAAACTCATTTTTGTCACTTTTGAGGCATCTTTTTGGCTATTGGAAAGTTGGGAGACTTGTGCCCTAGCAGAGAAACTCAAAGACGGCCGTTTCTAACATCATTGGAGCAGTTTTATCAAGAATCATTCATGAATCATTCTTGTAATTCTTCTTTAATCCCTATCGTTTGTATCTCTGTCATGAGTAACTAAACCCTATTTGTTAGGGATGAGTGTAACAAGATGAAACCCTTATTTTTCTGATTTGATTTCTAGTAATATGAATGAGTTTATTGAATTATTTTTCTCATCTCTGTGCTTAATGCTTTTTATTGCTTGATCAACATTAAAATGTTCTATGATTCGTATTTTGAAACGGAAGTGGACTTTACGAATGCTTGAGATGAGAGATTCATGAATTTGTAGTCTAGAGATAGATGCAGGTCATGAAACCAATTAAATTAGTTGCAAAGGCAATAGTTTAACAAGAGAATTCCTGTACGATAAGGCTTAATTCTAATCTTAAATCCACTAAGGAATTAGGGGTTACTTTGGAATTAAAGGTTCTGTCACTAAGACATTAGGGCAAGAATAATAACGAGAATTCGGTAATAGTTCTATAAAGGAATTCAGTAACTAGGATCAAATTAGACACCAAGGTTGGATTCGAAAAGAGGTTCGAGAAAGGAGACAAATGAAAACACAGTTAGTAGTGGAAGAAGAGGATTTGGGGGATTTCTTCATAATTGTAGAAATGGCCGATCCACCACCACCAGAATGCACCCTCGGCGAGCATGGGAATCGAAACAGAAACCGTACTCGATTGACTATCCATAACACACCGGTTACAGTTAACAAGTTTGATGTGAGCCCCGCTCTATTCCGAGAGATGAAGGAGATTCATTTTTCCGGTAAACCTAACGAAGACGCCAATAGAC
The DNA here is from genome assembly GCA_037974755.1 of Cicer yamashitae. Classification (NCBI taxonomy): domain Eukaryota; kingdom Viridiplantae; phylum Streptophyta; class Magnoliopsida; order Fabales; family Fabaceae; genus Cicer; species Cicer yamashitae. The sequence goes on from JBBPBQ010020322.1 coordinate 13,876,674, forward strand.
ACCTCACAAACTTCTTTGAATTATGTGAAACAGTGAAAATTGATGGTTGTTCTGAAGATGGCAAAAGATTGAGATTATTTCCATTGTCATTGAAAGATGATGCTAAGGAGTGGCTTAACTCCTTTCCTGCCAGTAGCATCACCACATGGGATGAACTTGAACATAAGTTCTTGGAACAATACTTTCCCCCAGCTGTGTTCGTTAGAAAGAGGCAAGAGATTTCCAGTTACAAACAGAAAGAGGAAGAATCTCTTTGTGACACTTACAGGAAGTTCAAGAGTTTGCTAGCAGGATGCCTGAATCATGCTTATGACAACACTGCTCAGATGCAAATATTCTATAATGGTTTGAGGCCTAGCACTAGAATTATGTTGGATGCTACAGCAGGTGGTTCTTTGAATTACAAGACCGCATCAGAAGCACGCAAAATTATTGAGATCATGGCATCAAATGAACAAATGATGTTGTATGATAGAGGTGGTGGGTCAACAAGTGGTATATTGGAATTGAATGTTATGGATGCTGGGTTGGCTCTAGGAAGGTTGCTCTCAAAATAGATAGAAGATGTTATCGCCGCTGAGATAAAGAAGGGGATGGAAGCTCTAAATATACAACCCCAAGCGGCCCCTGTCAAATTATTAAAACATACGAGTTGTAACTTTTGTGGGGGAGCACATGAAAATGGAGCTTGTGAAGCACTGGATGAAAATGATATAGAAGAACTAGAAGAAGTGAATTTTGTGGGTAACAATGGGAAGTAGAATAATCCATACTCTGGTACGTACAATCCGGGTTGGAGAAATCATCCAAATTTTTCATGGAAAGATCAACAGGGTGGATCTGAAGGTCAACAAGGGGCTCAAGAAAATCAAGCTCCACCTTGAAAACCTGCTTGGGAGAGTGCTATTAAGAAGTTAGTAGCAAGTACAAGTTCTTTCATTGAAGAGTCAAGGGCCATCCAGAAAAATCACTCAGCATCAATAAAGAATCTGGAGACCCAACTGGGTTAACTTGCTCAACAAATGGCACAAAGAGCGCCTGGAAATTTGCCTAGTGACGTAGTTCTGAATCCACGAAATAATGTCAATGCCGTGACAACGAGGAGTGGCAAGGTAAGTGAACAAGTACCACCTAAAGCCAAACAGAGTGGAAGTACTTCAACCCAATCTGAGGAAATGGTCACCCCGACATCAGTTGAGGAGCACATCGCTCTTGAAAAGGATGAAGAACCTGTGGTACAGAAAAAGGAGACACTTCCAAAACCAGAAATTCGACTTCCGTTTCCTCAAAGATTAAAAAAGGAAGAAATTGAAACACAAATTCGGTAAATTTCTTGATGTTTTTAAAAAATTGCAAATCAACATTCCTTTTGTAGAAGCATTAGAACAGATGCCGACATATGCCAAGTTCATGAAGGAGATTCTGTTAAAGAAAAGAAAAATTGGCGGTGAAATAGTGATGCTTACCGAAGAGTGTAGCGCTATCCTACAGAGGAAGCTACCACCAAAGCTCAAGGATCTTGGAAGCTTCTCCATCCCTTGCGCTATTGGAAATAGAACTTTTGGGAAGGCCCTGTGTGATCTTGAGGATAGTGTAAGTCTTATGCCCCTTTCCATATACAAAAAGCTAGGCATTGGAAGAGTCAAAGACACACAACTGATGCTTCAGTTTGCGGATCACTCAATGAATCACCCATATGGGGTGGTAGAAGATGTGTTAGTCAAAGTGGATAAGTTCATTTTTCCAGTGGATTTCGTGGTACTAGACATGGAGGAGGGCAATGACATTTCCTTGATTTTAGGGAGACCGTTCTTAGCAATAGGGCGAGCTATGATTGATGTAGAGGATGGCACCTTAACCTTAAAGGTAAATAAAGAAACCGTCACTTTCAACATCCTAAAAGCCATGGAACATTCAAAAGAAAGAGAAGGGTGCAATCGATTCGAGATCTTAGATGCGATAGTATACGAAGAAATTCAGCATCAAGCACCCATTTTTCCACTAGAAAGAATGTTATGCCTACCCCAAGATGTTGTTAAAGAAAGTGAAGATCCGAAGGTGAAAGAGGTTTTGGCCATGTTAGAAGCATCACCATCCTACTCCCCTCGTTTCCCTACTAGATGGGAGGAGTTGAAAGGGAATGAAGACAAGTCCTTAGAGAAAAAGAAAGAGACACCACTGATTGAGCTCAAGCAGTTGCCTCCTCATTTGAAATATGTATTCCTGGGTGAAAAAGATAAGAATCGAGCCATCATTAGTGCAAGCTTGAGTGAGTTACAAGAAGAGAAGTTGTTGAGGATTCTGCGGAAGCATATGGGTGCCATCGGTTGGTCCATTGAATACTTGAAGGGAACTAGCCCGACTTTTTGCATGCACAAAATCCTAATGGAGGACAATCACAAACCGGTTGTACAACCCCGAAGAAGATAGAATTCGACAATGAAAGAAGTGATTAGGAAAAAAGTGGTAAAGCTCCTAGAAGTCGTGCTCATTTACCCCATCTCAGATAGCTCTTGGGGGAGTTCTGTCCAAGTGGTACCAAAAAATGGATCAATCAGTGCTACGCGGAAGGATCATTTCCTGCTCCATTTCATTGACCAGATGCTTGAGCGGCTCGCTGGACATGAATATTACTGCTTCATAGATGGCTATTCGGGATACAATCAGATAGCGGTTTGATCCACTGTCGCACACGGATCAAATTCCGCCATTGAAAATAAGTGTAGAAAGGGGTAATCACTCGAGTCGTTTCGCAAGGACTTCTGATATAATGATATTAACCGAGTTGAAATTCGAAATTGGGGGGTTTTTATAATGATTTAGTTTGAACAGATGAGCAAAACGATTAATCCACTTATTCGAGTTTCAGACCTATCACAGATTCTATCAATGAGTTTTAATTAATTTCTAATTCGTGATTCTATTCTTATTTGACTACAGAATTAATCAAACAAGCGTACACTCAATCCTATAAGAGTTCGGTTTCATTGATTGGATTAAACATCACAATCATCAAAATATTACAATTAAAGATCAAGCGTCGCAAAATTATAATTCAATTAAATTAGAGATTGAAACCGAATTCTATCAAATAAAATTAATCGATCCTATTGAAATTCAGTTTAAGCAATCAGAATATCAATATAATCAAATGAACGAAAGTAGAATCATGAATCAAAATCGACGGTATAACCTGAACCTCTAGGTGTGATGACACTCTAAACTCGTGGATTAATCTGATGAAATTAGCCTTCCATAAAAAATGTTTATATAATTTTCTGGTTTTCATCCGAAAAACAAAACTGCCTAAGAAAGGAAAGAAACCCCAAATATATAGTGCTCGGGTTTTTGGGCATTTAAAACAAGTGACCCGCTATTTAAAATTATTACAAAGGTCCAGATTACGAAATCTGCAATTTAGGCCCAGTAGAGTTCGGCATTGAGATTTTATTCCAACACAAAAGTTGTAGCTCTTATTTTTAGCTTTCCAACGACTGCTCGCATGCTTCAATCTGATATCCCCCACACTTAAGATTTTGCACTCCGTGGAAAGCAATGCATGCGATTCCAAATATTCACAGGAATGCAAAGTGGTGAGCAAAAGAAAAAATTCAAACTTCAAGGAATATGACATCCATGAATAATTTTTCACAACCAAGGCAAACAAGAGGATATATTAACTAAAGAATGCATCATAAGTGATAGAGTCCTCACAAGATATAAAATTATCTCAATCACTCAAGTGTTTGGGCTACTGTTTACCCTCAAAGCACATCATGAAAGCTAGCACTACCATAGGCTTGACAAGCCTCTACCATCTATAATTGAAACACATGCACATAATGATCAAAAGGTCTTTATTCAGGTTGTAACGTGGCCAAGGTAAGTGTGAGATAATCCTAAGGAGACTAGGGCTAAAAATCAAACAGGATAAATGAGTAATGATCAAGAGAGAAAAATAACATTGAGAAGTAACTCAACAAAATATCATTGACTTTTATTATCAACTTTCTTTGCTCACAACACTACCATTTTCCTCATTTTATTTTTTAATTTTTTAATTATTAATTTTTTTAATTTTTAAATTTTTTTTGATATATATATATATAGATACATTTTTTTTCTTTCTTTTTCTTCTTTTTTTTTTCATTTTTTTTAAACCTCAAATTTATCAAACAAGTTGAGCACCCCCACACTTATTTAAGGAAAGACTCTTTTATCCCCCAAGATTGGGTCAATTCATCGTTTTTCACTTTTAGGCTTGTAATGAGCTATATAACAAAGAATGAGATAATTAGACTCAAAGGGGCTTAAACAAATGGATAATTGAACGGTAGGCTTATTTGGCTAGTAGCTTAACAAGAAACAAATGCCTAGATCATTTCAATATATGCATGCGGACAAGAGTCAAGTCAAGTTCAAGCGTAACTAGCAATCATGAGTGAGATATTACACACAAAAAAAAGATGGAAAAATGTATTCCATTCATAATAGGCTCAAAATCTCACAAGGGCTAATGACCTATCACAAATGTTACGCAATTTAGCATTTTAATCCAATTTATTTTACCAAGGATGCAAAGATACTATCCAATCATGCCAGTCCAAACAAACTCACAACATTTGCTCACAACATTTACAACCACAAAATCTGATGAAAAAGCATGCAATGCAATGCACAATTTTTTTTACTATTTATTTTTTTTATTATTTATTTTTTATTATTTATTTTTTATTATTTTTTTATTATTTTTTTTATTATTTTTTTGAAATCCTATAACAAATAAAATCCTAAATACTACCCCCACACTTAAATTACACATTGTCCTCAATGAAAGTAACAAGTATGAATTAAGAGTAAGGAAATGGAGCTCCCTGTTCAAACTTCAGTGTAGGTGGGCTTTCCCAAGGAGAGTTCTTCTATGGTAGTATCTTCAAGCACAGAGCTCTCATGGAATAGCTTGAGGCATTGTCCATTTACTTTGAACACTTTGTCGGTGTTTTAACTTTTTATTTCCACTGCACCATAAGGAAAAGTGTTAGTAACAACAAAAGGACCAATCCACTTGGATCGAAGTTTACCTGCCATAATTTTTAAACGGGAGTTAAACAGTAAAACTTTTTGGCCAATGGAAAATTCCTTCCTAGAAATCATCTTATCATGATAAGACTTAGTTTTCTCTGTATAGATCCGAGAGTTCTCACAAGCTTCTAGTCTAAGCTCTTCAAGTTGTTGCAATTGAAGCTTTCTCTCCAAACCTGCTTTCTCCATCTCAAGGTTGCAGCTCTTAACAGCCCAATAAGCACGGTGCTCTATTTCCACTAGGAGGTGGCATGCCTTACCAAACACAAGTCGATAAGGGGACATTCCTATTGGTGTTTTGTAGGCTGTTCTGTGAGCCCAAAGAGCATCTTCTAGCCGACGGCTCCAGTCCTTTCTGTTTGGCTATACTATCTTCTTTAAGATCTATTTGATTTCCCTGTTTGATATTTCAGCTTTCCCGTTAGTCTGGGGATGATAAGGTGTAGAAACTCTGTGCACAACCCCATACTTCCGAAGCAAAGCGTCCATGGTGCGGTTGCTAAAATGAGTGCCTTGATCACTTATGATGGCCCGGGGTATTCCAAACCTGCAAAAAATATTTGATCTGATAAAACCTGCAACAACTTTAGAATCATTAGTCCTAGTGGTTATTGCTTCTACCCACTTCGAAACATAATCAACAGCAAGTAAAATGTATACAAAACCAAAAGATACAGGAAAAGGGCCCATAAAGTCAATGCCCCACACATCAAATACTTCACAGAAAAGCATAGGTTGTTGAGGCATCTCACTCCTACGAGTGATTACTGTTCCTGCTATTTGACACTGTTCATAAGTTTTGTAAGTCTCAAAAGCATCTTTAAACAAAGTGGGCCAAAAGAAACCCCAGTCTAAAACTTTTCTGGCTGTCCATTGAGGACCAAAATGTCCCCCAGCTTGAGAGGCATGACAAAAATGAAGAATGGATTGAGCCTCATGGTGGGGAACACATCGCCTAATCACCTGGTCACTATAGAATTTCCACAGATAAGGATCATCCCACACATAATATTTGGCATCACTTTTAAGTTTGTGTATTTGTGTTCTGGATGCATCTGCGGGAACAACTCCAACAACTAGAAAATTAACTAAATCAGCAAACCAAGGAGTTACCTCACGCAACTGTAGTAGTTGCTCATCAAGAAAGCCATCTTGAATGGGGATGAGGTCCTCATCCAGTTTTATTCTGCTCAAATGATCAGCCACCAGATTTTCAGCTCCACTCTTATCTTTAATCTCTAAATCAAATTCTTGGAGTAACAACATCCACAGGATCAATCTCGGTTTTGCTTCTGGTTTCTTTAGCAAGAACTTCAAAGCTGCATGGTCAGTAAAAACAACTACCTTCGAACCTAACAAATATGATCTAAACTTATCAAGAGCAAAAATAATAGCTAAAAGTTCCTTTTCAGTGGTATTATAATTAGCCTATGCAGAATCTAAAGTCCTAGAAGCATAATAAATAACATGGGCAGCCCTGCCAACCCTTTGTGCAAGGACTGCTCCCACTGCATAGTTAGATGCATCACACATAATTTCGGAAGGGAGGGTCCAATTGGGTGGCTGAATGATGGGAGTAGAGGTCAGTGCTTCCTTCAAGCAATCAAAAGCCTTCCTGAAACTAACATGGCGCCTGTAAAAGGTAAAACTAACATCTTTTTGCAGCAAATTTGACAGCGAAAGAGCTATCTTGCTGAAATCCTTGATAAAGCGCCTGTAAAAACCTGCATGGCCAAGAAAAGAACGAATCTCGCGGATGCAAGACGGGTAAGGCAAATTAGAAATCACATCAATCTTGGTAGGATCCACTTCCATCCCATTCTTAGAGATCACATGTCCCAAAACAATGCCCTGTTCAACCATAAAATGACATTTTTCATAATTCAGCACAAGGTTAGTTTCAATACATCTATGGAAAACTCTATCTAAATTGTTCAAGCATACATAAAATGAGGAACCATACACAGTAAAATCATCCATGAAAACTTTTATACAACTTTCTATCAAATCAGCAAAAATACTAATCATGCAGCGTAGGAAAGTTCCAGGAGCATTGCATAGGCCAAAGGGCATCCTCCTATAGGCAAATGTGCCGAAAGGGCAAGTGAACGTGGTCTTTTCTTGGTCCTCCAGTGCAATATGGATTTGAAAATAACCAGAAAAACCATCAAGAAAACAATAATGTGACTTACCAGCCAACCGTTCAAGCATCTGATCAATGAATGGTAAAGGAAAATGATCCTTTCTAGTTGCCTGGTTTAGTCTCCTGTAATCGATGCATACCCTCTAACTGTTCTGCACTCGTGTGGGGATAAGTTCTTTATTTTCATTTTTAACCACTGTGAGTCCAGTTTTCTTAGGGACTACCTGCACCGGACTCACCCATTGACTATCAAAGATGGGGTATATAATGCCTGCTTGCAAGAGCTGGGTCACTTCCTTTTTTACAACATCCAGAATTAATGGGTTAAATCGCCTTTGGGGCTGCCTCACTGATTTTGCTCCATCCTCTAATAGTATCCTATGCATGCACATGGATGGGCTAATACCAGGAATATCAGCCAAGGTCCATCCGATTGCCTTCCTGTGTTTTCTCAAAATCTGCAACAGCTTCTCTCCTGTTCATCTTCAAGTTTGGCTGAAATAATCACAGGTAATTTGCCACATCCTTCTTCTAAATATGCATATTTCAAATTTTCAGGAAGTGGTTTAAGCTCTATAGTCGGTGGCTGCTCAATGGAGGGTATAATACCAGTGGCTGAAGCTAAGTCTGCAAAATCAATTATGTTAGTAGAAATATCAACATCAGCATCAACATAATGATCAACCTGCAAAGCAGCTTCGATCTCAGCACACACAGAGCACAACTGAGTATCTATGCAAAATTCACAAATATAAGTATCATCAAAATCAGACAGTGAAGGAAAATCAACAGCAAACATATCAGGGTAAGTGTCATCAACCAAATCAGCAAGTAATTCAATTTGAAAAATGGAATGCTCTTCCATTGGGTGTTTCATAGCATCAAAGATGTTAAATTTTACAATGCTATCACCAAATTCCATGGATAGAGTTCCAGCATGCACATCAATGTTTGTTCTAGCAGTTTTCAAGAATGGTCTGCCTAAAATGATAGGCGCTCTGTTGGAATTATTCTCTCCCTCCATGTCCAGAATGTAAAAATCTGCAGGAAATATTAGTTCATTTACTCGAACAAGTACATCCTCCACAAGCCTAGCAGGGCGAGCATTGCTTCTGTTCGCCAATTGAATGGTAACACCTGTACTCTGTAAAGGTCCAAGAGCAAGAGAGTTAAAAATAGACGTGGGCATAACATTAATAGAAGCTCCTAAATCTAACATGGCATTTTCAAATTGATTATTGCCTATGGTACATGGAATAGAAAAAGTTCTTGGATCTTTGCATTTTTGGGGCATGGGCTGTATGAGGGCTGAAACATTACGCCCCATGTTTACTCTTTCATTACCTTTTAACATTCTCTTGTGTGTGCACAACTCTTTCAGAAATTTGGCATATCTCGGGATCTGTTTAATTGCTTCAAGGAGGGGAATGTTCACTTCCACCTTCCTAAATGTATCCAAGATCTCCCTGTCCCAATCTGCCTCGTCCATTTTCTTAGTCTTCACTACTCTTTGAGGAAAAGGAAGTGGTATATTTTGCTCAACATCAACAGTTTCAGGTGTCAAAATTTCTTCAGCAACCTTGTTATTTTTCACAACAGTTTCAGGTACCTTTGGTATTTCAACAGCTTTCCCAGACCTCAATGTAATTGCACTGACATTAGGGGCATTTGGATTTACTACTGAATGGGCAGGTAGTTGGTTTGATCCCTGAGTCTGCATCTGATTAATTGAAGTGGCCAGTTGGCCAATCTTTGTCTCCAAATTCTGAATTGTGGAATCTGTTCTTTGTTGAAATTGAAGATTTTGGACAGCCATTTGCTTGACAAGGTCCTCTAATGAAGGTGTATTGCTTTGCTGCTGATGTGGGTTGTTTTGCTGGTGCGGGCTGTTTTGTTGCCTAGGTTGTTGTTGCTGTTGTGCAGATGAATTCCCCCATCTCAGGTTGGGATGGTTTCTCCAATCGGGATTATACCTGTTAGACGACAAATCATAGTTGGCTTGAGGGGTGAATATGTTTGCTGCATATGCTTGAGGAGCATCAGCAACTGGATCGTCTTGCAAAGTAGGACATGAATCCGTAGGATGCTCTACAGAAGTGCAAATACCACATACCACTGGTTGGGCTTTACCTACTGCCAATTTCTTTACTAAAGATGTAAGCTCATCAAGTCTGCTTTCTAGATTCTTGTGGGAAGAAGCTTGAATCTCATTCACTCCCTTTGTCAAAACTGTTGAATTGCTTCTAGTTGTAAACTGTTGGGAATTAATGGACATGTTCTCAATCAAAGCTTTTGCCGCTTTTGGGGTCTTATCGACAAGTGCTCCCCCACTAGCAGCAGCCAAAATACTTCTATCCATAGGTTGCAAGCCTTCATAAAAATACTGGATGAGCAATTAATCAGAAATCTGGTGGTAAGGACAACTAGACACTAATTTCTTGAATCTCTCCCAATACTCATGTAATGATTCCCTGTCAATCTGTCTAATGCCACATATGTCTTTTCTGATTGAAGCAGTTCTTGAGGTAGGGAAGAATTTTTCTAGAAACAAATTCTTCAATTCATTTCAACTTGTAACAGAACCTGGCTGAAGGTAGTATAACAAATCCTTGGCAGCATCTTGAAGTGAGAATGGGAAGGCTCTCATCTTGATATGATCTTGTGACTCCTTGAGGTTTCATGGTAGAACATACTACATGGAACTCCTTCAAGTGTTTGTGGGGATCCTCACCTGCAAGACCATTAAACTTTGGAAGCAAGTGTATTAAACCAGATTTAAGTTCAAATAATACAGTAACTTCAGGATATTCAATACACAATGCATTATAAGTAACATCAGGTGCAACAAGTTGTCTTAAAGTTCGATTATTCATATCAGCCATATTGTGTAGCAAAATGTCACTTTTTTCACTATCACTATCTGACTCTCTATCTGACACGTTAGCACTAGCAGCAACTCTATTAAGTCTACGACGTAAATGAAAGGTCCTATCTATTTCAGGGTCAAGGGTGTGTAGATTTACAGAACTAGCCCTAGTCATGCATCATCATAACAATACAATGCAAAATCACAATTCTGAAAATTCCAACAATGTCCCTATTGTTAAAATAAGTGAAAAACCGAAAACACTATCAAATAAATCCAAAAAATATAAAAATACCACCAAAAATATCTAAAAATCAAATAAAGGCAACACAAATTTTTTTGGATTTTTTTGAAAATATCGAAAATTCAAAAAATTAAAAAAGTGGTCCAGATGAAGGAATTTGGGAATTTGAGCGTCAAATCCCATAATAAGTCACGTATAAGGGAGTCCTATTCCTTGATTTTTTTGTGTTTTTTGGCGAAAATTCGGGGCAATCCGAGACCGTCGCCTGAAAACCGAATTCTTTGGACTATCAACGTGCCTACGAGCTAGCACAAAGGAACAATTGTTAGGATGGTTAGTAATACTCTAAAACTGGTTAATATTGTTATCAGAGAGTCCCCGACAACGTCGCCAATTTGATCCGCTGTCGCACATGGATCAAATTGGCGCCGTTGAAAATAAGTGTAGAAAGGGGTAATAACTCGATTCGTTTCGCAAGAACTTCTGATATGATGATATTAACCGAGTTGAAATTCGAAATTGGGGGGTTTTTATAATGATTTAGTTTGAACAGATGAGCAAAACGATTAATCCACTTATTCGAGTTTCGGACCTATCACATATTCTATCAATGAGTTTTAATTAATTTCTAATTCGTGATTATATTCTTATTTGACTACAGAATTGATTAAACAAGCGTACAATCAATCCTACGTGAGTTTGGTTTCATTGACTGGATTAAACATCACAATCATCAAAATATTACAATTAACGATCAAGCGTCGCAAAATTATAATTCAATTAAATTAGAGATTGAAACCGAATTCTATCAAATAAAATTAATCGATCCTATTGAAATTCAGTTTAAGCAATCAGAATATCAATATAATCAAATGAACGAAAATAAAATCATGAATCAAAATCGACGGTATAACCTGAACCTCCAGGTGTGATGAAACTCTGAACTCGTGGATTAATCTAATGAAATTAGCCTTCCATAAAAAAGTTTATATAATTTTCTGGTCTTAATCCGAAAAACAAAACTGCCTAAGAAAGGAAAGAAACCCCAAATATATAGTGCTCGGGTTTTTGGGATTTTAAAACAAGTGACCCGCTATTTAAAATTATTACAAAGGTCCAGATTACGAAATCTGCAATTTAGGCCCAGTAGAGTTCGGCATTGAGATTTTATTCCAACACAAAAGTTGTAGCTCTTATTTTTAGCTTTCCAACGACTGTTTGCATGCTTTAATCTGATATCCATAGCTCAAGTAATGGCCTACAGAGCGAGCAGGGGTCAAATTGCAAATAACAAAATTATAATTCAAATTCAACCCAAAGTTTAGAAACAAGCTAAAAAATTATTCTAAGCTATAAAGTGATTTAAAAAAAAAACAAATTAAAAAGCTAGAAACATGTGCCCAAGTGCTATGATCACGGTTGCACCCGAGGATCAAGAGAAAACTGCATTTACATGTCTGTATGGGGTGTTTGCTTATCGGCGAATGTCGTTCGGGATGTGTAATGCACCTGCCACTTTTCAAAGGTGCGTGATTTCCATATTCTCTGATATGGTTAAGAAACAATTCAAAGTATTTATGGACGACTTTTCTGTCTTTGGTTTATCTTTTGATAATTGTTTGATTAATCTGTCTCTTGTATTAGAAAGGTGTGAAAAATCTAACTTGGTCCTAAACTGGGAAAAATGTCATTTTATGGTAAGAGAGGGAATTGTATTAGGCCACCGAATCTCCCACAAGGGGATCATGGTTGACAAGGCCAAAGTTGAAGTTATTGAAAAACTTCCCCTTCCTACCAACGAAAAAGGCATTAGAAGCTTTTTAGGCTATGTTGGATTTTATAGAAGGTTTATAAAAGACTTTTCAAAAATTGCAAAACCGCTTACAAACCTAATTGTGAAAGACACACCTTTCAAATTCAATGAGGATTGTTTGAATGCTTTTAACAATTTGAAAAATAAGTTGATAACTACCCCCATTATCACTGCACCTGACTGGTCACTAACTTTTGAAATCATGTGCGATGCTAGTGATAATGCTATCGGGGGAGTCCTGGGACAAAGAAAAGATAAGTTGTTACATGTAATCCACTACGCTAGTCATGTTTTGAATCAGGCACAACACAATTATGTCACGAATGAAAAAGAATTATTAGCTGTAGTTTATGCTTTTGATAAATTTCGATCTTATTTATTAGGATCGAAAGTTATTGTTTACACTGATCATGCTGCCTTGAGGTATTTGTTTACTAAGCAGGAATCGAAGCCAAGGCTACTCAGATGGATTCTATTACTACAAGAGTTCGATATTGAGATCCGAGATAAGAAGGGATCAGAGAACACTGTAGCTGACCACCTATCTCGATTGGAGAAAGTGGAGGAGGATGATGACACTAGACCGATTCGGGACCAATTTGCTGATGAGCACATCTTCGCAATTGCCAAGGCACCTTGGTTCACTGACTTTGCTAATTTTAAGGTAGGTGAGGCAATTCCATCTGATTTCACCTACCAACAACGAAATAAGTTTATCCATGATGCCAAATTCTATGTATGGGATGAACCCATTCTATACAAAAGAGGAGTGGATGGGTTGTTGAGAAGGTCTGTGCTCGAGGAGGAGCAAAAAGGTATTGTGGCACTGCTACAACTCTGATTATTGGGGTCATATTAGTGGTGATCGAATTGCAACAAAAGTTCTCCAATCAGGACTATTATGGCCTTCATTGTTTAAAGATGCATTCAACTATGTGAAGAAGTGCCGTCAATGCCATCGCACCGGTAACATTTCTAAACGGGATGAGATGCTTCAAAATCCTGTATTAGAAGTAGAAGTGTTTGATGTGTGGGGTATTGACTTCATGGGTCCATTCCCATCCTCATATGCAAAAGTTTATATTTTGGTGGCAGTGGATTATGTCTCAAAGTGGGTTGAAGCAGTTGCTACACCAACCAATGATTCGCAACAGGTCATCACATTTCTCGAGAAGAATATATTTGCGCGTTTTGGCGTGCCTCGAGCTTTGATTAGTGACGAGGGCACTCACTTTCTAAACCAGAAAATGGAGTACCTTCTAAGGAAATATAATGTGCGTCATAGCGTGGCAACCCCATATCACCCACAAACTAGTCGACAAGTTGAAGTATCCAACAGGCAGCTTAAGCGAATCCTTGAAAAGACAGTGAATGCTTCAAGAAAAGATTGGTCAACGAAACTTGATGATGCACTTTGGGCCTACCGAACAGCTTTCAAGACCCCTTTGGTATGTCGCCGTATCAAATAGTGTATGGCAAAGCCTGTCATTTGCCTCTCAAACTAGAGCATCGAGCATTTTGGGCGATGAAGTACTTGAATTTTGACTTGGTCAAGGCAGGCGAATCAAGAATTCTTCAGCTTCACGAGTTAGAGGAGTTCCGGAATTTTGCATATGAGAACACCAAGATATATAAAGAAAAAACCAAGAAGTGGTATGACAAAAAAATTAAATTCAAGGAGTTCCAAGAAGGAGAACTAGTTCTTCTGTTCAACTCAAGATTAAAGTTGTTTCCAAGAAAACTAAAGTAAAGATGGTCGGGCCCTTTCAAAATAATCAAGGTATTCCCATCCGATGCGGTGGAGTTGAAAGATACACACTCAAACCGGAGTTTCAAGGTGAATGGACAAAGACTCAAACCTTACTTAGGGGGAGAGTCAAAACTTTCAATGGAGTCCATCAATCTGATCACCACTTGAAGAGTGGAATGTCAAGCTCAAGACACTAAACGAGCGCTTATTGGGAGGCAACCCAAATTCGTATCCTTTTAATCCGTATCCTTTTTAGTTTCTTCTTCTTTTTGTGTATTTCATTCTCATTTTAATTCCTTCAGTTTTTTTCTTTTCGTTATTAATTGCTAGTTGTATTCGTTCTTGATGTTCCGTATGCTCAAGCTACCAAAAGGTGTTCAGGGAGTGAAGTTTGTTGTGTCAATTAGGCCATTCCGCTCCCCAAGCGTATTTTAGCACTGCATCCCTGCCAATCAGCGTCTTAAGCGCGCCCCAAGCGCATTTCAGCGCTGAAGCACTGTGAACCCGCGCCGCAAGCGTTTTTTCTGTCCATGTGGGTATTGAAACCCTTGCCCCTCAAATTTTTCCCCAAACCCCTTTCCCCCACAATAGTCCACTGGTACGTATATCTCTATCACTTCCCCAAGTCTAGTTCTCAGCTCAACAAAGGTAAGTCTTCCTCCCCTATCTCTATTATCAAGTAAGTTTTCTCGTAGTGTTACTCTCAACTCCTTCATGTCCTTCTCGATGAATGTGGTTTGTCTAAATTCGAATTTATGCTAGTAGTAGGGATTGTTCATTGATGCCTGTGGGTTGTCTGAATTCGAATTTGTGTTAGTGTTAGTGGTAGAGATTGCTCCTTTATGGTTGTGGATTGTTCACTTATTTCATGCTTTGTTTTGAATACAGAATCTGTAATGCACTCCAACTTTTTGAGAAAATGACACAACCACTTTTGCATCTTAATTACCACAAAATCTGTAATGCACTCCAACTGTTTGAGAAAATGAAACAACCACTTTTGAATCTTAATTTGTCAACGGTCAATCTATGTGCATTGTTATTATAAAAATACATGTTTTTGATTATGCAAAAGACCAATGGTGATGATGATCAAAGCAACAAGCTCAAAAAGAAGAAGTCTACAAAAATCTTATTGATAAATTAATAATCTTCTCATAATAGATGTTTTATGTAAAGGTAAATGATACAACCCATAGTTCAAACACAATGAGAACCTCACATCTTTGCATATGCATAAAAAGTATTTTCAAAAATCAAAATTACATTTACAAAGTGTTAAAATTAATATTTTTGACAAAATACAAAGGTGTATTCGAATACAACATATTTCAAAGAATCCAATCATGCACTCTTGGACTAAACACATTGATATACGTCATCATTTTTTGCGCGATCATGTGCTTAAAGGAAATGTTGAAGTAACCTTTGTGGATACTCACAACCAATTAGCGGACATCTTCACAAAACCTCTTCCTAAAGACTCCTGTTACAAAATTCGAAGAGAACTTGGTATCTTAAGTGAAAATGATATTTAAATACAAGGTACTTTGTCATCATTGTTCAAAGTTTATAAGATTGCTCTTGATAGCATGTTAGAATTAAGTCATCTATGTTTAAATTGTTCTCCAATATGTTTACCTGTCCTTACATTTGTGATTATATGCATTAATTTGTATGCTCAAAGTAAAAAATTCATTCCTTTCATAATAATTCGAAATTGTAGCTGAATACAAAGTATAGGTAATCGAATACACAATTTTCCAGATTTTCTTGTATTCGAATACAATATCAGTGTAGTCGAATACAAATTCCCCAGATACATTTGTATTCGAATACATCACGGGTGTGGTCGAATACACCTTCGGGTTTCTCTGTCATATATAAAGCTGCTTCTGTTCTTTTGCCGTATCCTTCAAAATTAGGTATTCGAATACAAGCATCCCTCTCCCGTTCCAAAAATTTTCAACCTCCTTTACTTCGATTGGTTACGAACTTTTTACTTATTTCAACCAAAATCAACTTCTCCTCATCTCCTTCATTCAGATTTCACGAACCAAAACCCTAAAACCCCATTTACTCTCATATATGTCAAAATCCTCTTCAAGCATCATGGACGCACGCAAACGAGGGCCAAGAACTAAGCATGCATCAGTGGATCCCTCAAAGAAAAGAACAAAGAGCACCAATATCACGCATTTGTCTCGCCTCTTACACACACCGGACGAAATTGCTCGGTTTCGCACCATCTACTCCGACAAGCGGCTTATCATTCCCAAAATCAGTACTTTAGACTTTTTTTCTGCGTTTAAATTTCCTGCTTTACTTAAAGCTCAACATGTTGAAGAGTTTATTGGATACAAGGGTCCTATCTATCCCGATTTAGTTAGGGTCTTTTACTGCAATCTGACTAGAGATGGAAAAATGCTAAAATCTCGTGTTAAGGGAAAAACTATTGAACTCGATTCAAAAATCATTGGGGAAATTTTGAATATTCCCTTCGAAGGTCAGAAAACTAGTCCTAACAATTTGTGTCAATGGTCTGGTGTTCCTAAATAAGATGCTTATGTGGCTCTTTGTCGATTTGATAAACACACTATGGAACAAAAGAGAATTCAAGCAAGTTCAAAATTTGCAAAGCAACGATATGGTGTTGGTAATCTTACTGTTGATTATCGTTTGCTCCATTATTTCTTAAGTTACATTTTGGTCCCAAAAGCTGGTAACTACTCCTAGATTTCAGAGTTTGAACTCCAGATCATGTACTACATGTTCGAAGGCCTTCCACTCAACTGGGCTTATTTTGTTAAATCAGTCATGTTTCAATCCAGAGAAGTTGTTGGGTTGCCATACGCCAAGGAGGTCACTCGCATTCTCGAACACTTCGGGGTGGACTTCTCTAAGGAAGTTTTGTATACCATCACTAAGGACAATTTGCTCGATTTAAGTGTCCTTCCAAGCATGAAAATCGTTTGGCATGAACCACTTCAGAAATACATACATATGAGTGACCTTGGTCAAACATCTGCTGCTGCTCCTGACGGCACTCCTGCACCTGATGCTGCCCCCGCAGATGATTATGACGAAGATACTACGTCTGATGATGATCATGTGTCTAATTGCATGGTTATGGCCAAACTTGACTCCCTCCAGACCTGCCTCACCGGATTCACCACCTCCGTCGATGCTCGCTTTCAGGCTATCGAATCCACCATCGCAACTAACCATAGCAGCATGATCCACGAGATGTGTATCTTATCAGACAAAATTGATCATCTCCATCTCCCTCCTGGCCGTCACTAATCCATGTTTAGTTTCCTAGGCTTAGTTTACGTTTCATTTCCTAGGTCCCGCTTCTTTCCTTTTAATGTTTTGCTGTTGAACTTTTCTGTTGGTTTTTAAATTGGATTCTGTGACATTATCTGTGATTTGCTCGTTGATTCTGTGACATTATCTGTAGTTTGCTTGTTTATTCTGTGACATTATCTATTGTTTGCTCGTTTATTATGTGAACTCTTTTTGGCTTCTTATGCATCTATTCCATTTTATTACTTGGCTTTTTCTATATATTATTGCTTGTCTTCTTCTTTTTGATCATGTCAAAAGGGGGAGAAAATATGGTACTTTGTTGTCTATAAAACATAAATGTAGGTCCTCAACAAACATATTCAATTGATCATCCAACAAGGAAGTACGCATAAATTACGGGGGAATATGATGCAATCTCTCCACAACAACAAAAGGTTTTGTCATAATCAAAAAGGGGGAGAATGTAAAATACATGTTTTTGATGATACAAAAGATCAATGGTGATGATGATCAAAGCAACAAGCTCAAAAAGAAGAAGTCTACAAAAATCTTATTGATAAATTAATAATCTTCTCATAATAGATGTTTTATGTAAAGGTAAATGATACAACCCATAGTTCAAATACAATGAGAACCTCACATCTTTGCATATGCATAAAAAGCATATTCAAAAGTCAAAATTACATTTACAAAGTGTTAAAATTAATATTTTTGACAAAATACAAAGGTGTATTCGAATACAACATAGGTGTATTCGAATACAGATGAAAATTGCTAAGTTAGTAGCAAAAACCTCTCAACTGTATTCGACTACAACCTGATGTAGTCGAATACAACCATCAAGTCAGTGGCAAAATTGGTACAAGTGTATTCGACTACACCATCTTGTATTCGAATACACATTGAAATTTTTTGAATTTTCTAAACGTTACAATGAGGTGTATTCGAATACACACATCATGTATTCGAATACAACTAGAAGCAATGCAATTTTTCAGTTCTGAAATCACTCTAAATCATTGCAATTGTTCCTCAAACCTCTTGGATCAATAGCCACGAATCTGAAGAGATGTTTATGGACTATAAATACACCATAACTTCAGCTTCAAAAACAACAATCCTACTACACAACTTTAAAGACTTTGACCAACTTTTCTGAATTTTTCTCAAAGTCATTTTTCATAAATTCAAGTACTAGCATATCATTTTCATATCCTTAACTGAGGTTCCCAAAGTACTTGAAGCAATCTTGGATTGTTATCATTCTACCTCTTTATTATTCCTATACTCTTATCAAAATCACAGTGTTTGTAAAAAGAAAGTAGTACTTTCTTTAAATAGTTTTATCTAAGATAATAGTGTACTATCCTAGAAGATTTGTTAGAAGTTTGTAGCAAAGGTCCTAGGGTGGGACTTGTACATATTCTGACAATAGTGAAGAAATCTCTTGTGGTGTGCAAGAGGACTGGATGTACCCTTGGTTATAAGGGGAACCAGGATAATTCTGCTGTGTACATTTCTTTACTGCCATTTACTCTTTCACTTACTATCCTTAAACACAAAAATCGATCACTTAAATTCTAAAAATAAGGAAAACTCCTAAACACCTAATTCACCCCCCCCTCTTAAACGCACATCTATACTTACAATTATCTTTCGGAATTTTGTTGGATAAATTCGGGGCAACTACTGTGGTTGTTTTGCCAAGGGGACGCATGCTCAATCTCATTCTCTCTAACCTTGAATGTTTTGAATCCTGGATGTGCTTAATTGTTTTGCAGGACCTAATGGTAGCCCAACATAAAGCAGAACGCAATAAGGTCACAAATACATCGTCTTCCCAATTACACGATACGTTTTTATTCAAGACCATGGCAACACAAGAGTTTCATGCCAAACTCCCCACGGTGAAGAAGTTTGTGAGTGAGAAAAAAATTTGAGTTGTTAGAAAATGAATTTATTGACATCCAGGCGATGATTGCGGGCAGAGGACGGGAGAAGTTGACCACATTTGTTACCAAAGCAAGCAAACCACTAGCAGTGGAATTCTTCTCCAATGCCTCTGATCTGAAGTCTGACACACCAATTCCACATAATTAATTTGTGAGTTACGTGAGAGGAAAAAAGGTGCCCTTCATGCCTCAAGTCACAAATTAAATCTTTGGCCTACCGAACTATAAGGACTGCCGCTTTCAAGCAATGGAGGACAACCTCATAAAGATAGACACTCGGGAGATCTTATACATCTTATGCAGACCAAGCACAGATTGGGTACGAAATAATGATGGCACACCTCAGAAATTGCGCTCGTTGGATCTCACTCCAACTGCAAAAGCATGGAGTACCTTTGTTCATCATACGCTGCTGCCATTTTCAAATGTATCAGAAATAACAGTTCAGAGAGCATGTCTACTAGCTACAATCTTGAAGGGTGACAGAATTAATGTAGTCATGTTGTTAGCTCATGATCTTTGCGGGACAGCAATTCTTGATCCTCCGGCAGGCTACTTCAATCATGCTTCCCTGATAAACAAACTCTGTGAGCAGGTGTGAGTGTCACCTAAACAGGGTGAAGAAATGGTGAAACCTGCTACCCCAATCACTGCTAAGTGGATAGAAAATACTCTGTAGCTCCACAAGCAGTGATGCCGACAGCAAAAAATACTGATCCACAGGGGGCACATGACCTTCCTGAACATCCATCACGGCTCTCCATCGAGAAAGATTTGGCAGGCTGGAAACTATGATGGAACAATTGAGGATCGATCAGCGAGATGGACAGGCCATAATAGAACTTGGGATGACAAATCTCTATCGCGCTTTTGCTTCATCTCAACAGTCACCAGGAGGCATGTTTTCTTTTCTTTGTTTTTTTTTTTTTTTTTTTTTTTTTTTTTTTTTTTTTTTTTTTATGTTATTTCTCTTGCTTTTCTTTCTTTCCTTTCACTAAATGTGTATTATGATGAAGAAGTTGTAATAACTTGCATTTGATCTTAAGTTCTGTTTGGGATTTTGAAATCTAAATTCTATCTCTTTGCTCATGTTATTGCTTAATTCGCAAGTTTCACTAATGCATACATTGTTGATTACTTTGTGGTTGTAGAAGTCTAACTTGCCATCAATTTTTCAAAAAAAAAAAATTAAACTTTTCAGTGACATGTTTGGCCTTATTTTGAAATTTCATACTCTCTCTTATTATCCTAGTTGTGAGCTTTTGGGCTAAACACTTTAATTTATTGTTGTGTGATTATCTAGACATGTGTTATCCCTTCAGAACTTGCACTAATTCTGACTTGCATCACTTGTCATTTATGCATACACTGAGGCAATTTTGTTTGGTCGTTTGAGCCTTTCTAACTACTCAATGAAAATGTAATCCTTTGCTATCCCCTTTGAGCCTTGCCCTTTTCTTTCAGTTACAAGCCACATTACAAACCAAAGACCTGACTTTAATTACATCACCTTACTTGGAGTTAGGTAGGAAATTTTTTGTCTTGTCTTGGTAAAATTCTAAGTTTAGGGTTGCCCATGGGATAGCATCCTTTTAAGTTTGGGGTGGTGGTTCTCAAAAAAAAAAAAAAACAAAATCAGTTTGTGTACTTTGATAAATAACATCGTGGTTCTTTTGTCAATGTTTGTGAATCTCCACAATAAAAATGTGAAAAAAAAAAGGTAAAATAATTTGAAAATGTGTACCTAACTCCAAGTAGTAAAGTGTATGTGTTTGTTGCATTGTGTTCGCTAACTAGAATTTTTTCAAGCCTATGGTAGCGTGATGCATGTTCTAGGATTTGAGTGATAAATTCAAAACCCTTCTAAACACTTGAGAGAAATTTTGGTGAGATTGTGTGAGGAGAGAGTTGAACTTGATGAATGAATGCTAAAGTGTACAAATTGTGTTCTTTTTTTTTTTGTAAACAACCATGGAGCATCATTAATGTTTTGTAGTAGCTAGGACTTTGAGAATTGAGTTTGATGTGATTTGAGAAATTGAGTTTAAGTTTGCTCTTAACTGCATCATTAATTTCGTTTTGATGTGATTTGTTACTTTGTTTTAGTGTAGTGCTGAATTTTGGTGAGAAATCAACATGGCATATGTGGTGTATTTCAGCCATATCTGGAGTTTTTGATGTCCAATTGGAGTCAAACCAAGTGCAAATGAAAGCTAAGATCCATATCTACAACTTTCATGAAGACATCAAAACGAAATTCGAACTCAAAATAGGAGAAACATGCACTAAACTCCAGGTAGAAGATGATGTACGCTTGAAGCGCGTTCGATCCGAAGCGCACCCGAAGCGCATTTCGCGCTGATGCCACTGTCATTTCACCTTTGAAGCGCGTGACGCGCAAAGGAACATATTAAAACTCGTTTTTGTCACTTTTGAGGCATCTTTTTGGCTATTGGAAAGTTGGGAGACTTGTGCCCTAGCAGAGAAACTCAAAGACGGCCGTTTCTAACATCATTGGAGTAGTTTTATCAAGAATCATTCATGAATCATTCTTGTAATTCTTCTTTAATCCCTATCTTTTGTATCTCTGTCATGAGTAGCTAAACCCTATTTGTTAGGGATGAGTGTAACAAGATGAAATCCTTATTTTTCTGATTTGATTTCTAGTTATATGAATGAGTTTATTGAATTATTTTTCCCATCTCAGTGCTTAATGCTTTTTATTGTTTGATCAACATTAAAATGTTCTACGATTCGTATTTTGAAACGAAAATGGACTTTACGAATGCTTGAGATGAGAAATTGATGAATTTGTAGTCTAGAGATAGATGCAGGTCATGAAACCAATTAAATTAGTTGCAAAGGCAATAGTTTAACAAGAGAATTCCTGTACGATAAGGCTTAATTCTAATCTTAAATCCACTAAGGAATTAGGGGTTACTTTGGAATTAAAGGTTCTGTCACTAAGACATTAGGGCAAGAATAATAACGAGAATTCGGTAATAGTTCATTAAAGGAATTCAGTAACTAGGATCAAATTAGACACCAAGGTTGGATTCGAAGTGAAACTCATCTCTGACATCTTTCTCATTATAAAGGATCAATTTTATTACTGTTGTTAATTTTAAATATTATTTCAATCAATTCGGAAACTTTTTGTTCAATTTAGTAATTAAATACAACTCGATAGTAAAACACAATCCTTGAGTTTGACACTCGGTACTACCGTTTTATTATTACTTGCAACGATTCAATACACTTGCTAAAACGCTATCACCAACCCAACAAAACTTCTAATGTTCGTAACAGTTTTGACCATTTCCAATCAACTATTACTTTTACCTTGGGTAGATAGACAACAATTCCTTCCTTCAAGATCACATGCGCCTCAGAAAATTAACCTCCTCCAATCAAAATCGACACTTCGACAAGTTATCATACACCTATGTCTCAAGTTCCTCTAAATTCTTAGAATAAATGAGAGTGTTGTAAATGAATATTGCCATGACCTTGTCCAAAAATTGGTGAAATATACGATTCATTTAATCTATGAATATTGCCGGTGCATTTCTCACTCCAAACGACTTCATAAGTTAATCGTTTTTCCTTATATCGTTAAAATATATTCTTAGGAATATCCTCTGTTTTAACTCGAATTTGATGATACTCAAATTTCAAATCAATCTCAGAGAATATCACAACTCTTTTAAGTTGCTCCATAAGGTCGTTGATGATACCCAGATTGCATGAAGTTGGTCCAATGGATATCAATTCTTAATAATAGTTTTGTTGAGTTGTCTATAGTCTACACAAAATCCGACGGGAGGTCTTTTAAGGGGTATACAAATCAAATTAACAATAATTTTCCTACCTAGTACAAACATAGGACAATACATGCATGCAGTGTGCATATTTAATGTGTTGTATAATTATCTGCATCTTATACTATTGATGGTTCGTGTAATGATTAATGATGATTTACCTATGTTATATGTGTTATTGAGTGCATGTAGTCATCATGATATTTTGGAATGATGGTTATCTGCTAATTGTTGTGTAAGTCTCTATTGTGCATATTTTGCTATTTTTATGTGTTTAATATTTGATTCTCATATGTACAAGCATTTTTCATATGATCAACGAAGTACGACACTCAAAATAGAGTTCCAATTGTTGAGTGATTGTTAGACTTAGGATACTTGGTCCTTGATATATTTCTAAAATATTTAATTATGTAATAAATTTATTGAAATCACATAATTTGTGATGTCTTTGTTTATAGTCATATGAAGTTTTTATATTAGTCGAAGTATCTATTTTAAAGTTTTTATTTTTTTCCTCTATTTTTGTGTGTTTTGGGAAAGGGGTGTCACATGCACCATTTTTAATATATTTTTAGTTTAATTCATTAAAAAAATTGATTCAATTCAATTAAAAATATTTCTTTGGCAAACTCGAAATTTAAAACAACTTTAAATTTGTTACTCCACATCTTCTAAGGAATAAGTAGTTATATTAGACACAACCACCAAACATATCAAAACAAATAAAATTAAATTAAAAAAAAATAAAGAACATATTTATGATTTATAATTGATTTAAATATATTTTTAGATCCTACAAATATATCATTTTTTATTTTTCGTCCTTGTAAAAATATTTTTCTTTGTCTTTGTAATTTAATATACATTTTACTTATGGTCCTTTGCATTTTGTTTTTAATAGGTTAAGAGTGCATAATATGCGTGTGTTTAATCTTGCATTATAAGGTAAATTGTTTTAGAGGTTAAGGATGGCTAGTGGTATAAAGTGTCGTCTCATAAATATGGTCTAAAGGCTTGGTGTGTCGAGTGGGATCAATATGCTTTGGGGGTGGTTAGTTTTCTAGTAATTTATGTTATTAGAGATGGCCTAACAACTTCTTTTTTTGAAGGATACGTGGGTTGGTGGTTTGGAACTTATAGTGATATTTTTTGCAAGTTATTTAGTCTCGCTTATGATAAAAATATTTCAATGTCTAGTATGGTTTTGAGAGAGGTTAGGATTGATGGTGTGGATTGACGTTGGAGGAAAGCTTTGTTTCAATGGGAAGATGATTTACTTCGGGAGTGTGCTAATGTTTCTTTTCTGGAAAATGTGAATGATAGATGCATAAGGGAAATGATCGTTGTGATGAATATACCGTTAGAGGAGCTTACAAAATGTTATGGAGAATTTTGTTGTCACTCCTTATCCATTTTCTAATATAGTTTGAAATAGGATGGTTCCGCTAAAGGTGTCGCTTTTTGAGTGGAGACTTTTGAATTATAGGTGTCGCTTTTTGAGTGGAGACTTTTGAATTATAGGTTTCCTATTTTGGATTATTTGTCTCGTCGTGGAGCTGTGCTTTCTAATTTCTGTATTGATGGATGTGGTTGTGTGGAATCTTCTTTAGATGTATTTTTAATTTGCCCCCTTTTTGGGTGTGTAGAATTCAATGGTGGACTAATCCTTTAGACTCTTTTGAATTTTATTACGTATGGTTCATTCCATTCTTGATGTGTGGAGGTCATTTGGTTTTTCTACGTTCTGTATCATCGTAATTATGTTATTTTCTTTATTCTTGACACGTTTTGTGTTTTGAATAAAGTGTGGTTTATAATATATATGAGGATGTATCAGGCGAGAGGAGTTTTAAAATGAGAAAGTGAGATGACTAAATTTTGACCATACAACTATACATATATGATTATGATTAAAAGTTATTTAAATAGCACAGGATCACTTAAACATGCCAGATTAATTTTTATTCTAATTTTAACAATTCATAATTTAATCAAACTAATAATTATTCATCTCTTCTTATTATAAAAGTACACATTCGTCAAAAAGAAAATAAAAAGTGATTAAAAATATTTATAAAAGTACACACTCGTCAAAAAGAAAATAAAAAGTGATTAAAAATATTTGGGCCAATAAAGTAGTGGTAAAGTATGGAAAAAACTAACCGTGGATATAAAGGTATTTTCATTTTATCACATCGGAAAGTGCTTTCCCTTTGGTTGATGTCATGGAATCTAACTTTAAAATAAATAAATCCATAATAAAATATTATTATGTTATCATAACAATGAAAAAAATATTGTCTTTAATTCTTAGTTCAACTAATAAATATTAATATATTTAAAATAAATGTTATATTTTGAATTTAAATTCAAAATCTTACAGTTATATAAATTAATTATGATATATTTACTATCTCTACTAAAAAACTAACGAAAAAAATAAAAATAAAGTTGTATTAAATAGCATAATTGATCATCAATTTTGTCACTTATTCAGTAGGCCCTGAGAATCCCTATAGCTTTTAACAATTATTATTGTACAGTATTGTCATGTGCATAGTTCCTTCCACTAAAATCTCATTTATCACAATCATCCTCGTCAAAGTTTTATCATCATTTATATATATACTATATACCCAAAAAATGTGTTATCATCATCCTCAATCATCTTTCAATTTAACTTGGTTTTGATTGGCATTGCGAAGGATGATTTTGACACGTATCATTTGGAACCATATGTACCGTGATCTCCACCAAAAAGTGTATAATTGGGATTTACATTAGAAATAGAAATTGTATACATTAATTTAAATCCCAAAAATTTATATTTACACAAATTTACGAGAGATATTTAAATATGATCGATTTTGTGGTATCTAATTTAAGTATTTTAATTACACAAATGTCCTAAATCGAAATTCGATGACCGATTCAGGGCGCTCGTTGATGATCGGAGCACTCGATTCTATTGTTTGTCGAAGCATCGATTGACTATAAGGTGGTAATCAGAGTGAATTTAACGAAAATAGAGGAAATGTGTTGGAACATAGAAGTGATATTGTGTCAATGACAATTGGTTATTTGGTACTCTTACACTAATTAGTCATTGAGAGTATAAGTGACTTTTAAACATACCCAAAAAGATTATGGACCTATTTGTTATATATTTTAAAAAAGTAATTTTGAAATTGAGTAATTTAAAGATTTTTTAAAAAAAAAACTAGAAGTTATTTTGTGTTTGTATTTCATAGTTAACTGTCATAAAAAATGATTTTTTTAGAAATTAATGAAAACAGCTTTTTTTTTTAAGCAATTTTTAGATTATTTTCAAATTTCTATTTTATAAAAGTTGTATAAAAGAAATGAAAACATTTAAAAGTGATTTTTTTTTTGTAAAATTGTTTTTTTATTTATAAAATTGTAACAGATGATGATATCGTTTCCTTGTATAAATCATAAGATTATAATTAAAAAACTATGAATTTTTTTTATTATAAATAGAATATAAATCCATTTATAAGAACTCAATAAACACTAAGATTTAGTTAGCCAAACATTTACGCGTCTAGGTCCTTTTGTTTAAGAAAAGAATCAATATAAAATACATTAAAGAATACTTTTAAGAGATTTTTATTAAAAGGAAAAGCTAATTTATGCTTCACATATTTTTACAATACTTTTTTAAATAAAAAATTAAGGTGCAAAACTACTTAGGGATCTCAACTATATTAATACCCCTAGACATCCATTTATAATTTGCAACACCCCAATCAGTGGTATTAATAATGATAAACAAAATAAAATTTGGGAGATTTGGCCAATATCCAATTGGTCAATTGTCTCATTAAAAACCCTTCTTAAAAAATATCATGGGATAAAAACCAAAAGAGGGAAAAAAAAGAGTGCAATAACCAACAATAGACACCAAGTCTTGGAAAAACTAAAAAATTAGGAAGTCCTATTCTATTACATAACAAATCTTCTTTAATGTCAGAAGGCATACAATCATGCCAAAATTAGTTATGATAAACCTGCCTTAACTAATTTATCTACACAATTGTTACCCTCTAGATAAATATTAGTGATCATTCTAGAGTGGGGACCTCTGGTAAATTGATCAATTTTCTCTAGGACACAACATTTTGATGAATAACTTGAGCATTATAAGCATACTTGAAGGTTAACAAATTAAAACTAGTGTTATTCAAGACAATAATTGGGATAGTAGCATTTTTTTATATCAATAACAAGAGTTGGATATCTCAACTCAATGTCATTAAAAATAAGCCATTTATCATAATGAACAAAATTAGCTACCTTGCTTGTGAGCAGAGGAACATCATCGTTAACATCATCGTTAGAAATTTGCAAGAAATCACAAACAATGTATCCAAGCCAATTATGTGACCAGAATTTAATAAAATCACCATTACCAATTTTCTAAGTTGCGCTTTGCTGAATTCTATCATACATACTCTTCATGTCATGCCAAATAGAAGATCATAACCCATTGAGAATTGAAATTAATCATATCTCAACAAAGCTTCAAACAACCAACTTTATTAATATTTGAAATGTTTCTAATACCAAGCCCTCCGTTAGCAAGGGGAGAGCAAGTTTTAAGCTAAGAGCAAGTAGAAAACTTGTGACATGTCATAACAAAGTTTCTAATACAAGCTTCCAAATTTTTAATGAGACTTATAGGCAATGAATAAATTATAAAACTCTAGATCAACATACCATGCACAATTTATTTTACAAGTTGAATTATTCTCATCATAGATAAGAGATAATCCTTCCAAGTTGACAATTTGGACTTGATTTTTTCAATTATAGGTTGAATATGACAAACCTTTGGCTTACCTTTGAACATGGGAACCCCCAAGTACTCAAAAGGTAAAGATCCCATAGAATAGCCAAGCATATTAGCAATACAGTGAAGTCTAGTATTATTAATAGCATAATCTTGCCCTTTGGAGGATGGATCCATTGACCAGAGTTAAATCCAAACTCATGGAAAATATCACAAATAATTTTTTAATAGACCCTTTATAAAAGACCATGATATCGTCAACAAAAAAGACATGACTAGGAATAAAAATACCTATTTGATCGGTTATATCCATCAATTTACCAGTATCAACCATCCTAACTATGCTCCTACTGAGAACATCTTCAATAATACAAAATAGAAGCAGAGACAGAGGATCCCCATGACACACTCCTTTAGTGCAATTAAAAAAGTCCATCTCCTTACCATTCACCAACAGGAAAAGCTTTGCAAACTTAAGAATTGAAGTTATATAATTACAAAATGTATTGTTAAATCCAAAATCCTACAACATTTGAATCAGAAAGACCCAGTTAAGAGTGTAAAAACCCTTCTTGATATCAATCTTAAGAGCTAAATTACCACCAAATGGTATTTTATCTAAAAAATAGGCAGCCTATGAAGTAATGTAAATGCATTCTTAAATATGTCTTCGCATAATGAAACCTTTAGTGTTTTGAAACGATTTTGGGAGCAATGATAGCCAATTTATCGGCAAAAAACCTTTGAAATCACCTTAAATTTGAAGTAAAATCTACTTTTAACACACTGGGGTTTATCAATTTATTAATAGTAAGAGATTTTGAGAGCAATGAGAGGCAATCTATCAATCAAAACATTTGATCCAACAATATTAAACAATGGTGATTCTATTTTTTTTTCCAGACCATTGCAACAAAGAAGAAATTTTGTGCATCAACTATGAGTTTTTTTAAATTTTTCTAAAGAACATTAAGTGACATGAACTAAGTTATTTAAACTAAGAAAACATAATTTAAAGATTAAAAA
>JBBPBQ010020322.1:13905634-13922939 GCA_037974755.1 Cicer yamashitae
AAAAAAAAAAAAAAAAAAAGATAAATTCTTCGGTACATTCTTAAATTTAGAATGTACGGATACATGTATGACATTAGATATTTAGTATATTCATTAGATAATATCATGCACTGTTAACACAAATGTTTTTATTTTTTAAAATAATCACATTTAAAAAAACAGTATATATTAATATTATATAATTTAAATATTTATTTTTATTTATAGATATTTAATTATTATTCATTAAAGTTTGCAGTTTCTGAACTCGGGTCCATGATTATGTTGAGGTGTTTAAATATCGAAATTAGAATTGTTAAATCATAATTAGTATAATTAGATTAGATTGAGTCGTTGAATCATAAAAATTTGATTTTCTAGGTCATAGTAAGTCTAATTTCGTTAGATCATCAAAATTAGAATTTTTTAACTAAATAAACCAAATATAACTTAGAAATTCTAATTTTAATGATCCAACAGTTTAATTTAAACTAATTACACAAACAATTACTAATAAGTCCAAATTTTGATGATCCAATAGTTCATTCTTAAACTAACTAATACTTAAAGATTATAATTTGTATGCTTCAACCATTCAGTTTAATTAGATTAAATTGAACTGTTGGATCATCGAAATTAAAATTCATAAGTCTTAGTCAGCCTAATTAGTCAAAATTGAAATGTTGATTCATCTAAATAAGAATTTATAAGTAATTACTAATGTAATTAAGTTATATCTAACTGTTAGATCATTGAAATTATAATTTCTAAGTCGTATTTAGTCTAATTGGTTAAGAATAAACTGTTGGATCATAAAAAATATAAATTATAAGTTGTTGTTTGTTTAATTATGTTAGATTAAACCATTGGAACATCGAAATCAAATAACAATGGTTGGAACCACATTTTAGATGATCTAAGAGTTTAATATAATATAATTAGACTAACAATAATTTAGAAATTCTATTGACGATGATCCAACGGTTCAATCAAACCTAATTACACTAATTATGACTTAGAAATTATAATTTTGATAATCCAACGACTTAATCTAATATAATTAGGCATATTATGACTTAGAAATTGTTATTTTAACGATCCAATAGCTAAATCTTAACAAATTTAAATGCTTCAACGATACAATGGTTTAATTTTAACTAATTAAGCTAACAATGACTTAGAAATTCTAATTTTGACGATCTAACAATTTAATCTTATCTTGTTTGAATAATGATGATTTAGATATTCTAATTATAATACTCCAACGGTTCAATATAAACTAGTTAGTTTAACAATTACTTAAAAATTTTAATTCCAATTATCCCACAATTTAATATTAACTAATTAGACTAACTATATTTATATTTTGTATCTAAATAGTGTTTTAAAATGAATTTATCTAGTGTATTCCCGGAGAATAAATATGTGTGTTTATATGTTATAGTTTTTGTGTTTGAATTCTCTTTTAGGTGGTTATGAATTGTTAACGAATTCTAAAAATAATATTAAATTAATATAATATATATTAAATTTGCGAACAGACTTGTCATAGTCTTCACTGTGGTCCACAGCCACGCTCATATATTTCAAACTAAACTTTTTCATTTTCTTTTACTTAACATTGTTTCTTTTTTTATTTTTTGTCAACATTTAACATTGTGTCTATGTCGCTCATTTTCTTATATGCGTGTTGGTCTCTCTTATCTTTGAAGTCGAGAAATTTTTTTAAATAAAAAATTAGAATGTCAAGTCATCACATGATAGAAATGACATATTAAAAAATTAGCACTTATGATTTACAGCACATTAATAAATATAATAAATTTCAAAGAAAAAAGATAAACAGTATTATCTAAAAAATTCAAGGGATATAATTAAGATGAAAGAAAAAAGAGCGCAATATAACACAGTAGACATTAGAAATAAACCTAAGAGAAATATTAACTAAAACAGTAAAAAAAAATGAAATCGATTACAATTAAAGTTATTCTAAATACAACAAGGAGATACATCCCACCAAGTAAAACGACAAATATAAAAACCAACATTATAGTAAAACTGTCAACATAACATACGTCTTGCATTTCCTATATAAGAAATGTGGAACGAACATTTGTCTTAAAAAAAATATATAATTCAATCATCTAGTATTCAATTTTTAAGTTATAAACCTACGATTAGAGAAATATTGAAGAATATTTATCTTTGAAAATGAGATATTTAACCACTTCTTAAAAATGAAGGTAGTAAGAAAATTATCTCCAGTGATTTGGAAACGTAATAGCTAGCATATCTTTTGAGCCTAACATTCCAACCAAGATGGCTTATTTGATATTCTTAATGCTTTGACTAATTAATTAGCTGATAGCTCAACTAGTGCATCTCTTGACTAAGCTTTATCAATTCACTTTGATTGTTTGCTAAAATTGAGTAACACTTGAGTTTGTTTGATTCCTAGAATAGTAAGTACAAATAAAATAAAATATGATATTATAGAGTTATGGATCACAATTTTTTGTATTTCCGTGTGTTTATTGATTGATATACAAGACAAATAATTTTGCACTACATATTGTTTGATATGTCTATGTAGTGACAAAATAATATAATTTTTACTATAATGTTTATGAGTAAATATTAATAAAGGATAGGGAGGAGAAAAAATAATGCAAAGATAGTAAAGGAGAGGAGAGAAAGAGAGATGAGAAAGAGAAGAGAGACATGAGAAAAATAGAGAGACATAAAAGATTAAAGAGAGAGAGAAGGGCATGAGAAAGTATGGAGAGAAAGGGAGTGAGACGTGAGAAAATAGATAGAGAGATAAAGGGAGAGAGAAGAGATAAAGAGAGGGAGAGACATAATAGATAGAGAGATATGAGGAGAAAAGAAGAGAATGAGAGAGACATGAGAGAGTAGAGAGAGATAATAATATTTGTAATATTATAAAAAATATTTTAATATTTTTGATAGTTTGTAATTGAGATAAAAATGTTGTAACATGATTTAATGATTTAAAGAGAGACAAGAATTTTCTTTTTTGTCTACTCCCTTGTCATCAGCTTTATCCAATCCCATGACTAGTTTTTAAATTAAATAGGATACAATAAAAGTTTTCATATCTAGTCCCTTATATTTTTAGCAAATCAAATGCAGCTAATATACTTTCACATTAATAATGCATAAACATCCACTTTTTTATACACTCGCGTGACATTTGAATAATCGCGTATAAAAATATAACTAATAATAAAACTAAAATTATAATTAATTTAATATAATCTAATTTAATTATTTATCCAATTAAATTAATTATATTTTTATACGCAACTAACCAAATATTACCCATTTGAATAATCGCGTATAAAAATATAACTAATAATAAAACTAAAATTATAATTAATTTAATATAATCTAATTTAATTATTTATCCAATTAAATTAATTATATTTTTATACGCAACTAACCAAATATTACCCGTGTATGAAAAAGTGAATGTATAGAACATTTTTCATGACCCTTAACTTTAAAAACTATACCTTATTTTTTAAACAACTTTTACCTTTTTCTATTGAATCAATAACTCTTACCCTTGAAAAGTATGGTTTTTGTCTACGAATAGTAGATTTACAATTTTTCATTTGAATGACATTAAACAAATCCTCTCAATTGTTATTTTCAAGATAACAATAAACCATAGCTTTCCTTTCCAAAAAAAAAAAAAACCATAGCTTTGAATACATTGTATTATATCAAGACAACAAAATTTAAAATATTGCTACCCACAAAATAATGTACAGATTCTATTTCCCTGCTTTAGACATTCCTTTTTTCTTAGCTAAGAAAAAAAAACCAAAAACTAAAAACAAGACAAGAAGAAAAAACAAAATTTAATATCATCAAAATGAACCATAACTCTCCAACATCTCCAACTTCTTTTCTTGTTCTCATTTATTTTTACTCTCATATATTAATTATAATATTTCAATTTCAATTTCAATGCCTTGTTAACAAATAACACAACCATTAGGTGACTCTTCCACAGTTCTGTAATAATAG
This sequence comes from Cicer yamashitae, assembly GCA_037974755.1. NCBI lineage: Eukaryota > Viridiplantae > Streptophyta > Magnoliopsida > Fabales > Fabaceae > Cicer > Cicer yamashitae. The sequence continues at coordinate 13,909,670 of JBBPBQ010020322.1, forward strand.
TAAGGATATGGTTGTCTCATTTGATTATGATATGATTCATAAGCTTTCCAAAGATCAGCCAATTCCTCTTTTGGATCTTTTTTCTTTCCCTCTTCCTTATTTTCTTCTTTCTTTGGTTCTTCTTTTTTCTCTTCTTTGGCTGGTCCAACTGAAACCATTTCAGCATGACACAATTTCCTTAATTTTCCAACCACCTTAACAGCATCTATGTCTCCAATTAATGTCATTTTTTGATCCTTCATGTCCACTGAAACTGACTCAACCCCTGAAAAATTAAAATAAACAAAAAATTATTCATCATTTTTTATACCCTTTTCCGCGAAGTTGTTATAGCTCTCAGTCGTCTGATTTAGATCGACGGTTGAAATTGATTTACTATGTAATTTACACTATCTGATTTTAAATCAATGACGGAAGTTCATTACAACCAAACCACATGAATGTTCTACAGTAGGAAATATAAAAAAAATAAAAAAAATTAGGATTTCCAAAAATGATTAGATATTGAAATTCCATACCTGAAAGACCAGATACTGCCTTCATGGCTTTTTTCTTGATTTTATCATCATAGAGTTCTACCTTTAGCACTATTTTCTGTCAAAGACAAAATCAAAGAGCTTTTAATTAGGACTTTACAATTATTATAATTTCTAAACATTAAAATTCCATCAATAATATCTAATTGAAATATAAAAAATGGAAAAGAAAATTAAAAGATAAAATAAAGGATTGTAAATTTGGTTACTAAAATTGGATCTCAAACTATAAGTAGCAAAATTGAAAAAAAGGAAAACATGAAAAATGGAAAGAAAGGGGCAAAATTGAAAAAATAAAAAATAATGAATGAATTTATATTGGTTATGATTTCCTAATTAGGAGAGAAAACATGAAAAATGGTATAAATTCTCACCATCATATTGATTTGAAGCTAGTGTGGTAAAGATGCTAAGTAGGAAGCTCAAGAGAGTTTTGAAGAAGAAGGATGTTATGATTGAATTGTTAAATAAAAATGTTGCATAAGGTTTTCTTATATACAAAGTAGTAAGATATTAAATAGTAGAATAAGGACAAAGTCAACTAAAGTCAACACTAATTTGTGATATAAGTTTGGTCATTAGGTCAGCATAGTACAGCCGTGTAAGACCTCAAAAGCCATTTTATCGAATTTTAACTTTATGTCATTTAAATACCACAAATGACTTCAACATTGATGAGTCATGAGGAATCCTAAATTCTGAATTTATTTGAATCTGTCTTATTTATTTGGCCATATCTGTAATGAACTGCAAAATGAGAATATTATTAAACGATACTAATTAATGTTCATTTTACATTTTTTCTATACGGAATTCAAATTTTATCTTTGAAAATTACAAAATACCTTAATTTTTAAGACATAATATAGTAATTAAAAATTTATATTTAAATAATCTTTTGTTAAAAATTTTAAAATTTTTATATAGGAGATTCTTATAATGTTTTAAATATGTCTGTAAAAAACTAATTAAAAAATTTGAATGATATACATGAGTTGCCGAAAACATAGGGACCAAAATTGTTAATAAAAATATTTGAGAAACCATTATTTGAAGAAATTTTTTAAAGTAACTAAAAATAAAATATGACATATTTACAAGCATAAAAATCTTATTAAACGCAAAATATTTAATAAGAGAAATATTTGCAACACTCTATTTTCAACACTTACCCTTTTAATAAATAAATTTAATGTGAGTCCTATACTTTGAAAATGAGTCCGATATTAAATTGTGGGACCCAAATAAATTCTATCCAATGAAAAAATGAGTATTAAAAGAAGAGTATGCTTAGCACTTTTTTTTTTTAATAAATATAAGGCTTAATTGCAGTTTTAGTCATCCTACTTTTATTAATTCATGAAATTGGTTCCCTTATTTTAAAAGTCAAAAGTTTTGATCATGTTTTACATAACGTAATATATGATATAATGACGTAGAATAATTAGCGTCTATAAAATTAGAATAAAACGCTTTAAAAACATAAATTTTAACTTCGAATTTTTTTCATATTTTTAATTTAATTAATGACATATGAATAATTAATGTATCTAGATGATTCTATATCATAGAATTGTATATCACGTCATTTAAAATAAATCAAATCGTTATTTTTTAGTTCAAAAATTTGAGAGAGGAATCAAAACCGCCGATTTTTAAAATAGATGACTAATTACGTAAATTAATAATTATAGAGGATCAAAATTACAATTAAATCTTAATATAAACATGGTGGTAACATTTTGCTTGCAATAATATCAACAAAGAATTGCGGTTTTGGCATAAATTTTGGTGAATTATTTTTGGCTCATAGTGAGCCTTTTGATTATTAGCGGAAGTTTCAAAAATTATTCGCGGAAGTTTCTTTACACTTTCGATTAGTTTTCTAGTCCGATAGCACAAAACCGCGTTTGGGTGAATATGCAAATTTCTTCATATATGTATTATTGAGCCACTGACTTGATCAAAGCCTCGAAGTTTCTATTGCTGCTTCTCACTACAGTACTCTTTGACTATGCGGTCTAAAAGCAATTATGCCAAAAAATTGTCAAAATGAGTATTTTGGTCGAAACAAATAAAATTAGAGGTTCTATTTTTACACAAAATTAGAGGTTATTATTAACAAAACAAAAAATCAACTTATTTTATTTTTGGTACAATTTCAATTCAACTTTATTGTTGGCTTTTCAATAATATTAAAAATTTGTAATTATTTTTTCAATGTTGACTCAATATCAATAATTGATATGATTAATATTTTTAATATTTTATTGATTGTGAAAATTAAATTTTGGATCTTTGTTATTTTTTCACTCTCTAACTTCTCAACCCTAAGGACCGAGCTGACCTTATGTCCCTTAAGAGTTTCTAAATGTTAATTAAAAATTTTTGTTTCAGAAAAATTCTTAGATAGTCTCAGCCTAACAAATAGAAATTTAATGCATCATTATTATAATTTAGAATAAATATGTAAAACAAAAATTAAAATTGTGAAGTAATCTTTTTCACTCTACTTCGGCCATGTTTTCAATCACCAAAATTTAAACACTAAATTTTCTCAAAAGCTTTTACAGCTTTATCAAACTATGTTTTTGCATCTATGATAATTATGTTATCATTGCTGCGGAATGAGAATATAATCAATGACTTTCATGTAATCTAAGGCGGGTAAGTTGAATTTCAATGTGGCCACTGATAGGAGAATTATGGAATTCATGGAGGAGTTTGGGGATAAAGGGATTGGAGGGGTTGAGCCAAAATCTTATTTTTGAAAAGAATTGAGCACTGGTGGAATTTATAATCTAGGAATTAGTTAGGTGTTGTTAGAATATTGTGACATAGTGTTTCAAAATGGATAAAGTTTGAAGTAAGGATTCAGGCCATCCCAAAAGAGAAAATTAGGCATGGCAAGTGTGAAACAATGAGTAGAAAATTCAACCTATGAAAGGGCATCAACAACAACATTAGATTTCCTAGATTTATATTGAATAGTAAAATCAAAACCAAGAAGTTTAGAAAGATATACTCGTTGCTATGGTGTTTGGATCACTTGTGAAATCAGCTCATTGAGGCTTTTGTGGTCAGTGAGGATGGATAATTGGTGCCCTAAAAGGTGCTTCAGTCATGGCTTTTTAGTGATTCAGACGTAGTTTAAACATCATGGGACCAAAACGAAGCATCTTTGCAAAGTAGGGTGGTGAGAGGAGAAGCAAGGGAAGCATATCCTTTGATGAATTTGCGATAGAACCCTGAGAGATTTAGAAATCTACGTAGCATAGTGCTAGAAGTTGGAACTAACCAATTCACCATAACTTGAAGTTTTTAGAGGTTTGCCCTAATTTCTTTATTTGAAATGATGTGGCCTAAACATTCTAATTGTCTTTGTCCAAAAAGACATTTGGAGCATTTAAGGAAGAATTTATTAGTCAAAAGCTTGATAAGAAAAAAGTAGAGATGAGTTAGATGTTCCTCTATTATACCACTGTAAATGAGGATGTCATCGAAAAATACAACTACAAACTTTATGAGGAAGGGTTGTAAGAGTTCATTCATGTTGGCTTAGAAGGTAGAGGGAGAGTTGCATAGGCCAAACGACATAACCCTATATTTGAAGTGGTCGTGGTGTGTTCAGAATGTTGTTTTAAGATTGTCAGAAGGATGCATGTGAATTTGGTGAAAACCCTGTTGCAGATCGAGCTTAGAAATCCAAGAGGCATCGCCAAGGACGTCGATTGTGTTTAGGGCTCTATTATCGACGCAACAATGCTAAGAACCCTATTTTTTCATAACCAAAAGCACGAAGGAGCAAAATGGGCTACGACTGGGTTGAATATGTTCAAAGGATAAATGTTCAACAACTTGATTCTCAATTTCACATTTTTGAGAAAAGGGTATCTGTAGTGGCGAACGTTAACAGGGTTAAATTAGATATGAGGTGGATTTAGTGGCTAGAGGGGCTAAAGGGTGATAGGTGAGGTGGTTTGTTAAATAAGGCATCAAAATTGTCTAGGAGGATATGGATTGTAGGGGTGTGGTTTGGGTTGATGGTGTTTTGGAGGAGTTGGTAGGGAAAAAGGTTGGAGTTGGAACAGGGAAGAGAGACATTGTGTTTGGACACAACATTTGAGTTGTGGGTCGGATCATATGTTTGCTTTAAAAGAAGCATATGAATGGATAATGGTGGGTTGGTCCACGTAAGTAAAGGTCGTGGAATATTTAGAATAGTCCATCAAAATTGTCCCAATGGCGACTAAGCCAAGGAGCGCCCAAAAAGACCTCGGTGCCACACAGTGGCAAGAAAAAAAGGTCCACAAGAAAATCATAACCTTGGATATTGAATGAGACTCGACGACAGTTGTGAGTACACTCAAGTGTATCATCATTTCTAATCATGCTACGTAATGTTGCAGAGGTGGAGACGAATTAGGTATGAGGTGGATTTGGTGGCTAGAGGGGCGAAAGGGGCGAAAGGGTGATAAGTGAGGTGGTTTGTTAAATAGGGCATCAAAATTGTCTAGTAGGAGCTGAATTGCAGGGTGTGGTTTGGGTTAATAGTGTTTTAGAGGAGTTTGTAGGGGAAAAAGGTTGGAGTTGGAACAGGGAAGAGAGACATTGTGTTTGGACACAACATTTGAGTTGTGCGTCGGATCATATGTTTGGTTTAAAAGGAGCATATGAGTGGATAGTGGTGGGTTGGTCCATGAGAGTAATGGTCATGGACAATTTAGAATAGTGCATCAAAATTGGCCCAAGGCCATTAAGCCAAGGGGTGCACAAAACGATCTCGGTGCCACCAAGTTTTAAGACAAAAAGGTCCACAAAGAAATCACAACCTTGGATATTGAATTAGACTCGAGGACAATTGTGAGTACACTCAAGTGCATCACCATTTCCAATCATGATACATAGTGATGAAGTGGTGGGGACGAGTGTGAGGCCAATAAATTTGGCGATACATGTTTGGATGAAGTTGTGGTAACTCTCGTCTTCTACGAGAATGGCGACAATGTGTTTGTTAATGGATCGTGTTCTGAATCGGGATGAAGGGTGGATGGAAACTTTTCAATGATAGGGGTGATTTTTTGGTTCGGGGATGAGGGGTCATCGTCTTCTTCAGAGATGAGAATGGAGAAGGGACCATTACAACGGTGGGTGATTGTAAAGTGCTCGTCGCAATTGTAGCAATAGCCTCATTTGCGGCGAGCGATTTGTTCCTCTAGTAACAACTTTTTAAAATTGATTTTCAGTGTTGATAGGGTGGGGTTAGAAGGTTGTGTAGGTGGTGTAGTGGTTGGGGTTGCCAATAATGTAAAGGAAATGGAGGGTTTGGTTTAAGACGATTGTTTATTTTGTGTTCTTGTATCTTGACAAGTATTATGAGTCCTACCAATCAACATCATGAACACCAAATCTTCGAAAAGATTGCGGTACCCATTACAAATTACAACTAAGTCCAATTATCATCATAAGCATGAGCATATTCACCAACCCTATGCATGCATGAACATATCACCAAGTCCAATTATCAACATGCCATGTATTTCTAAAGAATTGCATTCTTCCTTAAAACATATTCATATAATAATGATTCGAACACCAGATTCTCATATGAAAATAAATTCACAATCACACATATAGGAGTAAGACATCAACCATGTAATACACACCATCGTAATTAAATATCAATTGGGTAAACAATCCTAACACATAATATTTTTGCATGTTAGTGATGTCCTTATCTCTTAAATATTTTATTAAATTACTACAAAGTCTCACACGTACTTGATCTATTAAGCTCTCACCTTCACATCGCAACTTCTTACTAGTGCTTATGAAATTTAAACTCTCAACTCTCAATCACTAATAAGTCTTGGTTTGGGTTCAAAACACTGTTAAATATCTTCTTTAATTTTAATAAAGTAACATAGAACATTAAGGAATTAAAACTCATTAGTTGGTACAAAAAATTCAAAAGTTGTCCTCCATATAAATTGAAAGTTCATAGCTTGATCCCTTTTCTAAAGAATATTTGTTTCAAATGTGTACTCGACTCGTGTTTCAAAAGAATTCATAGTTGTATCTTATAAAACTGGAGAACTCATTTAAATAGATTAGTATGTAAAGACTCCCCACAAATGAAAGGCTTACAATTTGGTTATCTATTTGGACAAGTGTTTGTTTCAATAACCTTCCACACATATTAGGCTCACTCTATGGAATTCATAGCTCAAAATCTTATATTTCAATAAATAAAAAAATCATTTCACAATTTGTGTGATATATAAATAATAAAGTATGCACATTTTAATATTTCATCATTTCTCATATTTTTCTACATCTTACCACAAATTTCACTAATTCTATTACAATTGCAAATAATATCAGAATTATGCAAACGACCACTTCCTAGAAAGTTTAAGATGTCTAGCTTCTAAAAATAATTTTTAATTTAACAAACAATTTCATCAGATCCAAAATTTTAATAGTAGACCATGATTTTCAAAATTTTAACAAATCAACCACAAAGCATTGCCAAGCTCAGGATCCTCTTACTCTTAAAGGTAAAAGTCATATCTTAGACCCCAAAAAATTTAAGCTTAATTGCAGTTTTGATCTCCCTATTTTAGCTTAATCACGAAAATAGTCCTCCCATTTTATTTGTCCCCAGCTTTGGTCCCCCAGACATAATTTTAGTCCAAAATTTGATGAAGTGTCATTTTTTTAATGATGTGTAAAAAGAAAAGATGAAGTGGAAGATTCTGAAGTAGCAATGTCAATTTACAAAGAAGGGGGTTTGAATTGTAAATTCAACTATTTAAAATTTCCTGTTAAAAACTTAAGAAAATAACTCAAGATTGATATTGGTTGTGAAAACAGGAAACGGAGAACGTTTTTGGTTCTAGAAACAGAAAACGGAGAACGTTCTTGGTTAGTTAAAATCAATAGTTTAGCTTATCAATTTAACTTGATAATCAAAAGGACTAAAAGCAAATAGAGATAAGGGAAAAGATATCACACAATGATATATCCTAGTTCATCCAACTCGGGCTACGTCTAGTCCTCACAACTGTGAGATTTTCCACTCAGCGTTCAAACGGAGAACGTTCTTGGTTTTTACAACGTTCTTGGTTTTACACAGTTTTGTTCATATTAACCTTGATTGGTAACATCAATTCGTTTCCACCCAGAAAGGATTCAATTAGGTCACCTATCAATCTTTAGAGAGGATTTTACAATTCACCTTTTAACCATAAAAGGATTTTCCACAAACTACTCAAACTATAAACAACCCTTATAGTTTTGAGTTTACACAATAATGATTTAAAGAGATTGGTAGAATCTGAGTATGCTCAACTCATGTTTGAGAATAGATTCTTGATAAAAGAATTCAGTGAAATGATTATGATATTTGAAGAAGAAAACAGAACTGAATCTTTTGGGTTCGATTGAGAAGCTTTCAAGTATGTAAGTGTATGTAAGTGATGGATTTTCTTAGCACTTGAAGTTCTGATTCTTCCTTGAGCTTGGGGTTCCTTTTATAGGCTTCAAGGAGGTTGATGACAACTATTATGACCGTTGAAAAGGTTCCCAGCTGTCATGTGTCAGACTTGACCAAAGACCAGACTTTGTAAACCATGAATGTTCTTGACTTGAACATTCTACGTTTTTACTTATGTGATAATAATGTCTAATCTGTAGCTTCTCATTCTTGACTGTGATGATCCTTTGTTTATGCACACAAACATCTCAGAGATGTGCTTAATGTATACAGATTAGGACTGCCTTTTGATTCGTGCAAAACAGGCTGGAGAATGATTGATAATATGCTGGAGAATGATGTTATCATTATGGGGACTGATGTTAACATGCTGGAGAATGGTGTTAACATTCTGGAGACTGTTGTTAACATACAGGAGAATGATGTTCACATGCTGGAGATTTATTGTAACATGCTGGAAAATGCTTATCATTTTGGAGACTGATGTTACCATGCTGGAGAATGATCATTTGTCACTTTTGCTTTGAGTCTTGCCTTTTAATCTTTGATCTTTTGGAGTGTTTCTTTTGTTGATATGAGAGTTGTAACTTCCTTGTAGATGTACTGGAAATCCATTTGTAATTTGCAGAAGTTTTCTTTGCATTAACAGATGATTTAATCTTGCTTGATGAAAATGACAAAAACGTGGAAAACGTTCTTGGTTTTCCAGATTTTATCAAGGACGTTCTTGGTTCAGTTTTGTTCATTCGTTTGCTTTTTCTTTAAACTAATTTTGCTTGCATTGCTTAGTACCTATCTTGGATTATTACACTCAAAAGCACATGTTAAATTAACACATCATTTATTATCATAATTAAAGTCTTTAATTAAACTTTGTTTGTTTACATCAAAACATTAATTTGGGATTTTGCCTCAATAGATTCCATATGGATTAATTATATTATTATTATTCCTAATTTATAAAACACATGTTCTATTTTTAAAAACACATTTCCTATTTTATTATATCATTTAATTACAAAAATATAAATAAATAAAAAGATACATTCCTATTCTAATACCTAATTCCATTCCATTCCATTCCATTCCATTCCATTCCATCTCCATCTCCTCCTTCTCCTTCTTCTTCTTCAATATGCAGTTTAAGCATCGCAGTGTTGTGTTTGCTGCAACCACAAGTTGTACAAATTCATCAAAGGTATTTCAAAAAATGTCCTTACTATGATGTGTTCTACACTTACTGCTGAAACCAATATCTACTTCAAAAGGTATTTCACATTTACTGCTATTAAATAATTAATTATGTGATATGTGGTTCTAAGAAGAAGAAGGAGGAAGAGGAGGAGGAGGAGGAGTGGAATGGAATGGAATTAGGGATTAGGAGGATGAGTGGAATAGAATTAGGGATTAGAATAGGAATGTGTCTTTTTTTTTTTTTAATGTTTTTGTAATTAAATGATGTAATAAAATAGGAAATGTGTTTTATAAATTAGGAAATAATAATAAAATGTAATTAATCCATATGGAACCTTCCACATCATCTTTTTTTTTTGACATATCATTAAAAAAAATAACACTTCATCATGTTTTGGACTAAGATTCTGTTTGAGGGACCAAAACTGAGGATAAAAAAAATGGAGGGACTATTTTCGTGATTCAGCTAAAATAGGGGGACCAAAACTGCAATTAAGCCATAAATTTATAACTTAAAGCTTGAATGTTTTAGCTTAAAAAATTGAAACTTTATCACAAAATAAACTTTAACACAAACTTGAACTTTGAATCTAACTCTTGAACATAAAGCATAAAGATTTGGTCCTTTATGAACTTGCACAACAATGTTTTTGAAACATGCATAACTTGAATTTAAACTTAAAAATTGAAGCTTTTCATAAACATGAATATAAACTTATCAACAACAAAATATTGACAACACAATAATAACAATCAATGAAGTATAACAATAACAAAATGAAAAGAAAACGAGGTGGGTGAAAGAAATTATAGTTCTTCACCACACACACAACACACACTTGACCTTGACAGAAAAAAGAAGAAAAAGACTCACCACAAAACTCTCTAATACACTAAGTTTTTAACCATTTGGAAAGAGAAATTAGGATGATTCCTACACCCTGGATTATAGGTGTTAGAATATTGGTTACCACCATGTCGTTGTTGATTTCCTATAAAATTAATATCTTCACCTTCTTTTGGGCTATATTCACCATTCTCGTGACTTCCACCACAAAAATCACACTTGAGAATCTGTTGTGCAACATCAACTCTATTTGATGAGACATTGTTTTTTGTGCAGCCAACATAGCAATGTCAGTATCCACTTCAAGCAAACCCTTTATGGATGACAATCTATCATGATGTACCCAATATTCGTTCAAAGTCATTTGTTCGATTAAACTTGTGGCCTCTTTCATAGTTCGTGTACCCAAAGATCCCCTAGTTGAATCATCCAACATTATCCTTGTTTGAGGTCTCAACCCGTGACAAAATGTCTGCATCTACGTGAACTCATCAAACCCATGCTATGGACACCTTTTCACAAGTAATTTATACCTCTCGCAAGCATCATATAAATTATTGGCATCCTTCTACTCGAAACTTGTAATTTCTGCCCTTTTTTGAATAAACTTGAACATTGGAAAGTACCTGTCAAGAAATTTTTCCTCCAACTCATCCCAAGTATGGATCGTCCTAGATGGAATGGATGAAATCCAATCTTTAGCTCTCCCAATCAAAGTGAAATGAAACAACTTAACCTTTTTACATCTTTAGTCACACCGGGAGGGCTAGTTGTACCACATCTTCATCCTCAACACCCGAATATTATTTATTCTTCAAGGCACTCAACATAGATGACTTAACTTCAAAAGGAACTACATTTGTAGTTTGAAATCCATGAGTCATCTGTTCAGAGTTTTGTCTTTTATTGAAATCTCCAAGAACACAATGAGGTGGCAGTGGATCCATATCTTCCAACTTAGTTATCAGAATCACTAGATAGAGGTTCAACAGCTGGTCCTTCTTTCAATGTCTCTATTTCTACTTGTATTGCTTCTCCGATTGTTCTTCTGTTTAGCTTCACAGTCTTTTCTTTTTGTAAATCGAATAGTAATCTTGAACTTTTACCATGCATATACAACTCATAACATTTTTAGCAGTAGAGAAATAACCATGCGGAAATAATGACAATTTAAAGCACTTAAAAGAGAAAAAGAAAAATTAAAATATTTTTTTCCCGAATTATAGAAGAAAATAAAATAAATAAAAGAAAATAAAACTAAGTATGACTATTTTGCCTTGTCGATAAATTAATCAATAATCCCCGACAACAACACCAAAAATTTGATAGCTATTTGACAAGTGTACCAAGTCACTCAAGTAATAAAGTGATAAGTAAAAATCGTCTCCATAAAGATTGTTACTAATTCGATAATAAACAAGGTTTAAAATTTTTTAGTTTGAGTAAAAATTAATTAAAATTAACAAGATAAAGATTAAGAGAAAAACGATTAGGGAATTTGAATCACTTTCTTTTCACTATGTAAGTATTGACTTACTATTTTAAAAATAGAACCTATTTGATTACGTCAAATTAACCAATTAGACTAAGACCAATTCATTGGCTCAAAATTCTTTTTTTATAACAACGAACCTTGATTCCTTTGGAGATCAAGTTTGTTGCTCAAAGCATATACGAACGTTAATTTATAAGACGCATGTTAATAATTTATATTCCTATAACAATATTGAAATATGAACATATATTTTTTGGTTCCGGTTACTATTGTAGAGGGAAAATCCCAAATTAATGTTTTGAATATAAACAAACAAAGTTAATTAATTTCTAATTATGATTCTAAATTGCGTTGCTATTTAACTTGTGCTTTTGAGTGTGCTATTAGAAGATAGGTAATCATATACAATAACACAAGATAATTCTGGTGTATACAAGATCATTCTAGCTAGTTCATAAGAACAACAGTCTGGACAAACCAAGATCATTCTGGTTTTTGACAACATCAATTTAGACAAACCAAGATCATTCTGGTTTGCGAAAGCATAAGCCTTATTATACAAGATCATTTTGGACAATTTGTTTTAAAGAAATGAATCAATTTCAGATCTTAAGTGAATAAAATATCAAGGCAACTCAGAACCATGATCAAACACAAATGTTTAAAAGAAATAAAACAACATCAAGAACAATAACAAGATCAATCTTCAGATAGATGGCCTATAAACAAGTACAAGTAGGATAAAAAGGACACTGATGCAACACCTCTATAGAAAGACATCTTGCGTAAAAGCGGGAACACTAACACCAAACAGTTGTCAAATAATCTCAGTCACAATACTCACTCAAAACACAAACGAAGAACGTTTGGTTACAAAGCAGGAACATTCTAGATAAAATATAACCCATGTCTATTAAAATATAAATCTAAGCAGCTGGACTATTATGTTGGAACCAAGTTTGTTTTACATATAGAGTTTTGATGTTAACAAAAGTATTTTGTGAAAACAATATATTTGACTTCAAAGAGTATGAAAGAAGATTCATGTTTTTGAAGAAAATCTAAAATAAGATTTGATTCCAATTTATAATTGAAGAAAATCTAAAATAAAGATTTGATTCAAATTTATAATTGAAGAAAATCTAAAATAAGATTTGATTCAAATTTATAATTGATGAAAATCTAAAATAAGATTTGATTCAAATTTATAGTTGAAGAAAATCTTGACCAAGTTGAAAAGAAGATATGGTCAAGATTTGAAGAATATTTGAAGAAGATTTGATTAAGATTTGAAGAAGATTTAGTGATGATTTGAAGAATAATTGATCAACATTTTAATGAAGATTTGAAGAAGATTTGAAGAATATTTGAAGAAGATTTGATTAAGATTTGAAGAAGATTTAGTGCAGATTTGAAGAATATTTGATCAACATTTAATGAAGATTTGAAGAATATTTGATCTACATTTAATGAAGATTTGAAGAATATTTGAAGAATATTTGATCAACATTTTAATGAAGATTTGAAGAATATTTGATCAACATTTAATGAAGATTTGAAGAATATTTGATATGAAGAATTTACAAAGTCAATCTACACAAAATTGGAACAAAATCATTCTGAAGAATTTACAAAGTCAATCTACACAAAATAGGAACAGAATCATCATGAAGAATTTACAAAGTCAATCTACACAAAAT
>JBBPBQ010020322.1:13930370-14022870 GCA_037974755.1 Cicer yamashitae
TGAAGATTTGAAGAATATTTGATATGAAGAATTTACAAAGTCAATCTACACAAAATTGGAACAAAATCATTCTGAAGAATTTACAAAGTCAATCTACACAAAATAGGAACAGAATCATCATGAAGAATTTACAAAGTCAATCTACACAAAATAGGAACAGAATCAATTTGAAGAATTTACAAACTCAATCTAAACAAGATACAATTCAGAATTAAATAAAGACTAAATTGAAGCCCAAATTTTCACTATAAATAGACACTCAAGGCTGAAGGAGAAAAGCATCGAAAAGCAGAAAAGAGTAACTCAAGCTCAAAGTTCTCAATTCATCTTAGAGTTACAAAGAGAGAAACACTTGTTCAGGTTAGAAATAATTTTTGAGTGTTCTTTTCTTAAAGTGTGAGAGTTATTATTATTATCAGCTTTGTTAGAAGCAACTACTCAAGTTTCAATCTCTTGTATCCAACCCGATAGTGGTTTAGTTCCTTCTTCAATCTGGGTTCGTCAGGTTGTTATGAGAAGACTTGGCTTGTAGGGTCAAGGTGGTTAGTTCCTCAAAAGTCTGGGGTGTTAGGCTGTTTGGGAAGACTGGCTTGGAGGGTCAGGTGCTTTGTAATTCAAGGTTTTTGAATTAGTGGATTAAAGCCTTCTGAATGAAGGGACTGGATGTAGCCAAGTTAGTGGTGAACCAGGATAATTCTACGCGTCAAATTATTTATGCTTTCATTGATTGCTGCCTCTAAATTCGATTGCTTCTACTCCAAGTAAGTCACCAAATCCAAACTAATTTTCAATTATTTATAAATTATCAAAAAGGTATCAACTTTGTGCAAACACAATTCAACCCCCCCTTCTCGTGTTCGCACCTTCATATTAACGACTACATGAGTTGTCATCCACCTTTATCACGCCTATAAGAAGAACCTCAAGGTGAAGACAAACAACAAGAGTTTCAAGTACAATCAATTAATCACTTAAACAATCATACTTAAGAAATCAAAGCTCTTCAATCAAGCAAAAGCTCCAGTTCTCTTTCACTAGATTCAAGGATCTTTATACTGAGTTTTCTGCTGAAAATCAATCTCAAACAAGTGTTGAGTAGATTCTGATCCATCAACCATCTTTTAACATTTCATTTGAAACTCCAGACTATATTCTTAAAGATAGTTTGAGTGGTTTGTAAAAATCATTTTTGTGAGTATAAGGTGACGTGTAAAAAAACCCTTTCATGGACTGAAAGGTAATTATAAAAAATCCTTTCAAGGTGAATTGTAACTGATCAAGGGTAATCAAGAAAGTTTGTATGAAAACAAGAACATTCTTCTATAAAGCACATTAGTGGAAAAGCTCACTAATTGTGAGGACTGAACGTAGTCTAGTTTAGGTGAACCAGGATACATCATTGAGTGATTCTCTTATCTTTATCTTTAATTATTTCTCACTCTCAAGCATTGATCACATAGAAATAATATTATTCATTTATTTTCACTAACCAAGAACGTTCTGCATTTTTGTTTTAAAACCAAGATTAATCTTGAGTTAATTTAAATTAAAAGCAGAAATTAATTTTTAAAAGGAAATCACAATTCAAACCCCCTTCCTTTTGTTTGACATTGTTACTTCAATTATAGCCTATTTTTCAATAAAATAATACATAAGCTCAATTCTATGGTAATCAAGCATAGAAAAAATTGATTTTTCACTTAAGTAATGGTCTAGGAACGTGTACCAGCGTATTGCATTAGGTCTGGGTGCAATGCGGTAAACCAAAATTTATTGTGGCGCATCAAGTTGCGGCAATGCATATAAAGATCCCCCGCTGCACTCAAAGGCAATGAGTTGTTTCAGGATGTGCACTGCAACATAGTGGCTGGTATTATTTAATCACTATCTTAGTCATAAAATAAAAACGACCATTAGTGACGACGTTTATAAAAACTACATCGGTGATTGTTGAAGTTTTACACAATTTTTAAAATTATCCATGGTGGACAATGGTCAATGTTAAAATTTTCCTATACATAAAAGCTAAAATCGAATATTGAGTTTTTTTGATTTTTGCTCGTCGAGTAAAAATCATCCAACAAGTTCAAAATGCGGCAAAATTTTGTTCGAGATTTTTTAATGAGATTTTAATCATGAGTTAATAAAGTTTAATAGATTGAAAAAAAAAATTCATCTTGATGAATCTAAATCACTTCATAGACGGATAAGGTAATTAGAAAGTAAAAAATATGACTAGTTATAATTACGACAATACTTAATACACTACCGTTTAAAGTAAGGCCTTATGAAAATATTATTTTTCCTATTGAAAAATAAATTCCATTCGCATTCAAACGCAAATAAATCACATTATTTTCAATTGTCATCGAGTTCTTATTTTTCGTTTAAAAATTGAACAGAGTTAAATTCACTCGTTTTTTCAAATACGCTATATTTCTCATTTATAGATTTTGATGAAAATTTGATCACCACTTAATAGCATCATGAAAATCAATAAGGTATTTCGTCCTTGATTTTATTGAATTTATAATCACCCAAACTAAAATTTCAATAAATGCTCAAAACAAGTAGACTAGAAACAGATAAATCTAAACAAATTTACATAAATTTCACGCGTTAAATATTTCCAACCCAAAAATTATAACTAAACAACTTTTATCACCTTTTTTTATATTAAAAATCGCCCTTTTTTTTTTTATAGTACTCGCCAATTGAAAAATAATATCCTTCAAATTTCAATAATATATTACAAACTTTTATCAATTAATATATTCCCTACTTTTTGTGAGGGAACTTTCGTGTGAGTGAGGATGGAAACTTCTTCACATGGTTGTTGTTATATAATAAAGTCTCCAAAATAATATTTTTAACAAAAAACAATATTATTTCAATTGACTTCACTTGACTTTGTCAATCATAGCTTACAACCTAACTTCATAAAGGCCAATTTTCGTCCTTGCTCCATCACTAATCATTTTCTCCATCAAACTTCATCATCACTTTGCTCCTTTTCTTATTTTTCCTTTGCAATTGTCACAAGAAATTCTTAGCTCACATAAGATTAATCAACAACAATAAAGGTTAAAATTGAATCATGAAATATATAATTTCTTTGCTTTTCTCATTTATTTACTCTATTTAGGGACAGTTTGTCATAAATTTTTAAATAAATATTTCAGTATTTCATAATTTAGAAATTTTTAAAAAAATCATACGAAAAATTGTATCTATCTATCGTAGTAAATATTATCTTTTTATTTTAAAATTTGGTATAAAAAAATCAAATTTTGAGAACCTACTAAAAACAGTGTTTCAATTTAAGCACTTTTTAAATTATTTTTAAATTTCTTTTTTAAATTATAACAAATAGACAAATTTTTAAAAGTGATTTTTTTAAAAAAAAAAGTGATTACTTTTTAAAAAAAATAACATACGCACCCTTAATTTCATGCATGACTTGACTAATGTTACTGTTGTCAATTTTTTGTCATATTAGTTTATTGGGTATTAATTAATTGTTGTTTGATTTGTTTTGTAACAGAAAGTAGTGTTGAAGGTGGACTTCTATATAATTATAGAATCAAGCAAAAACTTATGATGACAACATCTACCCTTTTAGGTATTGCATTTCACATCATATAAACACTATAATTATTTTTTTTTTGCATCGAAAAAACAATATGGCTAACTTACATACAAGAAGTTGTTATCATAAATAAGAAGCTTACTTTTTTTTTTATAAGCAAAAAAGAAGCTTATTGAAATAAACTAAAATTATCTTATATGATATAAACTATTTCTATAAATTCTTCCAAATATTTATATAAATTATTATGTGATAAGATAAGCTCATATAATCTATGTCAAATGTAACCTTATTTTCGACTTGGCTTTTGTGTGAGTAAACACACACCATATAACATGAAGGATTAATTCATTTATTTTTTTATTAATTGAAATTGTATTTTTGTAATAATTTTGCAGGGGTTCAATCACCCCAACAAATGATACCCCACCTTTGTTGTTTATCTCTGAAGAAACTCAATTACGCAAGAAAAAGAATCGAAAGAAGTTTATAATCTTGATGCAATTTCTGAATGAATGTTTGATGAAAATTGAATCACAGTCTTCTCTTTATAAGGAAGAAAAATGTCAATATTTAAAGAGAGTGGCTAAATTATGAAAGGAAATTGCAATGCAACAGAAACAACTAATTTGTTACTGTAGAAATTGAACTTTGTAATCCGTATGAATTGATTCCTAAGTTTTTCAAAACATTGGGGATTTCAATCTTGAACTGCATGAATCAAATCATGACGTGTGTAAGTAGACTCATTAACTTCCAGGAGGTTTGGTGAATCAATTTACACATTAAGTGAGTCGATTTATATATAAAAGACATCCTATATTGATTTTAGGACCTCCGTAAGTTGATTTGCATGCATATGATGTGAGTACTTTAGTCTTTGTTTTTTAGGCTTAAAGTATTTTGGTTAGATGTCAAAACTAAGTTAGCTTAGAATTATTGTACAAGGATAACTCATTAAACTATTTTCATATCATTAACTTTTTGAAAGCTTTCCTTTGAAAACATGGTTTTTACAAAAACAACTCATGTAATTTGAATTGTACTAAGTTTAATTCGATTTACACCATCTGAAAAAAAGAATGGAATTTTGATTGTGTCACTACAATATTCTTTTTGGTTTTGACAACAATAAAAGAGTGTGGCGAAAAGCTAAAAGACCGTGGACTAAATCTTAAGAACGATTTTACAATTCTAATAGGCCACAATTTTTTTACTTTTGCCCACATAATGTGAAAACCGTTGCTTGAAATAGGAGAATAGGCAACAATTTTTTTTTATTAAAGTTTAGGCTAAGGTTTTCATATCAATTTTTAGGCCACACTTTTATAACTGTTGCTTGTTCTTTAGGCAACAAACATGCAAACGTTTTCAACTATTTAAGGTCACATTTTTATATATGTTGCTTATAAATTTAGGCAAAGTTTTATAACTAGCCCCATGTGTTGCTTATACTTTTAGGCTACAGTTTTAGGCAATTTATTTAATATTGGAAAATATCAATTTTATCTAAAACAATTCCATTAAATTAGTTATGATAAGAGGCAAATAAAAGGAAAAAATGTTTTAAAACTAATCGTATACCAAAATGTTAAATCTTCAAATCAAATACATATATGTATTCATTTTTGTTTATTACATGCATCAAAGAATTCCACTCAAAGAATAAGGTACAACACTAAGAACTTCTATGAGATAACAATAAACACTTTCTCAAACAACATCTATAACTTATAAACAATTTCTTATAAATTCATGTGTTTTCACCATCAGTTCCTTGTATCTCAACCAAACTTTGTATGATTTATGAATGCCTTATCTCTTTGGTCCTAGCTAATAACCGGGAACTGACATTAGCAACAGTTTGAGAAAAAAAAAAACAAATAATTGATGAAATGAGGGATTAAAGTGTTACGAGCAATTGCTAAGTTTCTTCAAATAGACAAAATCCACAATAGGTGGAACACATAAACAAGACTGATTAGAATAGTTTGATTGAACACAAAATTGACCTTTGAGACAATATATAATTCATAAATAAAAAAGCTTTGACTCAATTCTTGTAAACGAATTTAAAAATAAATCATTAAAAAAAATGAAGAATGATGAGGGACCATTGTTATAAATAGCTAAACGTTTACTAATGTCTTGCAACAAATCTCCAATAATTAAATGTTGTTTATCTAAAATTAGAACTGAATGATTCATGAATGCAATGTAAAATTTGACTTATACTTGTATATAATTCGACTTGTGCAATTCGAATTACCCTTGTATGTAATTTGAATTACCTTTTCAGAATCAGTCTTTTATTTACTCTATGTGAGGTGTAATTTCAATTACACTGTAAGAATATTAATATTAGGGTTTTTAACGTGCGTTGTTTTCACACACTCTTTAGCTTTCGTATATAAACCATTTTACCTCATTTTTTAAAAGATAGAACATTATATTTCTCTTCTCTCATAAAAAAATATATCTTAATTTGAAAGCTCTTAGAACAATTTTTTCATGGAGAAAGATTCTTGAGTTATACAAGTGTGAGGATTACATTGTAAGAAGAGTTGAGTGTTGAATTGATTGTAAAAGTGAATGATTGGGTTTATCATCTACAATCAAGGTAAAAGGAAAATAAGGGATTTCTTTTCAGCCCATTTGGGAATAATTGAGGTTTTTAGGTTTCTCATTTGATTGAAGGAGTTGAATCAACAAATAGGTGAAATTCAAGGTTGAAGGCTTCATAGAGGTTGAATTTGCAACTATATCTCTTGGAATTTATGGTGATTCTTGAAGTGGGTTTCAAGAATTGAAGAACTCTTAGATTCACAAGGAGTGAAGACATTGTTGCAACGATGTTTGTCCATTTGTCTCAAATGAGTTCTTTGTTGGAACCATAACAAATCATATTTCTCATTATTAGAAATAAATCTTCTATCAATTGATAGCAGGATTGGGTGTAGATAACAAAGCAAGGATGAACGTGATCGAACCAGAATAAATCGTGGTCTTGATTCTTTTACCTTATTACTTACTATTAAATTACTTAATTCAATTTGTGTTTAGGTTTTTATTCAAGAAACCTAAACATCTTCGTGAAAAATGTTTTTGAAATTTAAATTGTTTTCAAAAGTATATCAGAAAATCACAAATCCAATAAATTACAAACAAATCTTAGAATTAAGTAATTTGTCAATTTATCTTCATTAGATTTAATTAGTTTTTCTTGGCTTGGTAATTGAATCTTACTTAAGAGTTAGTTTGGGTATTGAAAATTTAAAGAAACAATAGTAAATTGATTGTCAAGATCAATTTCGCCATTGACTGTTTGATAAAAGGTTACTGAGTGCAATCGTTAGAATAGATATTTATCGAAAAATCTTGAAAACGCTTCTTTTACGCATTGAAATGCGTTGTATCTATCGTAGAAAAATTTGCATTCACATACTCCACAATTTTTTTTTTTATGATGGCAAGACTTTGACGATGAACTTCTTAATATCTTTCAACTAAAAATGTTCTCCCTAAGTAAGTGCATTTAGTGTGTGTACATGACTTAGAAAAACTTAAAACTTGATACAAAATTCTACGAATTTTGTCATACTTTATCCCCTTTTTTCAATATAAAAACAAAAAACAAAAACCACATATCAAATATTAACATGCAACAACATTAATCAAAAGCTTAGATAATCTCCCTATATAACCGATAAACATTAAAAAAAAATCGCAATTCTACACAAAACCATGTATTAAGTCATTTAAAACAAACTAATAGCCATTTTCATGGTACAAACCATAGTACTTAAAACATAACACCAAATCCATAAATTAAAAAATATTTCAAGCCAAAGGAAGTAGTGTCATAAATAAAACAGTTCAATTTATTTGAAAAAAAAAAATTAGATACATCTTAAAGATATTATATTTTTCTGACCATGGTTAGCTTTCAACATTAAAATTGGTATTTTTATATTTCCCTCTGACAACAAATTGTATTTACCTATTTCCTACCTTACCATGAACCAATCTAAGACGTGTTTGATTCTATATTGATAGTTTAATATGCAGCCACGAAGCAAGTTCGAAGTAAACAACTTTTTTTGTAGGACTCGATTAAAAAGAATTAAAACCCTTCGATGATTACAAACTTTTTTTTTTGACAATTCCCTATTCTTTTTTAAAGGTTCTTTTTTGTGAGTGTGAGTGAGGATGCAAACTTTCATGGTTGTTAAAATTCAAATAATAAAGTCTCCTAAAATAATTTTTTTTTTTTTTTATAAAAAACAATATTTATTTTTGGTTTTTAACGTTCAGTTCATAGAGAAGCAAGACTTTAATAATTTAGATTTCCGTTGAAAGGTAAATAAAATTTGACTAAAAATTATTTTCATTAGAGTTATAATTCAAATTCTCCCGAACAATTAATTTCTTAAAAATTTAGAATTTAGACGAAAAATAAATAAAATTTAAAAAAAAAAATTATTCTAAACTCGTGATCTCGTGAACCATATCTTTCCCTCAATTATTTGGTTAAGGAAAACAATATTATTTCAATTGATTAGGTTGACTTGATTGTGTCATTCGTAGCTTCCTACTTAGCTTGTATAAATATTTGCAAATGCTCATTCTTGCTACACCACCAAACATTCATTGGCATTTGGAAAACAACTCTCCACTCAAATTTCATCATCAACTTGCTCCTCTTCTTATTCCTTTGCAATTGTCACCGAGAATTATTTCTTAGCTCTCACTAGCTAACAATAATGAAGGTTAGTAAAAACAAATTCAACAATGAAAGTCAAAATTAGAATCATTAAATCCATGATTTCACTTTCTAATTTAATTTAGGAATTAATTTGCTATGTTTTCATGAATGGCTAATTAATGTAGCTCTTATAACTTTTTGGTTGTCTATTAATGGCTAGCTATATATCATTCCATATTTTATAATGGAAGTAATTGTTGGGTATTAATTAATTGTTCTTTGATTTGTTTTGTAACAGAAAATAGTGTTGAAAGTGGAAATTTATAACGATAAAATCAAGCAAAAACTTATGAAGACAGCATCTGCCCTCTTAAGTATTGAATTGGGTTATTTCTATAGGTTAAGTTGCAAATTGTTTTAATAAGTATAAGTAAAAGGCTTATTGAAACATTGTAAGACCTAAGGTAAATATGATGGCTCGAACCCAAGATCTCGCAATGATGTGTAAATTTATTTATGATTTCATCTAGATAAAATTAAAACTTAATAAATTAACATTAAATCAACAGAAAAACCTGATCTAAATTTACGTCAGATTTTGACTTTCAATAATAAAAGACCGATTTAATTTTACTTAAGAAAACATAATCTATTTTATATGTGTTTATTGTAATGAGAGTCACTATTATTTGATCAAAAACTTTCAATAATGACTTTTACAAAAATCTATTCAAAATAATTTCTCACTTTAAGCACTTTTTCATTTTTTTAGATTATTATTATTGTTGAAAAATCTTAACAAAAGAGATCAAACAATTTTATAAATTATTATTCTAAATATTTAAATAAATATCTATCTGGTAAAGTAATCTAATTCAAATGCAAATCTAATTCAACTTGGCTTTTGTGTATGAAAACACACACCATATAACATGAAGGATTAATTGATTGATTTTTTTATTAAATGAAATTGTAATTTTGTAATAATTTTACAGGGGTTCAATCAGTATCAATAGACATGAAAGAACAAAAATTAACATTATTAGGGGATATTGATCCAGCAAAGGCAGTGTTCAAACTAAGAAAATTGTGTGAAATAGAAATAATTTCAGTTGGATCTTTAGAAGAGGAGAAAAAGTCAATTGTTGTATCTACTACACTCAAGTCTTTGCATGGACAGATCAAGAATTTTATATGGAGAGCTGAAAAAAATTGAAGTAATAATTTTTTGATGAAAAAACATAATAATTAATATTTTATTAATTGTAATATATTCTAAAGAATAAACAACATAGAAAAAGTCCTCTAAACCCTAGCTATCTCTTCTCTCTAAATCTCTTATTTTCTTCTTTTTCATCTAATAGAGAGGGGTGGTTTTGGATCATAATTTTATTTTTATTTTTTTATTTAAGTAAGTGGTTTCTTCATAGATTTTTTTTCTTTATAATTTTATGTGAGTTTGTCGTCTAATTGCGGCGTTGTTTGATTTTCTGCCTTGCTGTAATGCTCATTTGATTCATATTGTTATATCAACCTCTATCCATTATCAATTTAATCAATGACAATATTAGCATTATCAATGTTAAGGATTTGGTTCATGTTGTTAACTTGAATGTTGTGAGTTTGTTTGTAAATTCATCATTTTGAATTTGATGTATTCTATCAATTCGAATGAATGAATATTTTTTGTCAAATAAATATATTATTTTAATATTAAATAATAACAATTAAATATAATTTAGTAAAAAAACAATTCAATAATATATATATATATATATATATATATATATATATATATATATTGTCTCGAAGAATTTAATATTAAAGGCTTGACGTTTTAACCTCGAGCGACATGATTCAAATCTCGTATAAGACCAATATAAAATAGTCATTAATGCTATTTATATTAATAATAATGTCCTCATCCCTAATTTTTTTTAAAGTATATAATATAAAATAGTAATATACAAGAGAATATTATTGGTAAATGATCAAAATATACAATTATAATTTTATCTAATTGTGTATTGTTGAAGAAATAATTAAATAATAAAAAAAATATAGTAGACTTGTGACTCGTGCAATGCAAAGGAAGATAATTAATTGAAAATAATTAATATTGTTTTATTACTTAGTTTTCTACACGAAGTTAAATATTTCAATCAGACTCAGCAACATACTAATTAAAATAATAGTCAAATGAATTTATATTCAATAAAAAGATATTGAAATTGTGAACCTCTCAATATTATTATAAATTTAAATATATTCTTTGATTTAAACATTATTGTCACTGAAAAAATAGAAAAAAAAAAATCAAATCATCATATAAATTAAATTTCTACGACGAAATACAATATAATTTGAGTAATGAATGTAAGAATGTTGCATAGACAAAAAAAAAAAGGGGGTAAATTTTAAAGAGTATAGATATGTATAATTTACATATATCAAAATTTGAAACATTTATTTGTTAACAACATTTGTAATTTTGGAGACACGTTCTTCATCATTGGATAAAGACATTCTCAATATGCAGAGTCAATTATATGCGGTATAGGCTAGGCACAAATTTAAGCGCAGTGGATTAACTGATGATGTAAATGTACACAATTTATAAAAAAAATATAGGTAAATTATCATTTTAGTCCATAGAAATATAGGACATTGTCGTTTTGGTATCTGACTCAGCAAAAAAGAAAAACTAAATTAGTTATCAAATCATCAAAATGTCAATCAATTTAGTCTCTGATGTTATAACAGTCATGAACTATTTTGACAGTTAATTGTACTTTTTAGATATTTTTATGATATTAAGCTTCTGAAATTCAAATGACCAAACCTCTTATGCCATCTCTAGACCAAACCTCTTATGCCATCTCTAGTTTTCATCTTCTATTGTGGTTGACAAATATCTATGCTCCATCATTTGCAATCTGATCTTAAAAGTCATATTTCTTGACAAAGGAGCTTTTAAGATTAGTCTACAATTTGCATCATACAACTTAAGTTGACTCTTCTCCACCCTCATAAAAAAACTCTTTTGCATTAATTGTCCAAGACTAAGTAAGTTACTCTTCATGCTTGGAACATAAAGCACATCATTTATGTAGGAACTTTATCCATCATTGCTCAAGATTTTGACACTACCAACACCTTCAATAGTAACACTACTGTTGTCTTCAAACCTAGCTTTTCTTTTCACCTCCATGTTCAAATTATTGAACCAATCTTTATAACAAGTCATATGATTTGAGAAACTTATATCTAAGTACCAAAAATCAGATTGCTCAACTTCTGGTTTTGTGACTGTCATCAACAATACACTTTATGAATCTAAATCTTCATTATTGGCATATTGCACCTCATCATCTTTCCTTTGACCATATTTTTGACAATTAAAGCACTTAATTCCTTTCTTGTCAAACCTTTTCTTGCATTTTGTATTTCCTCCTTTCTTGCTTCCTTCTTGAGCACCTTGTACACTAGTGCCCTCACTTGATCCTTTTCCTTTGTGATTCTTCCATTTCCCCTTCTTGAACTTTCCTCTATCAGTGAAATTCTTCTTTGATGTTAGAGCTTGTAGAGTCTGTTGAGTCACTTTCACTTAGTCTCTCTAAGGAACCCAGAAGTTCTTCTAACTTCATTTATGAGAGATTCTTTGACTCCTCTATATAGCCACCACAATGTGATCAAAATTAGGAGTTAAAGTTCTCAGAACTTTCTCTACCTTCATCAACTCAGTTATCGCTTCTCCACACGACTTCATCTGATTTTTAATGTGAGTAGCCTTGTAAGAAAATTTGCAATGGTTTCTTGCTCAGTCATCTGCAATAACTCATATTTCTTTCGAAGAATTTGCAACTTCACATTCTTCAGCTTATCAACACCTTCATATGCACTCTTGAGGATGTCCTATACTTCTTTTGCAGTTTCAACATCTATGATTTTCTCAATAATGTTGGAGTCGACACATTGATGAATAATGAACAAACCATTTCCATCCTTCTTCTTATGTTCTTTATTAAAAGCCCTCTGTGCATTAGTAGCATTGGCTTCCAATTCAAGAACACCATCATTAATGACTTCAAGCACATCTTGAAATCGGAAAATCACCTTCATTAGAGCACACCAAAGCTCATAGTTCTTTCCATTGAAAATAGGAAGATTTGTTGGAAAATGACCATTCTTTCCGTCTTCTTTTGGCCAAGAATCGAACTAGGCTCTTATACCAATTTGTTGGAACAAATTACCAAGGAAATTGAAAACTAAATTCACACCATAATAATGCAAAAAAAGAATGATGAGAATCAAAAAAATTTATTTGTCACTTATTGAATTTGGTTACATATACATTGTCTTTTATAGCTTTTAACAAACTAAAATTTGTTGTAACTAACTGTCCACTTAGCTCTAACTAACTAATTTGAATTATATCATATTTCTCAACAGATTACAAGAACATATATCAACATCTAAAGTAACTATAGAAACCATTGATGGAATTGTCTAAAACGAATGATTGACTTTATAAACCGTAGAAGACATGCAATTGGTGCTATTACCAATTTGTAGTGTACGGTTGTTTTCAATTTGTCCCATATATTTGTGGAAAAATAACACTTTTCACCAATATTTTTTTTTACAAGATAAAATAAAAACTTTTCCTATATAGAAACTACAAAGCTACGTTTTTACTTGTAATTAGGATAATGATTACAAAGCCACGATTGTTTGTGGTGAACAATTATTTATTATTTGAATAAGCAAAATAGTCAATAAAACAATTATACGTGACTTGGAAAAAGTAAATAATAACAAAAAAGTTACCACAATGCAATTAAAGTAAGCGGGAAAGTACTGTATTTAATTTAAATATAGCGCCACAAAGTTTGTTGTACTTACCTAATTGTTAAAATTTGGTTTGGAACTATGGGTAACATATGGTTGTGTAGCTACAATTTTGAATACACTTGGAGTTGATCATTAAATTGGTGATTTGGATTAAATTGGTGATTTGAATAAAGTTATCCTTTGGATTAAATATAGATTTTATATGATCGCGGAGCATGTGAGTACTTAGTGAGTTTGGATTAAATGAATGTCTGTCAATCGATTGTCAAAAGAGTATGAAAATGGAGTGAAGGAGTTTGTTGAGTTTGCAGTGAATAATGCAAAAGATCTAGATAGAGTCGTTTGTCCTTGTTTAAAATGTTGTTTTGGAAAATGCGTTAGAGTAGATGAATTGGAAGGACATTTAGTATGACATGGAATTGATCAAAGCTATACATGTTGGATAAGACATGGTGAGAAAAAAAATGGAAACATTAATTTTGAGAATGATTCGACATATGCTTCAACTGATTTCGACACATATACATATGAGCCGGACCGAGTTAGGGAGATTGCAAAAGCAGTTGAAGAAGATCTTCGGGATTGTCCTAAAATGTTTGAGAGCTTGTTGAGTGATGCAGAGAAACCATTGTATAATGGTTGTACTAAATTCACAAGATTGTCGACGATATTAAAGTTGTACAACATAAAAACGAGTAATGGATGGTCTGAAAAAAGCTTCACATAATTATTAACACTCTTAAAAGATATGTTATCAGATGATAATGAACTTCCCAGTCGAACCCCTCAATGCAAGGATAAAAACAACGGATCATCCAGACCAAAGTAATAGCTCTGTTATAGTCAAATAAGGGTATAAGAGAGTCTCAGAATGATGAACAAATTGTGTCTACTACTAGACAAAATAACAAAATACTAAAGCTTACAAATGAAAAAAGATGAAAAATACACAAAAAATTGCTATTGTGCGAGCACTGCTTCTCCCTCTTCAGAAATCGTTTCGCTGATCTGATTGTTGAAAATGAAGACCTTATGTTGTGAACTTGTAGTCTAAACTTCAGTCTGATCCAATAGTTAACGAATACGCAATTGATGTTTTTCGATGTTGAGATCGGTGTTTCTCGATGTTACCTAGCTATGATTCTACTTACTTTTCATAGTGGTAGTTTAATTTTTTAGAAGATTTACGGAACATTTTCTTCTTTCAGCTTCGTTTTCTATCTAAATTTTTCTTTCTTCATAAAGAGAATGATATTGGAAGAAGATGAAGAGTTTGATGTGTTCTCTTTGGGCGATTGTGGTTGTTTTATAATTAGTTGATGGCTCTTGCATTCAAGATATTCTATACATTAAAATTTTAATCTTTTTTATTGTCATTTTCCATTGAAAAACATTTTGTTATTTATTCTTTATAATTAACATTGTTTTTGTATTTTTTCTTTTTACACAGCATGATGGATTTGATTGGTCGTGGGGCTTAAGAATTCTAGGATTGAATGCATCATCAAGACAACATATTTGTGATTAGTATCAAGAGAACTCTAAAGCTACACTTTTGCTTGATATATATTATACGCTATATATTCTTACAAAAAAGGGAGGGGATAGATTAATTTGAAGATAAAAGAAGAATAATAGAGAATGAAAATACTTTGCATGAAATTTATTTATTTTTATTGACTTAAAATCTTCCATTATGAGGATTGAAGATGTTAAAAAATGATGCACAAATTGTGCATACAACGAGTCAAAATAACAAAATACTAAAGCTTACAAATGAAAAACACTTCAAAAATTGTTATTGTTCGACCACTGTTTCTCTCTTTCCAGAAGTTGTTTCGTTGATCTGACCGTTGAAAACGAAGACTTGTTGTTGCAAACCCGCAATCCAAATACCAGCCCGATCTATCGATTAACAAATGCACAATTCATGTTTTTCAAAGACTGGTTTGAGAAAATTGATAATAGAGTTTATTCTTCTCTTTTCTTTTTTGGTGGCTGTTTTTTTTTTCTTTCAAAATAGTCTCTCATACAACCCTAATAAGACACATTTCCATTGAAATAAGTAAGACACATATTGGGCTACAATATTTAGACATTTCTCCACATAGAAAGAGAGCCCAATATCCAACATATCTCCTTGTCACAACTATGTGGAGATAATCGTCAAATCGGTGATATCACAACAAGTTTCAAAAAATCATGTATCCAATGATACTTTACCAAGATTAATAACACTTTGACTATCGACAAATAATACATATTTGTCCTGAATAAACCCAAGCTCTTGCAAGTATGTCTTTAACCAAATCAATTTTTTGCATGCTTCGATAATGACAATGAACTTTACCTCAGTTGTAGACAATGCTACACATTTATGTAATTTGGACTACCAAGGTACAACTCGCTATGTAAATTTCATCATGTAGTCTAAAGTGAACTTGCTCTAATCAATATTGTAACATCCCGATCTTTCCTATTATCTGCACTGTTAATCACGACCTTATCGCCCATTGGAAATAGCGAGTTTTTGTCTTCCGTGGGAATCGAATTCGGTACCTAGGGGATAAGTACCACCGTCCATTCATTATCACTACCAATTGAGTTTTGTGGGGGAATGAATGGATCGTGGTACTTATCCCCTAGGTACTGGGTTCGATTCCAACAAAAGGCAAAAACTCGCTATTTCTAATGGGTGGAAAGGAGGGGCGAGAAAGTCGTGATTAACAATGCCTATAACAGTATGGGTCGGGTTGTTACAAACATCTCAAGCTATATCTGAGTCGGAGTACCCACCAAAATAGACTTGTCACCTCCAAAACAAAGCCTCATACATGTAATACCACGTAGATACCTTAGTGTCCATTTTACAGCATTCCAATGCTCTCTACCTGGATTTGACAAAAATCTATTGACTGCCCTTACAACATGCGCAATATCAGGCGCATAAGAAACTTGTTCCATGTCTCTTTTCTCATCTTCACTAGAACAACTTTGTTTAGAACTAAACTTAAAATGAGTAGAAAGAGGAGTTCTTACAACCTTAGAGTTTTCCATCTAAAACCTTTGCAACACTCTCTCAATATAGTGTTTTTGTGACATCCAAAGTTTTTTCTCCTATTTGTCACACATGACTCTTATGTCAATAATCTATTTAGTTGCTCCCATGTCTTTCATGGCAAAAGACTCGCCCAACTGCTTGTTTAACTTGTCAATCATGGAAATATTTTTTCCCAAAAATATGTATGTCATTAACATATAATAACAGGATAATGAAATCATCGTTAGAAAATTTTCTAACAAATACACAATGGTCAGAAGTAGTCTTCATGTATCATTGGTCACACGTAACAAACTCAAACTTTTTGTACCACTGCCTTGAAGCTTGCTTCAAACCATATAGACTCTTTCTAAGTTTACATACAGAGTCTTCCTTGCCTTCAACAAGAAAACCATCAGGTTACTTCATGTAAATCTCTTCCTCCAAATCACCATGAAGGAAAACTATTTTTACATCCAATTGATGTACCTCTAAGTCAAGAGTGCTACCAAACTCAACACGGTTCTAATCGAGGAAATTTTTAGCACATGTGAGAATATCTCATTAAAATCAATACATTTTCTTTGACGGAAACCTTTCACCACTAATATGGCTTTATACCTTAGAGACTTTAGGTTACTCTCAAGCTTCACTTTATAGATCCACCTATTTTCCAAATCCTTTTAGTCGTTTGACAACTTCAGCAAATCATAAGTGTGATTATCATGCAAGGCACCCCAAAAACCTGCTACTGTGAGAGCACTATTTCTCCCTCTCCAAACGTCATTTAGCCGATCTGAACATTGAAAACGAAGAACTGTATTTTTTGAACCTGCTGTCCAAAAATCTGCCCAATCCAACGGTTAACAAATGCGCAATAGATGTTTTTTCTGAGACTAATTTGAAAAAATTGGGAATATGGTTTACTGTTCTCTTTTCTCTTTTGGTAGTTGTCTTTTCTTTCAAAATAGTCTCTCTCTTACAATCCTAATTAGACCCCTTTCAACTTAAATAAGTGAGACACATTGGCTACAATATTTAGGCATTTCTCCACATAGGAAAGGATCCCAATACCCAACACTCAGCCCAAATTCGTTTGAATTCCTTTTACAATCGCGATGCCAACATATTCTCTTAAACCCTCAAACTACAATTGTGATGTGCAACCCTCATTATTTGTCATTTATTAGGATATTGTGAACCAAAAGGTAAGGAACTTATTTTCTAAGTTTTTTGAAAGTTATTTGTCATCTCATTATAATGTTATTCCATGTGACATGATATTGTGTCGTCGTTGAACTCTTAGAGGAAGAAAGTGTACGCCTTCTCAGAGGAGTAGTGGAGTTCCTACAGAACACGATCAACAGAGGAGACAAGACGATCTCTTCTTGAAGAAAAAAAGGATACTACTTCTCATATCATCGCTGCTTCTGCCCTTCTCTGCCTCATCAACACAATACGTATACAATTTCTTTCAAAAGATAGATTCAAATTTCCTAAAAGAAAATCACAAGAGAGATGTTATTTTGATAACTTTAGAAGAACTATTCTTTTGTATGAGTCGTTATATTAGTTCTAAGAGACATTTAGAGAAGGGGGTTGGGTTGGATAAGTCTTAATAATATACAATAAAATGTAGAGGCTAAAATTAAGAATTAGAGACTAGAATTATTAAATAAAGAATAAAGGTTAGAGACTAAACACTAGGTTGTTTGTAAGTTAATAAAATTAAAACTGAATTTATTGAATTGAATTAACTTTGTTTGTTGCTTAATTAACTTTTTGTACATTTTCTTTACATTACTTAATCTAGTATATGAGTTATATATTTTACTTTCATTTGATTTTTTAATAAAATGATGTTTGATTTGGAACAATACATTGAGTTAACTAGTGTTTATGTCATTAAAAGAAAATTGCATGTTTACAACCAATTTAGGTTCTATAGTTGGTGGGTGATTAAACTATGTGATTGGTTATTTTAATCATTTTTGGTTGTCGCTTCGAAGTATGTTAGTAATTAGTCAATTATCCATTCATATTAGATATTCCAATAGAATGATTTGATGGATACAATTGCCAATATCAGTTGTTGGCACCTATTGTGAGTTAGTGGCTCCCCAATGTTTTCTTCTTTTTGGAATTGTTTTTTCACATTGTCTTTGTCTCTTGAATGTTTTACTTGCAAAATATACCTTTTTTGTGTGATAATTTTGGTTATGCATGCATCACTGGAATTGGTACGAAGATGGGATTAACAATTTTTACTTAAAAAAAGTGAAAGGTTTTTAATAACTCACTCTAGAGGTTGAAGATTTATGTAGTAGATTTGCTCGCAGGTTACTCTTGATAGGTTATTTTAATCCTTTTTGGTTGACCATTTGTAGTATGTTAGTAATTAGTCAATTATCCATTCATATTAGATATCGCAATAGGATAATTTGGTAGATACAATTGCCAATATCAGTTGTTGGCACCTATAGTGAGTCGGTGACTCCCCAATGTTTTCTTCTTTTTTGGAATTGTTTTTTCATATTGTTAAAAAATGTCTTTGTCTCTTGAATGTTGTACTAGCAATATATACATTTTTTGTGATAATTTTGGCGATGCATGCACCACTTGAATAGATAAACTTGTGTAGCATATATAAATTTGACTCGTAGACCCGACTTGTAATCTTGTAAGAATTTAAGGGTTAATTTGAGAGTTTAATTACATATGTCAATGTCTGATGGTTTGGATTGAATGGGGGAAAATTAGAAAATGTTTTGTTTTCAATTAAAAATTAAAATTGTTGTTATTTATGCCTACATAACATGTTTTTAATGTTGGCTTTTCTTTATGTTGTTAGACAAAATTGAATGACACCTCTCCCAGTTATTCAGATTTTTTTATTCGCACAAACATGCAAGGATAAAACTTGGGATATGTGCATGTAAGAATTTTCACTTTAAATTATATATTATTTTTTTTTGTTGGTTTCACTTTATTTTAGTGTTTTAAAATATTAATTAGTCTTATATTTATGTTTACTGGAAAAGTATAGACATAGACTGAAAGAATTGACCTAAGAAACATCTTTGCAAGGAACTTCCCCACCAAATGAATTAGATATGTGGTGTGAGGTAGTGAGAATAAAAAAATGATGAGTATTGAAAGGGAATCTATTTTATTATTAGGGAGGTTATTATTGTAGCTCATGTTCTTCATCAACCGAGTGAGAAAAAAGACATGAATTTGAAGAAATAAGAAATGAAAGAGATCAACTTCAAGAGAAATTGACTAATACAAATAGAGCAATTGATCGTAAGAACCACTAGATGAAACAAGTGATGGATAGCTTGAACTTTTAGGTCATGCCATATATTAGAGACCAAGTTCATGATGATGAGGTTGGTGATAATGATGTTGGTGATCATGATGACGTAGAGTTAGATGGATAGTGAAAAGTTAATCTAAAGAAAACAAATGTTGCATTTTGTTAAATATATTACGTTCTTTGGTTGTGTACATGATATGTTTAACTATTGCATTTAAATGTTTTTGATGTCATGTAAAAAAAATGTTTTTGGTGTATGAACTTTTGTAAATATTGAAATCAGATTTTAAAAAGTATTTTCATTGTTTATTAGACCAATATTTTAAAATATATTGGAGAGACCACCGGTGGCTAATCCTTTCCACCAAATAAAAGAGATAGATAAATAAAAAGAAAATTGAAGAGAGAAAAAAAAATTGATCATAGAGATTGGAGGGAGAGTAGATGATCCACACTCGAGATTATTAAAATAAGTTATAACAGACAATAATGTAGATCGATGGAAACATCCAATAAGTGTGGCGGATATCAAAATCGTTCTCTATCTCTATATATCTCTGTCAATATCAAATCATTTTGTTTTGTTGTAATTTTTTCTTCTTTTTATTACATTCGTCTAATGTACATTTTTACTCATATTTATTACTATTTGTTTAAAAAATAAATATTTTATTTATAATTAATTAAGATCGTCTTAATTAACTGGTCCCTGGACCATATAAAATTATTTACTTTGATATAATGATTGAATTAATTATTCAACTCTTTAGAATAATATTTAAATAAGTATTTACAATATTGAGAACAAAGATAAAAAACTTGTAGTACTAATTAATTCTTGTCCCCCAACAAAAAAATAACACACCCTGTACACTTATACTTGTAATTAACAACAATACTTGTAATTAACAACAGAACCTCCTCATTTTCTTAAAATATTCTTCGTGTTTTATTTTTTATCTTAACTTTATAATGGAAAATGGGTCTGAAATATGGCCATGTTAAAAAAAGAAAATTAGTTGGAACAACTTGAGGTGAAAATCATTTACAAATTGAATCATCACACACCACGTTGTTGTTTACTTATTAAAAAAAATTGAAAGGGGTTATATGAAATAATATTATATCTTTTTGGAAAAATATTAAATATTATTATATTAGATCTATTTCAGTTTTTTTTTTTTTATATGTATGGCTTGATAATAGTACGTTTTAAGTAAATAAATAGTTAGACATATTTAACTATATTGAAGAATGAATCATAAAATGTTTGAAAAAAAACGAAAAGCATTTAAATCAAATTGATAATTAGTAAAATTCTTTGAATGGTACGTAATAAGTAAACATACAAAATCCAAATGTTTAAATTTATTTCTTTAAGTTTTCTACCTTTGAATAAAATGAAAATAATTTTTTATGACATATATTTATATTAGTCAAAAGAATTACAAATGCTTCTCAATTTAGTAAACGTATTATATCTTATTCTATTTATTACTCAAATTAAATTTTTTAA
The DNA here is from genome assembly GCA_037974755.1 of Cicer yamashitae. Taxonomy (NCBI): domain Eukaryota; kingdom Viridiplantae; phylum Streptophyta; class Magnoliopsida; order Fabales; family Fabaceae; genus Cicer; species Cicer yamashitae. The sequence continues at coordinate 13,951,394 of JBBPBQ010020322.1, forward strand.
AAGCACGATATCTTATGCTATTACTTCTCATTTAATTAAGTTCACGTTATTTTGCTTTTATAAACCCAGTGGTTTAAACATTTTCTCTCGCTTGCAATGAAGCTTGAGTGCAAACACGCTATCATTCTCATTTATGACTCCTCGTATATATTGCAATTGTAAATCAAACTCATTCATAGAGATGAAGAAATACGCACCTACCAAAAGTAAAAAGGTTATCAAAGCATATATCTGATGATCTTGTCTTTTCTATTTTATCAAAATCACCTTTCAAATCTTTGAAACGATTTGGAGCTGTACGTAAATCATGGTTTCTCTTATTTGAAAACTCGCATTTCATGAGAATGATTCGCAACAATTTCTTGTCTAATAATCATTGTTATTATGATGATACATCTCTCCTACTACATTCTAATATGCTTGAAAATATAGATGAACTTAATCCTTATTATGAATTTAAAACGGCATTGTATATGCTCTCTGGAGAGAGGTTTGAGAATAGGGTTAACATAGAATGGCCAAATCCCTTTCAAGACAATTACCAAGGTTTTAGAATTTTAGGTTATAGTAGTATTAACGGTATTTTATGTATTTATAGATACATAATTGAAAAAAAATTAGTAGCACTTTGGAACCCATCTACAAAAAAATTCAAGGTCATTCCTTCCCTCCCTATTGAATTAGAATATTGTGTTGATTATCTTCATGGATATGGTTACGACCACCTTAAAAATGACTATAAGGTGATTAGGCAGATTTTTTCCCGAAACAACCATAACCTTGATGGTATACCTGATGAATCCTGGTGGGAGATATACAGCCTTAGAAGTAACTCTTGGAGTAAACTTAATATTGATATGCCTTCTTGCAGAGGAGATTTTCCGGGTGTTCGATTGTATATGGACGGAGTCTGTCATTGGGTGGGTAGCACAACAGAATTTTGCACGACATGTTTGGTGTCATTTAACATGAGTGCTGAGGAGTTTGTTATAACACCTATAGCCTCAACCATTGATAATATGTTTAATGTAAAGTCAGTGTGGAGATACTTAGTGGTGTTGAATGGGTATGTTGCTCTAATCTCACACTTCTTAGTGATGCCCACTTTTGACATATCAATTTTGAGTGAGTTTGGTGTGAAGGATTCATGGATTAAACTCTTCAGTATTGAGCTTTTGTCTTGTATTGAGTATCCTATTGGATTAGGGAATAAGAGAAATATATTCTTCAAAAAGAAAGATGGTGAAGCAGTCTGGTATATGATTTAAGTACCGGGAAGATTGTGGACCTTGGTTTTAAAGTTCATCGTAACTTGGGCAACATAGTAATTTATAAGGAATGTCTTTGTCTAATTGGAGGAATCAATAGTTAGTTGTTATTCAGTTTAGGGTAAAGGAAAAGTAGTTCAGCCACTTCTTCTTTTTCTAAGTATCTCTTCTTCATTCATAAAAAGATTGGTTTAAAGTTATTTAGTGCCCCTAAATCATCTCTCTAACTCATTTTTTTTACGTTTATTTAAATTAGAATATGGTCCGCGTGTTGCGTGAGATATATAGACTTTAATATATTAGTATTAGTGTGAATAAGATTTTAAAATTTCAAAAATAACATAATTTATTGATTTTGTTTGTAGAGTATTTTTTTCAAGTGAATTTATTTGAGTAATTATTATATATGGGTTTATAAACACACATTTGAGAATATGTAAAATATTTTGGAGAACGTAATTGAAACTAATTCATATATTAAATTTTACCCATTTAATTGTTATGTTAAAATTTTAGTTATATTTTAATGAATGAATAAGATTTAAAATTGTTAAAAATATATTTAAAGGTTTCATTAACCAATTTATAATTGAATGTCTTATATCACATTTCACTCATTAAAGATTATGAGATAATAGAACAAAAATAGTATTATGTAAAAATATATGCGCATTAAAATATAGTAATAAGTATAAAGTTAATATATTAACCATTATTCATTAATGGTTTATATGATAGACCAAATAACCCGTTAAAATTAATATGTTAAAATTTACATCTTTCTAATTACTATATTATTTTAAAGAAATATTAATTGCTAAACATTCATCACTCTATCAAAAACTAAATCACTCCCTGTCAAATATTCTGTCAAAAACTAAATCACTCTCTTAAATGTATGGTTAGAACACATAAAACCAAAAATAATAATTTGGTAAAATAAACCCATAGTGAAGACCATCCTACAAAAAAATTCCATAAATTATATTTAGTATTAAAAATCTTAACAGTATTGTAATAAATATTAATATATATAATTGTCTACTATAAAATCATATTAGTCATGCTTTTTTTCTACTCGTGTTGTCATGTAACTAATTTTAAAATGATTGAGCAAAATTTTGATCTAAGTTGGTACATTCAGATGATGACACAAAATGGAGAATACAAAGTGAAAAGTAAAATTAAAATGGCAAGACAAAATGAGTGTTGATTTTAATTTAACTATAGTTGCTCTCTTAATAGAAAAATATTATTATAAAAAGTGGAAGAACAAATATAAATTTATTGTCAAAATATTGTTAGAAAAATATGTATATAATTTTGTTATTTGGTATTCATATCATTCTAACCCTGTCAAAGAAATGACAAATCTAAATTACAATGTCTTGAGTACGAGACTTCTATACAACCAGACTTGAAAATTTTCACAAACTACTCGTGCATGTACATTTGAGTAGAAGTAAAACATATGTAGAAAATTCAAATAGGTAGCATTTTTAAAAATTTTGACAACATAAAACTTCTCTATAAAAAAAAAACAATAAATAATTTATGAATCTAAATATTAAACATTATTCTTTTATTTATTAAAAGTCACATAGTTATCTTTGTCTTTTGGGAAGCCACTATACTTTCATATCGTAAATGAGATCAAATATGTCTACAAAAACAATACTCTAACTAACAACAATCAAGGTTTTGAGAAAAATGAGCAAATATGTCGAATATGTTACAAAATACCACTTACTCAAAAACAATTTGTGCAAAAGAAGAATTTTCCAACTCTATCTACTTCTTTGAAAATAATTGGGCTGCAAAAAGTTTTCCTTTTGAGTTGATAAAGTGGGATGTGAAAAACTCATATGTAACTAGAAGGTTTTCTCGTGGAAGTGGTGGTCCGAAATTTTATTACATAAGGTGTGTGAAAATAGTTACAAGAAAAGAAAATTATTGATCATTTAAACAATTACAAATTCAGAATTGGAGGAGGCTTATTAGTGCAATGCACTAATAAGAGTTATTAAACAAAATATAATATTAGAGTTTCAATTTTGTATTTAATAAGGCACTAATTGTAGAGAGATTGATCACACAATAAGAGAAATTGTTTGAAGGAGTAGAATAACATAGATGTGTCAAAAAACCTTATATAGCAAAATTAATAGTGCGATGACAAAATTTTAGTTTATAGGACTATTTTAATAAAATTGTACATAAAAAATGGAGTAGAAATACATTAAAAGATAACTATAAAATATTTATAGATCTCATTAAAAAAGAGCTATTTTTTTCATTAAAACATGATTTTTTCACCATGATGATACTATGCAATATTCAGTTGGAGGAAATTAAACAATTGCAGAAATGAAAAATGAAGGATATATAGACATAAATAGTTGTAGAAACAAAAAAAAAAAGAGAGATATATAGACATATTAAGTATTTATTATTCTTCATATGAGGAAACTTAGAAAGTTACGCGCTACACTTAGGGAGATATGTGTTACACTATTAAACTCTATGTGTCTAAAGATAAGGTACGAAAGATTGTATAGTTGTTATCATATTATCCATAACTTATCCATTATATCAATGAAATTTAAGAAGTGTATTGGCATTAAAAATCTATTTCGACGTATATCTGAAAAATATATTGAATGACTCATAATATACTCCGTAATGATATATAAGTACAATTTGGTCGAAAACATTGATGTATTTGCGCCAAATGTCTACACACACAACAGTTGATTATAAACATATCAAAACACATTATAATTATAAATAGAATTAAAACTCAAAGATGTAAACTAAAAATTGTAAAATTCTCACATGTTTTGCTTATCTAAAAGCCTGTAAAATGAACATACAAAGAACCACAAATTAGATGAAAGCAATTACAAAATCATCAACAATCAATCAAACAAAGATTATAATAGAAAAGTTGCGTAGAGACCAAAATATATGTGTCATTGTCTTCCAATTGCCAAATAAACATAAGAATATATGATACAAAATAACTTACACAAATTGTTGTCATTTATATATTTATATATTAATTGGAGTTAAAACCATAGAAAAACTGTTACCAATAATGATGGAGGAGCAATGAGTGTCGATTAACTAATATTAATTGTACTTTAATTTGTACCGATAACCATATGAGTCGGGTTGTTACAAATATCTCAAGCGATATCTGAGTCGGAGTACCCACCAAAGTAGATTTGTAACCTCCAAAACAAAACCTCATACATGTAGTACCACGTAGATACCTTAATGTCCATTTTACAACATTCTCATGCTCTCTACCTGGATTTGACAAAAATCTACTTACTGTACCAACAACATGCGCAACATCAGATGCATAAGGAACTTGTTCCATGCCTCTTTTTGCATCTTCACTAGAACAACTTTGTTTAGAACTCAACTTAAAATGAGTAGCAAGAGGAGTTCTTACAGCCTTAGACTTTTCCATCTAAAACCTTTGCAACACTCTCTCTATATAGTGGTCTTGTGACATCCAAAGTTTCTTCTCCTATTTGTCACACATGATTCTTATGCCAATAAACTGCTTCTTTAACTTATAATCTTGGAAATATTTTTTCCTAACAATATGTATGTCATTAACATATAATAACAGGATAATGAAATCATCGTTAGAAAATTTTCTAACAAATACACAATGGTTAGAAGTAGTCTTCACGTATCATTGGTCACACATAGCAAACTCAAACTTTTTGTACCACTGCCTTGGAGCTTGCTTCAAGCCATATAGATTCTTTCTCAATCTACATACTTAGTCTTTCTTGCCTTCAACAAGAAAACCATCAGGTTACTTCATGTAAATATCTTCCTCCAAATTACCATGAAGGAAAACCGTTTTAACATCCAATTGCTCTACCTCTAAGTCAAGAGTGCTATCAAACTCAACATGGTTCTAATCGAGGAAATTTTTAGCACATGTGAGGATATCTCATTAAAATCAACACCTTTTCTTTGACGGAAACCTTTCACCACTAATATGACTTTATACCTTAGAGACTTTTGGTTACTCTCAAGCTTTACTCTATAGATCCACCTATTTTTCAAAGTCATTTTGCTGTTTGACAACTTCAGCAAATCATAAGTGTGATTATCATGCAAGACACCCAAAAAACTTGCTATTGTGCGAGCACTATTTCTCCGTCTCCAGACGTCGTTTAGATGATTCGAACGTTGAAAATGAAGAACGGTATATTTTGAACTTGCTGTCCAAAAATCAGCCCAATCCGACGATTAAGAAATGCACAATATTAATATCATCCTCTCCACCAAAATTAATCATCTGAGCCAACACTTTGTATAACATATCAACGTTCAAGGAAGCCAAATCAGGCCAGCATTTTGAAACCCATACTCCACTTATTCTTCATCTAGCAACATCATGAATAGTACTAAGTCGTAGCTAAACATTTAAAAAATTCAAATTCAAATATTGCATTTAACAAGAGCTAAGTCGTGCACCACGGGGACGTGGGTAAAATTTAAAGAATAATTTTAAGTTTTCACATGTAATGATGGATGATAACATAATTCGCACCTACATGTATTTACTAAAACTTGTCTTAATTGGACAAAGAAAATCCGCTTTAACTGGACGTTGGTGTGGATTCTGAAATTAAAACTCTAGGATGGGAATATGTTTAGAGGTGTTGATATCCGCCTCTAGACCCACACTACTAATAAAATTATTATTATTTTAAAATTTTATATACATGTACATATTCATTATTTTTTTTTTATATATTATAAATTAAAATCTCCTCATTATAACAAATATGATTTTAATATTTTTAATTTTATTACTGTATAATAATAATTACTTTATTATATTAATTATAATAAATATGATTTTTAAATGGGAGTCATAAAGTGGTTTGGTAGTTTTAGGAGTTGGAGTGACAATGAGGTCACAAATTCAACTTTTTCCTCTAACAAAATAAAGTCATGTGATTATAAGGGAAAATATGATCAACAAAAATTAATATATTTAATCTAAAATTTAGACCGAATAAATATATTTTTATTGTCTAACTTTTTTTTTATATTAGACATCAAAGAGAATATATTGGAGAGACCACATGTGGCTAATCCTTTCCACCAAATAAAAGAGATAGATAGATAGATAAAAAGAAAATGGAAGAGAGACGAAAAGTAAAAAAATAAGAAAAATTGATTATAGAGATCGGAGGGAGAATAGTTGATCCACATTAGAGACAATTAAAATTAGTTATGATAGACAATAATGTAAATCGATGGGAACATCCAATGAGTGAGGCGGATATCAAAATCGTTCTCTATCTCTATATATCTCTGTCAATATCAAATCGTTTTGTTTTGTTGTATTTTTTTCTTCCTTTTATTACATTTGTCTTTGGTACATTTTTACTCATATTTACTACTATTTGTTTGAAATAAAAATATTTTATTTATAACTAATTAAGATAGTCTTAATTAACTGGTCCTGGACCATATAAAATTATTTACTTTGATATAATGATTAAATTAATTATTCAACTCTTTAGAATAATATTTAAATAAGTAGTTACAATATTGAGAACTAAGGACCAAAAACTGTAGTACTAATTAATTCTTATCCCGTAAAAAAAAAATAACACACCTTACACACTTACACTTGTAATTAACAACATGACCTCCTGATTTTCTTAGAATATTCTTCATTTTTTTTATCTTAAGTTTATAATAGAAAATTGGTCTGAATTATGGCCTACGGTGTTAAAAAAAAAATTAGTAGGAACAACTTTGAGGTGAAAATCATTTTCAAATTGAATCATCGCACACCCCGTGTGTTGTTTACTTATAGATGTTTGATTACGTTTTCTGTTAATAGGTAAAAAAAATTAATGGTAAAATTATTTTAAGTTGTAGTGAATTATAATAACTTATATGAAGAGTCTTTTCCTAACATTTTTCCTCTAATTATTAAAAATATTTTGAGAAAAAAAAAAGTTTTCCTTTTAAGTATAAGTTCTTTTTCCCAATTATTAATGCATTTTTAATTTTGTTAAACATATCTCATTAATTTTATTGTTTTATCTTGCAAGATAAAACTAAAAGTTAGACACATTTAATACATAAATTATTTTAAAAACATCTATATATAAAATAAAATAATTAAAGACATTAAATTAATTATCTTTTTTTTTAATATACGTAAAGAGTAAAGACCATCCGCGTTTATAAAAAAGGATTGAGTATTATTGACTTTAATAAATGATGGGTGAAAGTGTATCTTAACAAATAAATTAGAAATAAGAATACATTCGATCAATAAGTTTTTCTCTTTAGCCCAAAGTGCATCTTAACTAATAAATTAGAAATGAGAGTGCATATTATCTTATTTGTATTATGTAATTGTATCATGAGTGAGAGTATCCCTTATACTTTTTTTAATAAATTTATTTATAAAAATTTGTAAATAAATAAATAAAAATATTTCAAAAAAATAAATACATACCCTATTTTCAAATATATATATATATATATATATATAAAGAAGAGATAAAATTTTGAATTTTAAGTTGTTTAATAATCTCTTACGATAGAAAAAAAAACGTGCGTCAGTATATATCATATTAAGTTTTTTTTAATTAAATAACGTTGGAGATGGAGAACCAAGCATAAAAAACTTTTGCCAATAATAATTTATGCTGATTCTTGTTCTCCCAAAAAACACATACTTTATACACTAAATAAACAGAATCTCTTACTTGTCATATTATATATATAGAATATTCTCCATGCATTTTTTGATTTCTTTTAAGCTTGATTATAATGGAAATGTTGGCCTTAGTTTTGGACTTTATATAAGAAAAAATACACATGTATGATGAGGGTTACAATAAAAGGTGATTACAAAGAGGAAATCCATGTGTTTTAATTTTCATGCAAAGAGCGTGTCATCATTATTACACAACAACAAAATAGAACTTTGTTTATAGAGTTCGTAGTCTATTTTTTTTTAATCAAAATTAGTATTAGATATTCTGGTGATTGAAAGGTTTTGAGCTGTGTTGGTTCAACTTGGCAGGCAAGTCACCCAAACCTGAAGCAAAACTGAGTGTTAGCATAGTTACAAAAATGACAATATAGGCCTTTTGAAGCAAAGATTCCATGGTGCTCAAATGGAAATGGATGATGCTTCACAAGTGACAAATGATCATTCCTCATATTTTTTGATTTCTATATAAATCATAACCTATGTTAATTAGCTTCACAACTACTACTACTCACAATACCATAATATCAGTGATGATGGCTATTCACACAAAAGCGATTTTCTTTATGTTTTTGATGTGTGTGACAAGAACAACATTGTTTGTTGATTCAGCACCGCCCTCTAATCTCCCAACAAATGTGTACTGGCGTGAAAGGGGAGCTGTCTACGTAATTAATTGTTTCTTTCATACTATAAACCGATTCAAATGAATGTCATGATATTAATTTTTTCTTTGCGTGCAGAATGTTGTTGGGCTTTTACGGTTGTGGCAACTGTAGAAGGTATCCTCCAAATAAAAGAAAACACATTGATTAAATTGTCAGAGCAAGAATTGGTGGACTGCGACGCAAAGAACCAAGGGTGTAGGGATTCAGGTCTTGTAACTACTGCATACCAGTATATAGTAGACAATGGTATCTTTAGTCGTGAAAGTTACCCATACATAGGAAAAAAAGGAAGTTGCCGTCGCGATCGCAAAGGTATGGAACCTATAGTCCACATAACTGCTTATGCAAGAGTACCTTACATGGGAAACAGAGAAGAAAACATACAACTAGTTGTTGTAAGTGAGGCATTTGAAAAATACAAGGGAGGGATATTTAAAGGACCTTGCGAAGTTAACCTGCAAGAATTGGAGAAAAATATTTGGCATGGGTTTACTATAGTCGGTTATGGTATAGATTCAGATGACACAAAGTATTGGTTGATCAAGAATTCGTGGGGAACGGGGTGAAAATGGCTACTGATTCTCCTTTGGATCTTTGTGCCATTGCTAAGCAAGCTTATTATCCCATCTTATAAACATTTAGTATACTTTGGTTTCTCAAACTTTAATTAAATAAATTCAACATGCATGTATATGAATTTGTCTCAATTAGAGATCACTTTACTATTATTAACATTGCTTCTCTATTAATTAATTTGTTTAAACAAGTGGTTGATCACATTTCCATTGTTTTTGCTACCATTTATTCCATCTTGTCTCTGTTAATTTCAAAAAATTAAGTTTAACATCCTTTGATACACTATTTTCAACCTGATCCATGATGTATCCAGCATTATTTATGAGTTCAATTGATAACTTAGACATAGTATTGAAGAATCTAGTTATGTTTGAATTCACATAATGGGTTGCCCCACCGTATGTATTTTCTTTCGTTTTTTTTTTCTTTTGCATTTTGCAGTTATTCAGTCCAGATGTAACATGAACGAAAACAGAATATCTAAGTAGTAATGAATCATGATTCATTTTCGTCAAGGAACATTCGCCACAAATTAATAGGTGAATACAACATTAAATCTGTCATAAATTTCCAAATTATTACGCCTGTCCCTCTCTGGAACTTGTTACTAATAACCAAAGCTTATAGTAATGTAAATGTAATCATGACAAAAAGCATGAAAAATATGAAGTAGCAGGGAACTGAAAACACTGTTAGGAAGAAAAGAAGTTGATCAAATGACTCAGAAAATACATGTAAAGAACTAGCGGCTAAAGGATGCATCAATGGAGTCTTGACTAAGAATGGTGAGGATGTTGGAGAGGGGTTTGAGTAATTTGTTCCAAGTTTAACCTGTTTAGATGTTGATCTGCGAGAAAATATACGCAATATGTAATTTGATAGCTAATCTTTCTTTCAAACTCTCTCATTGGACCTGCAAACTTATTAAATATTTGGATCCTATTCAAAGTCAAACTAGAATATAACTGAGCCTTTAGTTTCATTTGTCCTTTTTTCGATTTCTTTGGTTTTGGCTTATTTCATTTAACTGACATGGTTACTTTATTCTATTAAATTAGTTATGGCTTTAAAGTTTCAGCTGTAATTTTAAAGACTTTTGTGACTTGATTATTTTGTTTGAAGAATATGAATGGCTTGATATATAGCTTCACATGCATTTTGCATTAAGTTGACGGTGGTATATAATGCAATAGACACACTGAGTAGCTAACCTTGCAAAAGCACTGGCAAAATGTCTGCACTCTGCTCGCATTGGGCATGCATTGCAATTTGGTTTTTTCTTTGTGCAGAAAACCTACATATTTGGAATATGAATTAATTTTAACCTCGTATCTCAAGGTTGTGAAGCAAAGCTAGTTACAAAACTATGTTTTCATCAATACTATATTAAATGCAGAATGAAATTATGCATACCTTTCCAAATGTAATCATCTGGTAGTGTAGCTCATACCTGCATTCAAGTTATATATCTCTTAGTTACAGATTCAGCTATAATAGTAAAACAGTTATTTTTTTTAGCAGATTTTAGGGAGTTATGATATTACAAGGTTCTTTGATCAAGTTTGCACAATCTTGCCCAAAGATACTTTTGAATAGACTCCAGCACTGGATACCTGCATGGCACAGTGGTTAGCAGTCTCTATCGGTGATTTATCTTCATACTGGTTGTCATAAGATACTTAAAATTCAAGGAGGTGTATTTGTAGTTTTTCAGGAAGTGGCTGGAGAGGGATCCATCCAAGTCTAACGGCTATCCTTCCAACATTGGTGTCAACCTTCAAGGCATGAGCATAGAAAAATGTTATTGCAAGGCTTTTTAATGATTTGCATGTTAGTAAGCAGGAAATGGATTTCAAATGAGCCTTACTGGGAAAGCAAGATGATGAAGTGTTAGAAGCCGTACACATTCAACACTTTTTAATCCCAATCCTCTCATGCTTAGTAGATAGTCCCTGCATTTGATGTTGTATATGGAAACCAGTAGAAAAGACATGGGTCATAGAAAAGACATAGAAAAGTCATGATGGCAACCCATGATTTCTTTTTCTTAGTCAATTCTCCAGTCCAATATATATGGTTGGTTTGGACTATAGATTTTTATTGCTAGTGTTCTTGATTTTTAGGGTTCCATTTCAAATTTTTAGGGTTTTGTTTCAATTTTGCACTGTCATTTTAATTTACAAAAACATATTGACATGTTTTAGAGAAAAAACACTAGTGCTGCTGACCTTGATTTCTGTTTTGGGTTCTGTTTTGTTTTGGGTTCCTCATGCATGTGAATAAGTGATTTTAATTGTTAATTTAGATTATTTAGATGTGTTCTTGAGTCAATGTTCTGAATACTTAGTAGTAGAATCTAACCCTCCAATGTTGTTTTTCTCTTGTATTCATGTCTTGTTGATTATCACCATTATAATATGTTGGTGTGGTAGTTTGTCATCTATTCTGTTCTTCATGGCATTTTGAATTATTTTAAACTTAATTCTGTCGGCAATTTTTGTGCATAGTATTCGGTATGACGATATCAAGGTTGATGCTGATAATGCTTTTACTATTTCTTTGGACTTATGAAAAGGTTGTTGCAGTATTTAGGCTGGAGGAAGAAGTAGTTATTGCGAATGTTGACGTTGACGAGCACAAAGATTTGGCTGAGAAGTAAGTGCATTGACATTAACAGATATAGTGTTGCTGCCTATCCCTCACTGAAGTTTTTCCCAAAGAACAATAAAGCTGGCGAAGATTAAATAAGCTAGAATACTGTACTTGATAGCTTAATGGATTAATTATTATTGATTTAGGCTGGTATAGTAGCATCTCTAGATAATTTGATGAAGGAGTTTGTGAGTGCTGATGATGATGAGAAGAAGAAGAAGGTTGTCTTTTCTCGACTTGAAGAGGAAGTTAAGAAACTTAAAGGTTTGCTACAAGGTTTAAGCGATGTCATGTTTCCTTTTTTGTTCTAATTTGCTTATCTAAGACAATTTCATTGTAGTTAATGCAAATCATGTTAATTTATAAAGTTAATGCAGATCATGTTAATGAAATTCCTTCAACTATCATTTAAAGATTGTTTCCCGTTCAGTTTTTCTTTAAAGAGTTAACATCAAACAGCAATATGTAAGGATTACCAGCTGCAGCTAGGTAACATGCATCCAGGTTTATCTCCAGCCCTACTTGCTATACAAATTAGATATTGAAAAATTAGTACCCCAATATAGAAACTAAAATCACCAGAATTTATTCTCCATGATAAATTAGTAGCAATCACCATTTAACAGAAGGCATGTGTAGAATCACAGAAACAACTAAACTACAAATTATAGCAAAGAATCTTAACTTCAAAACAAACACACATTCATAAAACATTCAACATCAGAGCAAATCAGCTGCAACTTTTATTGAAACTTAAAAATAAGGTATTAGAGAGTTTATGCAAGCAAACTTTTCTCCATAAAACACGTGTCTAATTATCTTGTATTTCAAAATAATATTTATAGATTTGGTTTCAGGAACTAAAAAATATAGTGAAGCCCTTGGTAGAGAAGGGTTGATACTCGTGCACTCTAACTAGTGTGATGTTTTTACATTGGCTTGAGTTGGATGTTTTCATGGTTAACATTAGTAATCTTCTTTTAGCTTTAGCACAGACAAGACGCTTCTGCCTTCAGGCTGAGTAGGCATCAAATAAACCATTGGTATCGTCAATTTAAGCACGGTCTGTCTGCTTAAAATATGCTTAGAAATTATGAAGCAATATCATGTTTGTCTTTTCTCGTCTTGAAGAGGAAGTTAAGAAACTTAAGGGTTCTGCTGCAAGGTTTAAGCGATATCATGATTCCTTTTTTGTTCTGATTTGTTTATCTAAGACAATTTCATTGATGTTAATGCAGATCATGTTAATCTATAAAGTTAATGCAGATCATGTTAATGACATTCCTTCAGCTATCAGTTAAAGAATGTTTGCCGTTCAGTTTTTCTTTTTAACTTGGTAATAGTAGAATGTTTAACCAAATGTGTCTTGTGATGATGTGTTATGAATTTGATGTATTTACTTTCCAAATTTTTTTAATTAAATAAATTTATTTTAAAAGGATTACAAGTGCTTCAGATATCCATTGAAAACTGTTAAAGTTATGCATTCGGTGGCTGTAAGGAATGAGTCCAGTATTGTCAGAAGTGATGCTTATCCAAACCATTTGAGTTCCCACAAGGTACTTAGTTCAGAAATAATCCTCCTTATGACATACATATATAGTTTTGTAGTTTTGTTTCATGCACTGTAGAGGATTTACTGTCGTAGGTTTGATTGATAATATCTTAAAATGATGTCATGCCTATATACATGCAATTTTCAAATGATGCAGAGGAAACTTTTGCTAGAGCCCTCAAGCTATTATTGGTGAGTGATATCTCCATCAATTGCACACATCTTCTTTTTTTGATGAATATATTCATTTAAATGTTGCTAAAAATCTTCACGGTGCAGAGTAAAGGTCATTTACATGAGGGACAGTATGTCACACTAGTCCAAAGAGGAGCACAACTAATCTGGCGTAAGGAATCCATTCACCACATTCAAAATCGCGAGGTTTATGGATAAAAATCTTCTTTAAAGGGTCTTCCTTTCTCATGAGTGTGCAATAGCCTTTTCTTTTCCTCTCTCACTTGTAATGCACGTGAAACAACAAGTTGGGTAGTTTAGGAGTTTTTTTAATGCAAATAATGAAATTACACCTTGGTTTGATGATGATTATTCTATTTTATTCTATTTGCATTTTGAATTTTGCTTATTCATAATCTCATTTTGTGGACAAAACACTCTCTCAGTACTGTTTTTTAATGCAAATAAAGAAAATTACACCTTGGTTTAATGAGTATTGTTTGTTAATTATCAAATAATAAAATTACACCTTGGGTCAGTATCAAATCGAACAATATTAGAGTATTAGTTTTCATCTATAAAAGCTCTATGAAATACCTACGATAGCGTTTTTTAGAAAAAATGCTATTAAATACCTACAACAGCGCTTTATAGAAAGAAAAAAACCTATAAGATACCACCTACGACAACGCTTTTTAGAAAAGCGCTGCCAAATGAGACACCTATAACCGTGCTTTTATCCAAAAAGCGCTATAAGTTTCTACCTACGACAACGTTTTTCAATTATAACGCTATTAAATATCACCTATGACAGCGTTTTTGACATTTTAAAAAGCGATGTCGTATTTTTTAAGAACACTACATACTATAGCGTGGTTAAATGCACACAAAAAGCATTGTTAAAGCTTAATTTTGTCGTAGTGATAGTAGGTAATGACTATCTTCCCACAATTAAAAATGTTTTACTTGTAAAATGACTGATGCATAACCTACTAAGCATAAATCAATAAAGTAATAGTGGTTATGATGTTGTCTTCAATTAAAAGCACTGTAAGGCGATTAGTCAAACAGATGAATTTATACTAAATAAAAGTTTACGAGGGAAATAAACTATGAGTTTATGAGATGTGACAAAATTTCGAGTCTTGAAATTAGCTAGATGTGATATACGAGATAAGATAAGTATCTCTGTTAAAAATAAATATGTATGATAAAGTTAAATAACGACAATGAAATAGAATTATATAACACCAAATTTAAGATTAAATAATATATTTTTAAATATAATCATTCATAGTCAGGGTGGATTCAGTGTGGCATGAGGGTGTTTGCGGAAGAGGTAAAGTATCTGAAGGAATGAAGCTAACTGTCTCAAGTGATTTTTCGATTTCAATACACCCATTTTCAAACTTAGTTACTTACTTGCACGACTACCTCACAATTCAAATTCATTAGATATGAAAACTTTATACAAGGACCCTAACCTCTCACCAGTGAACATGAGATAAAAATATGCGCAAAACATTTTGGAGTGCAATGGTGATGCATGCAAATATAGTTGTCTATTTATAGATCATTTGGTAGAGACAAAGTCAATGATGAAATAGGTCAAAATGAAAAGAAAAAAATATTGTGTACATTACGCCAAAAATGACATTTTATAGCGCGTCTTTTACAGCGCTTATTAAATACAAGCGCTGTTGTATAATATTTTAAAAATAATGGAGGATACAACAACACTTTTTGGACAAGCGCTGTTGTAGGGTCATATTGAGTCACATTGCGCTTGCATATAACGTTTACAACTCTTTTACAGCGCTCTTTAAAAAAGCGCTGTAAATTGAAGCCACTACGCCAAAAATGACATTTTATAGCGCGTCTTTTACAGCACTTATCAAATACAAGCGCTGTTGTATAATTTTTTAAAAATAATGGAGGATACAACAGCGCTGTAAAACAAGCGCTGTAGTAAGGTCAAATATGGTCACATACGCTTGCACATAATGTTTACAATTCTTTTACAGCGATTGAGGTGGCTAGCAAATGGTCTGATGTAGACCCCGAATCAAAGTTTGATGTAGACCCCGAATCAATTTCACAGAGATTGAGGTGGCTAGCAAATGGTCTGAGTTTACATGTCTTTTCTTACACCGGTTATGTAATTAACGGCTACACATTTTATACCAAAGAACAAGATGATCAAACCACTATTCCAAATAGCGGAGTCACTCTCGTAGCTGAAGCGATGCATATCTCAAGTGCAAAAGACAAAAACCCAATATATGCAAATCTATCATATTTTGGGGTTATCGAGCGCATATGGGAGTTAGACTACACAATATTTCGTGTTCCCATATTTGGTTGCAAGTGGGTCGATAATAATAATGGCGTTCGAATTGATGAGTCAGGGTTCTTGCTTGTCGATTTTAATAGGGTGAGATACAAAGATGAGCCTTTTATTTTAGCGTCTCAACCAATAAAATAAGTGATGATAACAATAATGATGAAGATGGTCCGTTGTCCTATCAACCAATAAAATAAGTAATGATAACAATAATGATGAAGATGTTGGTAATGATCTTTTCTTTGCAACATCACAACCACATGAAAATTGATTCAACTGATGATGGTTTATATCTTAGAGATGATCATGATGAGGGAATTTGGATTAATCCATCGTTTCGTATCGCTAATGGACAAACAAATGTGAATCCCACCAGGAAAAGAAAAAGGGCATCTTAATGTGTTTAATTGTTTTATATAAGCCATGTAATCTGAACTCAGTTCATGTAATTTAAGTGTTTGACCTGTCAGAACTGATTTTTTGCTTATATTGAACTTGAAAAAGCTTTGTTTGAGTACTGAGAATTTTTCTTGAACTTGAACTGATCATCCCAGTATGATTTGATCATGTAATTTAGCATTGATATATATATAGGTATTTAACTAATTATTTGGAAGAAAAAAAATCCAAATATAGGTATTTTACTAATTATTTAGCATTTTACAGAAACTGAATTTATATTGTAATTTAACATATTTAACTTGAACTGAACTGAACATAAACTTTGTAATTTTACAGCGCTTTTGTCAATAAGCGCTATAAAAGCCTTTAAAAAAAATAAGGAGGTCATATAGCGCTTGCACATAATCAAACAAAGAGTTCTTTTAAAGCGCTTTTTGGAAAAGCGTTGTAAAAGGCTTTTAATAAAGAAGTTGTCACATAGTGCTTGTTGCATAAGCGCTGTAAAAGGGTCACATAGCGCTTGCACATAATAAAACAAAGAAGCCTCTTAAAGCGCTTTGTGGAAAAGCGCTGTAAAAGGGTCAAAAAGCGCTTGCACATAATAAAACAAAGAAGCCTTTTAAAGCGATTTATGGAAAAGCGCTGTAAAAGGGTCACAAAGCGCTTGCACATAATAAAACAAAGCAGCCTTTTAAAGCGCTTTGTGGAAAAGCGCTGTAAAAGGCTTTTAAAAAAATAAAATAAGGAGGTCTTTTACAGCGCTTTTTAACAGTAAACCGCTTCAGTTTCCTCTTCATTACGTAAACTTCATACGCTTGTTTCCTCTTTATTCTCCTTCTCATTGCGAACCCTACGAACCATATTGCCAACCATCTTTGTTACTAACTCTAATTACATAAACTTCATACGCTTGTTTCCTCCTCCTCTTCATTCTCCTTCTCATTGCGAACTATCTTTGTTACTAACTCTCATTACGTATTTCTGCGAACCCTACTCTCCTACTAACCGTTCGTATTTCTGCGCTGTTCTTCTTTGTTACTAACCCTCTTAAACGAAGCTGTAACCCTACGAACCCTACGTATTTCTTCGCACTTTTCAGGTATTGTATTTATTAAATTTTTGTTTCACTAAAATGCATGTTGAACTTATACTACTACGTACTAAGACTACTGCATGTTGAACTTGTTGAAGTTATACTGAACTGCATGTTTAACTTGTTGTAGATAAATGGATCCCAACAAGGAGTTAGATTGTCAAAATGAAGAAGTTGTCAACACCAAGACTTATGAAAATGAAGTTAAACGTGGTGCAACCATCATGCAAAATGTCATAAAAGCAAGAAGTAATGGCATAAAATTTGAGGTATACTATACTTTGTTTGCTGTTTATTTTTTATCTTTTTTGAAAGCATGTACTTAATATATGAGTTTATTAGGTGGGATGGAATGAAAAGTGGTCAGCCAATAGACCCCAACAGTTCCATGTTTGTAAGTTATATTGGTGTTGTTGTTCGTTAGAATATCCCCATCACAATTGACAATTGGAGAGATAAGGCGTTGAAGGATGCAACAGATATACTGTGGACTGATATACAAGTAACTTTTTTACTCCACATTTTTGTTACTTATAATTTTTTCCATTGAAATACTTTACTCAAACTATATCTTTATTTGGTTTGCAGACTGCTTTTGATGTTGACGAGGTGAGAAAGACTTACGTGCTTAGATTTGCCGGGAAAATACACCGGGGTTTTAGATTTCATCTCTCAAACTTTTATGTAAGAGATCGTGATGGAAATATGAATGTTGAAGCTCCGAAAATATATAAACATTATATATCAAATGACGAATGGAGCGCATTTGTAGCAAAACGTTCAGACCCCGCGTTTGTGGTAAGTGATTAATTTATTAGCATTTGTGTTTTATTATTCATATTCATAGCGTATTTTAAATTTTTACACGATTGTTATTTTTTTTATATAGAGTATAAGTACGGCAAACCGCAAGAGGGCAAAAAATCTGACGCACCCATACAAAAAATCTCGTATGGGATATGCACATCTAGAGCAAAAACTTGTAAGTAATTAAATATCACTTTTATATAATGTGGTACATTATAAATTATAGTTTCTAACTAATATTTTGTTTATGATCTTAACGAATAGCTACAAGAGACCCAATCCGATCAACCATTGGGTCGTCATATCTTGTGGAAGGAGGCTCGTGTAAATAAAGATGGAGTTGTTGATAATGAAAATGTTCAAAAAGTAATAGAACTTTGTGTAAGTATATTATCACTTTAATATTTTTTAATATTGTATTTTAAAAATGATATTGAACTTATCTTTTTAATCCTACGTGTATTTTAGGAGAATATCGAACAAAGTTCGGAAAATCAAGAGGATAACAAAGCTAGTTGCAGGGACATACTCGGTAAAGTGTTTAATGTTCCTGAATATTCCGGCCGCGTGAGGGGGAAAGGATTCGGCGTAACTCCTAAAAGCTATTTTTCACAAGAGAAACGCTAAAATCCATCTAATGAGGAAGTATTAGATAAGCTCAAAGTCCTAACGGAGCAAGTGGCACTCTTGGTGAAGACGAATAAAGAAAAGCAACTTCCGGATCAGCTCCAACGTGAAATACAAATGGAGAGTGAAAACGCCAATTGCAACATTGGTCTCAAAAGTCTTCCCGAGGTAATTAATTACTTAATAAAATAAGAAATTCATTCAACCTAATTGTTTCACATACTTATGTATTAACCATTGATTTAGGGTGTCTCTCCTTGCGTGCTGTATTTATCCTCCCCTACTCATCGCAAGGTCGGAAAAGGAACATTGAACAATACTTTGGGAGAAGTACTGCACAACACACCGATCCCTGCCGGCCATGTCAAAGTATCACCCGTGATTGCTTTGGAACCAAATGCACCGTTGCCTATACCGGACAACGATGCAGATATGAAGTATTTGGGCGAAGCAATAGGTAGTTACGTGGCATAGCCCAAACCTCTTGTTGCCCTTGATAAGGTATGTTTAATTGATATGTACATTTAATTGCATGATATATGATTATGATTGATTATATTTAATTCACGCATGATAAGCATGGATAAAGCTATTTTCGGAGATGAGTATGAAGAACTACATTAAAAAGAGCACATATACGAACTTCTCAACCATAAGGAGCTGAGTGCTACTGTCATCAGCTTATAGATTAGGTAAAAATTACTTTTAATTGCATTTTTTGGTAATTAATTTAATTTATTGGTAATTAATCTAATTTGAAATTTTCATTGAAGGTTTTTGTATGAGAAGTTGGTGTGCACGCACAAATTGTCAAATAGATTTTCATTCTTGTCTCCGCATAAGCTTTCAATGTTTAAACCCGATCTAGTTAATGTAAAGAAATATGTTGTAGATATCCTATTAGGAAATAAAGAGAAGGATAAGTTGTTCCTTGCACCATATAATTCAGGGTAATTATATATTCTTTATTTATATCTTTTTTAATTTATGAGATCTTAATTTATTAGTTGTGTAAACAAAACTGCCAACCAAATTTTTGTTGTTGTAGGGCACATTGGGTGCTATTTACAATCAATGCGACCTCTGAAGTTATATACTATTTAGATCCCTTGCATGACCATTACAACAATCACTCGGATATAAAGATTATCTTCGACATGTAAGTAATATTCATTTATTTCTTACATATATATATATATATATATATATATAAATAATGTGTTTGTTAATGCTATAATAATCACATTTATTTATTCGATAGTGGTTTACAAGTTTTCCGAGCTCAAAGAGGTGCTACAGTGTCGAAGAAAAAGTCAAATAACATCACATGGATTCCAATAAAGATTTGAAATATATGCCTTTAAAATTTCATTTACAATCAATGCACAAATATTTATTGACTTATATGTTTTCTTTTATAGTGCCCTCGTCAAACTAACAACATAGACTGTGGGTACTATATATTGCGATTCATGAAGGAGATTATTGATATGAATCAAAATATAATCCCAGAAACCGTACGATATTTTCGTTATTTGATTTTCATATATAAACTTTGTATATATTTGATTCTAACTTATTTATGTTCAATTTTTATATCGCACAGTACTTTGACAATTCCAGTCCAACATACTCTGAAAGAGATCTAACTGAAATAAAGGAAGACTGGTGTTAGTATGTGATCGAAATGAAGATTATTTGATTTGTTGGGAAATGGCATGCTGCAAGGGATAGTTATATGAATATATGGTAGTTCTGTGCTATGTTGAATATGTAGTTATATGGATATGTATATGAATATGTATATGAATAGGGCATATTTGATTTGTTGTGAATATGTAGTTATATGAATATGTATATAGTTCTGTTCTGTTGTCAATATGTGAATATGTATATGAATATGTATTCTATTTTGTGATGTAGTTTGTTGTGAACTGATTGTGTAAATATGTAAAGTTATAAAGTTATATTATAAAGTTATATAGTTCTATTGTTGTGTACTGATTGTGTACTGATTATGAAATGATTGTGAACTGATTGTGAACTGATTATGGATGAAAATGATTTTGGAAAAAAATTAAAAGACAACGCTTTCTAAAAAAATGCCATAAAAAACCTCAAACAAGCGTTATTTTAAAAATTCCATTTACATTGTTTTTTAATAAAACTAGAATAAGAATGCACCTATTATAGCGCTTTTTCAAAAAAGCGTTGTAAAACGTGCATAAGAATGCACCTATTACAGCGCTTTTTTGAAAAAACGCTGTAAAATTAGTACAACAACCAGTGCGTTTTTAGAAGGGATTTACAGCGCTTTTCAAAAAAGCGCTGTAAAACGAGTATAACAAGCGCGCAATATATCCACCTATTTTACAACACTTTTTTATTTTAAAAAGCGTTGTTGTATCTTTTTACAGCGCTTATTTTTTTGAAAAAGCGTTGTAAATGGCTTAAAAAAGCACCGTAAAATGCGTTTTTTCACGTAGTGAGGGTTAAGAGAACAAAGTGGAGAGGATTCTCGTGGAATGGTCTTCGAACACGAAGGAAATGTCGTTTATAACGAGACTGACAAGATCATTTTATATGGAAATGGGAATGCTCTAAGCATTCCATTAATTATATATCAACGTTCCAATATGGGAATACAAATGTGTTTTGGTGGTGATGCGGGTTAATGATGATATAGGTTCTATAGATAATGTCTTGTGGGAAAAAGTGATTAGCCGTTGTAAGAATAGATGATCCCAAATGATTTTGACACATTTCCATGATACCTTACAATTAGATTTGGATAGTTTATGGGGTATTATATTTGAGAGTTTGGGATATAGATTAGTTATGAGAATGATGTTAGAAATATGAGGTGACTAGTGTGAGTCTATAACAGTGATTTTAGACCCTAGAAATAATATTGAACGTTAGGAACTAAAGGAAGTGTCCTCAATAGTATAATAGGAAAGAAAGATAAAGGGAGTTTTATGTAAAACTTAGTGTGCGAGGAGGTAGAGTTAAGTCTTGAGGATAAACAAGCATATTTATGTGAACATTTGAGAACCATTTCTTAGGATGTTGTGGTCTATCGAGTTTCATTAAGGTTATCTTGGTTATTATAAGAGTGAGGAATAGTTCTTAAGCTTTCAACCGACTAAATTTTTTAAAGATGCCTTAGTTTTAGAGGGAATAATTGGTTCTTTTAGGACAATGAAATGTCCAAATGGTTGTTACTCATGGACGATGATGACGGTTGGCAGTAGTTGATTAGTAGAATTAAGAATTTGGATTAGTGAAAATACGTTCTAGAGAGATGGCCTTGTATAAACTTGAGCTTAAAAGATAAGATTTTTATGTGACAATTAATTTTTTGTTGAAAGAAACAAAAATTATACACGACGTCTTAGTTGGCGTTGTTCATTAGTGGAGAAATTTTCACAAAAAATTTGGTGTAAATAATTTCATGACTTATTTTGTGTTTCTTAGTAGTGGATAAATTTTCACAAAACCATCCAATAAAGTTTTATCTACTTTTGGTATACACATTCTTAGAGAGCTGCTTTGAAAGTGTTATCACCAAAAACACGTTAGCAAAATATCATACAAATGAATCCATCCAAAATTTTGGAGTCATCAATCTAGCATACTCATCAATCTAATTCTATTTGTAGAAACACCACACATAACTATGAATGCATCAACATATTGTCAGTACAAATTTATCACAATATCATAAATTTTTAAAAGACCTTCATTCTTTTTAAATTTCATACATTAGTACCAGATAAACTAATTAATCAAATCATGTAAAGACATACATTAGTATTCAAACTAATTAATCATCAGCATAAACTCAAGCAAGCATGTATATCACTAAAAACATAAATATTCAAGCAAAGATAATCACCAAAGAATATACAAAACACCATTTATATCATTCACATCCTCAATGAAGTAGATCAAATTATTCAACACATATACATTCAAGTAATACATGTTATAGGAAAGAGGAAAGTATTGTTGCCTTACAATTTATCCTTAGCCAATACAACACCTACTCTTTCTACTTCTCTCACACCTTTAACCAAGTGAAATCACTAAGTTAAATTACATCTCTAAACCATAACTTCAAGTACAAGTTCGTCTCCCACACATGACCTAGGAATATTTTTCTCTTAAACTCCCTCTTCAAAATAATTAGCAAAATATCAAAATCAGTATACAGTTAGCTCACAAATAGTAAAACATGTTACTGAAAATGTATGCGAATAGATTTTTGTCGACAATAGTTTTTTACTGTAAAAATGATTAGATTATTCTTCGAATAAAATAAATATTTTTCTCACTTGAAAATATTTCACTACACTACACAAATAACAGATAAAACATATAACTCCAAGTTTCATTCTGGTTGAATTCATAATTCTTTTGAAAACTAAACAGTGGATAAACGTACTCTTTAATGACAAACACATGTAATTCATCGATCAATATTTTTAGAGTCATTATGAGTCAATTGTTTAGCTTGTTTCTTTCAATTTGATGTTCGTTTTAGAGTTATTTTGAATAAATGGTTATTTGATTAAATAAGGTATTTATGCTTTCATTTTTTTGATTAAGTAGCTATTTGTGTAGTTTTGGAGAAAAAACATCACCGTTTGTAATATTTTAATCATAAATGGAGTTGTAGACGTCCAAATGGAGTCAAATCAATTGCAAATAAAAGCTAACATCCATCGCTACAACTTTCATGAAAATATCAATACCCAATTTGGACAGGAAAAGGGTAAAAAGTGCAAGTCACCTAAGAGGGATAAAACTTTTGGAAGAACAAATTAAGGTGCTTATTTAACATTGCAGAGCATTGCGCCCATGAGCATGAGCATTGTGCCGAGCTGCAGCGCATTTCTCCCTACCACGCGCCCAAGTATTTTTCGTGTCACTTATTTCAGAGCATTGTGCCCAGACATGCTAGCAATGCGCTGACACACATTTTTGAGCCATATTTTAGCTAATAACTCATATTTTGCAAGGGTTCTGACCTAGATAACTTTAAAGGCATTGGAGATCATATTGTGCACGTTTTGGAGGTTAGAAACTTGAAGATTGCACTCTTGAAAGCAAGAAGTGAAGATTCATTTCATCTTTCTTATATACAATATCATATTCTTCATTTGTACATTGTTATCCATAATGAACTAAATTTCTTATTTATGCCATTTCTTATGTGTAATATTTGCACGTTTTGTACATTGTGATCGAGAAGGAATTAGATGAACCTCTTTGAGTCTATGAAATTTTGGTTTTTAAATACTATTTATGCAATTATAAATTGTTTGATTATTCATCTATTGTTGTTCTTCACCCTTTTCTGTGCTTGATCACCCTAGAATTGAATTTATGTATTATTTTGTTATTGGAAAATAAAGTATAATAATCGAAACCAAATTCATGTTTCAAAATTGTTATAGCAATATAAAATATGAATATGTGTCTAAAAAGTTAACGTTCGTACATGCTTTGAGTAACAAACTTGATCACCTAAGGAATTATGGTTCATTGTTATAAAATAGGGATTTTGAGCCAAAAAATTGGTCTTAATCTACTTTGTTAATTTGACGTAATCAAATAAGTTAGATTGTTAAAAGACTGAATTAACAATTACATAGTAAAAAGAAGGTGATTCAAATCCCTAATTGTTTTTTCTCATAATATCTATTTAGTTATTTTTATTTCGTTTGTATACAAACAACTCTTTATCAAACGTTTTACTCAGCTAAGTGTTTACAACTTTGTTGCATAATTAAATTAATAACAATATCTGGGGAAACGAATTTACTTGTCCTTTTTATTTGTTAAAACAGCAACGCAATCTTAAAAGAATAAATCAAGAAATCGTAAATAGAAACTCAAGACATTTGGTAACAAAGTTTAGCCCATAATGCATACGTCTCTGATTATATAGAGCAGTTGTAGTTCCATTTTATTATATGAATGAATTAGGATTTACAGAGTACAAGTTGTGCTAGTTCAAATAGTAATAATAAGATCTAAATTACAACAATACCTATAAACCATACCACAAAAAGTACACCCCTAATTTCCCCACAACAATCAATTGGACCAAACTGTCAAAAAAACGCACCCTTAATAAATTGTATTTTCTTAATTTCCTACCTAACCAAACATAATATTCTAAGAGGACTTGTTTGATTCTATATTGATACTTTAAGATGCAGCTACTAAGTAAGAAGTAAACAACTTTTAACCGTTTTTATAGTAAAAAATAATTAAAACTCCTTCGATGATTACATACTTTTATTATTTGACCAATTCCCTGTTCTTTTTGAGGGAACTTTCGTGTGAGTGTGAGTTAGGATTTAAACTTTCAAGTTCACACGGTTTGTAAAATAATAAATTTTTCTAAAAAGATAATTTTTAAGAAAAAACAATATTATTCCAATTGACTTGGTTGACTTGAATTTGTCTTCCATGGGTCCTACTTAGCTTGTATAAATATTTGCCAAATTCTCATTCTTGCTACATCACAACATCATTGGTATTTAGAAAACAATTTTCCACTCAAAATTCATCATCAACACACTCCTCTTGTTTCACCAACAATTCTTACTTAGCTCTCACTAGCTAACAACAATGAAGGTTAGTAAAAAAAGAAAAACAATTAAGGTCAAAATTAGACCATTATTTACTTTCTAATTTAATTTAGGAATTAATTTACTCTGTTTTCATGCATAGTCAATGTAGTTCTTGTAACATTTTTTATTGTCTATTAATGGCTAGCTATATCATTTCAAATATTTTAAAATTGAAGTGATTTTCGGGATATTAATTTATAATTTATTGATTTTTTTTGTAACAGAAAGTAGTGTTGAAGGTGGATTTTTATAATGATAAAATCAAGCAAAAAGTGATGAAGACAGCATCTGGCCTTTTAGGTATTGAATTTCATATCATATAAGCTCGATAAAAGTTATTTCTATAATCCAAGATGGAATGTGATTAAGTTATTTGAGTACTATCTTGTCAAAAAAAATTTAATAAACTTTCAAAAATAACTTTTATGAAAACTACTCAAAAGGGTTTCTCATTTTATGTAGTTTTATTTTTGAATTATTTTTTTTATTAAAAAATTGTAACAAATGAATTCAAACTATTTTTTAAATTCTTCTTCTAAATATTTAAATATATATTGTGATAAAATAAGCTCACATAAACTATTTCAAATGTAAACCTTAGTCAACACACACCATATTAAATGAAGGATTAATTAATTGATTTTTTTATTAAATAAAATTGTATTTTTATAAAAATTTGCAGGGGTTCAATCAGTATCAATAGACTTGAAAGAAAAGAAATTAACATTATCAGGGGATATTGATCCAGTAAAAGCAGTGTCAAAGCTAAGAAAAGTGTGTCAAACAGAAATAGTTTCAGTTGGACCTCTAGAAGAAGACAAGAAGTCAACTGATGTATCTACTACTCTCAACTCCTTTGAACCATATCCTTTCTATTATCATATGCAACCACCACATTATATTCAAGGCTATTATATTTGATGTGTATAAAAAATAATTGAGGTGCTAGTTATTTGTAAGAGTTTAATTTTATAATTTTATCGTATCGAATTTAAATTTTATTGGAGACAGTCGTAAATTGATCGGTAGTATTACTTTTATCAATAAAAATTTCTCTCTTTCTTATTTTTTTTATAGAAAAATGTGTATAAGAAGAAGAGAATCCTAATAGTCTACTCAATTCAAGAAGAACATAATGTTTGATAAAATACTGTGGTATTTTTCTTTGGCATTAATTTTAAGTTTTTGTTAATATTTTCTTTGGCATTAATTTTAAGTTTTTGTTAATATTGTTGTCGCAGTCTTTTAATTTAAATTTTTTTAGTAACATTATAATAATTTATGTTTATTTTTTAAGTGTTAAATGTAAAAATTTAAAATAGATAAAAGAATTTTATAAATTCGTTGATGACAAAAATATTGAATGTATAAATCATAAACAAGAATAAATAACATATGCACTCAACGATTTATACTAGTTCATTATCCAACTAATAATCACAACTTTAGAACTTTTTCATAATTTAATCAATTGAATATGTAACTTTTAAGGTATTTGAAGAAGAATAAATAGTCACAAGAAATGAATAGTTTGAATTGTGATTCTTTTAAAATTTGTTAATCTAAACTTAAAAAAGTTTGTTCTCAAGTTGTTAACTTGGAAATAAAAGAAATGAAAAACTTCAGAATTATCTGACATGTTAGTTCACTGGAAACTATTAAGTGTTTGAATGTGTGTTATTTGAGTAAACTTAAATTTAAGAGTGAAGGATTATAGAATCACACATATAAATTATACTAGTTCACCTAAATTGGACTACGTTGAGTCATCACTCTTGTAAGTTTTTAATTTACTATGATGTTTGAGAAACTTTCCCAAGTCCCACACCTCACAAATTTGCCACTTGGAATTTTCTTTCCTATATTTTCATAGCCTTAGCCGGTTTACACACTTTGTTTAGATTAACAACATAAAAAATGATTCAATTGATTTTTGTGTACCAACACTTGGTAATTCGAAACTGAAGTTTATCTTGAATAGAGTTGTTAAAACGGGCCCTAACGGATCGCGTGCTTCTTCGGATCGAGCCAAAAAACCCTATCTTAAAATGGGCTGATAAAATACTACCCGAGCTCGGCCCTAGACGAGTTGCAGACTGTGCAGGTAACCCGTACATTTTTTATAATAGTTTTTTACTCATTATATTTTTAATTTCTTTGCGACTCTTTTAATTTGAAAATTTTCTTTGATACTCATTTAAAAAAATTATGGTATACTACTTATACACAAACTAAGTTTGGATTTTTCAATTAACACAAACTCAATTCAAAATTTTCAAAACAACACACAAATTAAAATAAGTTCAAATTGTCTAAAACAACTTTGAGATATTATCTAGCATAACACAAATTAATTTAGATTTGTCTAACATAACCCAAAATCAAACCAAATTCAAATAAAGTGCTAAATAGTTTTAATGTGACTCTGAAGTAAATCTTTTTAGATTCTTTGATTAATGTTCACATTTTTCAAAGTGTTGAATGGTTGTCCACTTAGATCATTTTGATTTGTATCATTGTCATTTTTGTCTTCTACAAAATAAAGAAATTAATTGTTAAAAATATACAATCAACTAAAGATAATATACATAATCATCTAAGTGAGTTGGATCTTTTTTGGACATTTTTTTTTATGGGCCAATTTTACTATTTTTATTTTTTTTAAATTGCTTATATATGCGGGTTGCAGGCTACGCAGTACCCATACGGACTAATCTGAACGGGTGACATGTTTATTCATACCGGGCTAAAAAGCCCTGGAAAAATTCGGGCTGAAATTATTAGGCCCAAACCCTGTGTTTTAGCGGATTGACCCATTTGGGCTAGCCCATTTTGACAACTCTAATCTTAAAGAGTAATTAAGTTTTAGTTTGCTGGATTTGTTTTTGTCTTTTAGTGAAGAGAGAGAAAACATAAAGCTCAATACATCTTTCCATGGTGATTGTGTTTACTCCAGTGAACATTTCTAGTGCATTAGCCTTTTGTCCATTTTTTATTCTGGACTCATGAACTTTCTAATGTTTCTAATGTTCATGAAGTTGATGAATGAACTTTCTCAAGTTGAGTTGTAAGGACAATATGAAATGTTTGTTGCACTTGTAAGCATGTTGAGAGTGTTTCGTATGTCTTCATTCGTTGTTTATGATAATAAATGTCTTTATATATTCTTCAAACTTGAATGTTCTTCATGTTTTTATCTTGACTTTATTCCTTTTTGATATAGTTTAATGATGTTTTCCTTATGTAGAAAAAATGGGAGTGATATCAAGATCTTCATTTACTTTATTTGTGTGGATATTCCTAAGTATGTTTTTGACAAAACTTTCTAAGGTTTGTTTTGAACTTTCTAATGTATATCAGAAGATGTTTTGTGTTCAGATTTTGCTTTGAATTAATCTAATCTTGCTTGTTCTTTTCCATATGTGCATGTCTTAATTGAACACTCATTAAATAATAAGATAAATGAAAATCTACTAATCATTACCGTTTGTTGTTATTAGAACATTATTAAAGATTTTATCTCAACAGTATCTCTGGATATCACATTTCGCAACTTATTAACAATGACACAATCTTATACATGTTAAGGAACTTGCATTCCTCACTTGCTTTAAATTCAACACACGATGTTTTGAAAATACTTTAAAAACCTCTAAGAAACTCAAAAGAAAGTTTTCACTAGTTAATCTTTCGACAAATTTTAATAGGCTTTATCCTAATAAATATTAATATCGAAACTTAAAATCTTCGAGAATATTTGATAACAATGTGGAAAGTATACTGGATGGTACCCAACTATAGATTTATAGTAGTCCACAAGAATTGTATTTAATTTATATATAGTGCAACATTGTTTACTGTACTTAGGTAATTGTTAATGATATTTAGAATCAAAATTAAATTATAAACTTGGATCAATATTAATAAAAGTTGATTAGGACTCAAATAACTTCCTCTACCCTATAATAATCTTAAATTTTCTTTGTTATTTCATGAATAAGTTCAAATAGACATAAAAGGTATAGGAAATACCCACTCCTAATTCCTTAGGTCATCATTTATATTTTCAAGCATAAAGGACAACAACTTGCTCTGAATACATATTCCATATTCTTTTTGTTAATAAGTCCATGGCAAAAAATTGTAATAGTAAGATTTTCTAGGATAAATTTTGTATTTTGATAGATGTTAAAACTAGATTTATTTAGGTGGTAAGTGTATGTATTTGTTGATTTTCATTTTCTCAAACATTCACAAATTCAATTGAATCAGAAAAAGTAACATGAAAAGTTATATTTAATCATAAATGTAATGACCATACACTGATATTGTAAAATAGTTTTACACCGTCATCCAATGGAAACCCATCATCTTGTCATGTATGTTTATTTAATAATATTACTACCATTTTTCAAACCTTATTGGACGTCAATGTAAAACTAGTTTACACCGACGGTGTATTTCCTTTATTCTCTTTTATCAATCATAACTTTAGTTGTATGATAGGAACATGATGACACAGCAATTTTTCATTTTGTAAATCAATTTACAGAGGTCATGAACTCATTCTTGATGTTCCAGACCATGTGTTACCAAAGGTGTGAATCAAATCACAATTCCAAGAAGTTTTGTGAATTGACTCACACACCTATGAATTGATTCAAATTACTTCAAGATGAAATCCTATATTTTCAAGATTTGTGTGAATCGTTTCACAAGAAAATAGAGTTTTTGAAATATTAGAGGCGTTGAAGGCGGATATAGTTGGAAGAGAAATGGAAAAATCTGACTTAAAACCCCTTAAATAATTCGAACACAAAAGTAGTAGATAATTGAATGAGGTTTTTAAGGGTACAACAATAAAACTTATAGGCCACTAATAAAGTTCAAATGGATGGAAAATGTATCTACCTTATAAAACAAGATTGACAATGAAGACCACACCTTAACACTAAAAATGTATCTGCTTTACTTTCACAAAAATACCCTACACTTAGCCTTTAAACCCAACACATCATAATACATATCACAAATAGTCAAAAAATTAAAATAAGTACCAAACAAAAACACCGCAATATATTTTACAACAATGATAAACATTCACTCCAAATTTCTCTACACCTATTCAACAAATCACTTTCTCTCTATCTGTTTCTTTCTATTGCATTATCAGCATATCATATCTATCACACCACTTTCCTTATATCTTATGTCTCAAAGTGTATAAATAAGAGTGTATGCCGAATACTTTTCTATATTTTATCAAACTATACATTTTTCTTATAAATTTAGTATTCCATTAGGAATCACTTCTTCTTATCACATCAAATATAGTAACCTTGAATATAATGTGGTGGTTGCATATGATAATAGAAAGGATATGGTTCAAAGGAGTTGAGAGTAGTAGATACATCAGTTGACTTCTTGTCTTCTTCTAGAGGTCCAACTGAAACTATTTGTGTTTGACACACTTTTCTTAGCTTGGACACTGCCTTTACTGGATCAATATCCCCTGATAATGTTAATTTCTTTTCTTTCAAGTCTATTGATACTGATTGAACCCCTGCAAAATTATTATAAAAATACAATTTTATTTAATAAAAAAATCAATTAATTAATTCTTCATTTAATATGGTGTGTGTTTTCTTACACATAAGTCAAGTTGAATAAGGTTTGCATTTGAAATAGTTTTTGTGAACTTATAATAATTTTAAAAATCGGTTGAATTCGTTTATTACAACTTTTTTAAATAAAAATAAAAATGTAAAAAAGTTATTGTATTTAGTAGTTTTTTTAAAAATTTATTTCTGAAAGTTTTATAAAAATAAATGATGTTCATTAATGTCAATATCCATAAAATAGATTCTTTTTTTTTTCTAAATCTATTAAAAAATAATAATCACTAATTTATTGAAAATTAAAATCAATAATTTTTTAATCCGTACAAACGACCCTTTATATCAATAATCCTTTTTTTATATATAATATTTCAATAAGCCTTTTACTTTTAAAAAAACAATTTGGTACTCATGCAATGTCAACCACATTCCATCTTGAATTATAGAAATAACTTTTACAGAGATTATTATATGATAAGAAATTCAATACCTAAAAGGCCAGATGCTGTCTTCATCACTTTTTGCTTGATTCTATCATTATAAAAATCCACCTTCAACACTGTTTTCTGTTACAAAACAAATCAATAAATTATTAATTAATACCCAACAATTACTTTCTTTCTAAAATATGGACAAAAAAAATGACAATAATATCATTAATCAAACCATGCAGAGAATTAAGGGTGTATTTGTTAAAAAATTTCATAAAATAATCACTTTTAAAAATTATTTGTATTGTTTGTTATAGTTTTTAAGAAAAAATAAAAATCTAAAAATAATTTAAAAACAGTTTAAAATGAAAAACTGTTTAAAATAGCTTCTCAAAAAATGATTTTTTTACACCTGACAAAACAACTTCTCATTTTTTTAAAAATTTTAAAATTATAAATCACTTGGAACAAACCGTCTTTAAATAGAGTAATTTAAATGAGAAAAGCAAAGAAATTATTCATTTCATGATTCTAATTTTGACCTTCATTGTTCTTGCTTAATCTTATGAATTGATATAACTTGCCATTTATAGACAAACAAACAAAAAAGTTACAAGAACTACATTAGCCATTCATGAAAACAGAGTAAATTAAATCCTAAATTAAATATAGAAAGCGAAATAATGGATTACATGTTTTTTTTACTAACCTTCATTGTTGTTAGCTAGTGAGAGCTAAGTAAGAATTGTTGGTGACAATTGCAAAGGAATAAGAAGAGGAGCAAGTTGATGATGAAATTTGAGTGGAGAATTATTTTCAAATACGAAAGAAGTGATGATGTAGCAAGAATGAAAATTTGCAAATATTTATACTAGGTAAGTAGGAACCTATGAAAGACAAAATCAAGTCAACCAAGTCAATATTATTTTTAGGAGACAATATTATTTTACAACCGTGTGAACTTGAAAGTTTGAATCCTCACTCACTCACACGAAATTTCCGTAAATAAAAAAGGGAATAGGTCAAATGATAAAAGTTTGTAATCATTGAAAGGCTTTTAATTGCTTTTTTGAAAAAGTTGTTTACTTTTTGCATCGTGGCTTCATCTTAAAGTATCACGATAGAATCAAACACGTCTTAGACTAGAATTCATGTTTAGTTAGGTACGAAATAGAAAAAATACAATTTGTTGTTAGATAAAGAATAGAAAAATATATAACGATTTTGACGTTGAAAGCTTACCAAGGTGGGGAAAAAGGACTATATGGCACAGTAACTATGTCACACAATACTATATCGTCTTTATACTATTTGAGTTTAACTACTTTATTTTTGTCTCTTTACTCTTACTTTATAATTGTTTAATTTAATTGTTTTTATTTTAATTTTATAGTTTGATCTTGATTTTATAGTCTATTTTAAATGTGAAATACGATAAGTGGGATAAATTGTGTTTGACTAAGTTTGATTTTTTTATTAATTTATTTAAAATTAATTCGGGAATGGTGACTTACTTAGAATAAAAGTAGTAGTAATCGGGTTAGGTGATCAAAGGCAGAAGTAAAATAAGAATTGTAGTATTAAAGTGACACAAGAATTTATCCTGGTTCACCTCCAACTTAGTAGCTACGTTCAGTCTCCTCAATCAGAAGAATTTAATTCACTAATTCAAAACTTGAATTACACAGCACCTGGCCCTACAAGCCAATCTTTCAAAACAACCTGACACCTACAGACTTTTTAAGGAACACAAACACTTTTACTCTACAAGCCAAGTCTTCTAAACACAACTTGAAAACCTACAGATTGCTTGAGGAACACGAAAGTCAATATCGGGCTAGGTTACAAGAGTTTAGAACTAATTGGTTTGCTTCTAACAAGCTCATTGTAACAATGACTCTCACACTAGAAAACACTTAGCAAATATTTCTTTCGAGAAAATGTTTCTCTAGAGCTTAACCTTATGACTTAGGAAATTTTGTGCTTGTGAGTTCTCTTATTTTTTTCTTCAACCTTGAGTATTAATTTATAGAATAGATTAGGGTTTCTCTTTTGTCCTTGCAAAATCTGAATCATATATTTGCAAATAATAAATATATCTTCTTGTGAGTGTTTCTTCTTGTAAACAATTTTTAATTATATCTTCTTGTAAATAATTCATATCTTCTTGTAGATAAATCTTGATCAAATCTTTTTGTAAATAATTCATATATTCTTGTTATAAATCTTGATCAAATTTTCTTGTAAATAATTCATATTTTCTTGTAGATAAATTTTGGTCAAAGCTTCTTGTAAATAATTCATATCTCCGTTTGATAAATCTTGATCAAATCTTCTTGTAAATAATTCATATTTTCTTGTTGATAAGATATTGATCATATCTTATTCCAAACAAATCTTGACCATATCTTCTTTTTAACTTGGTCAAAGATTTTCTTCAATTATAAATCTGATGCAAATCTTATTTTAGATTGTCTTCAAAAACACAAATCTTCTTTCATACTCTTGCTTGATTTAAGTTGAAATGGATTCGGGTTGTTGTTGGATCTTCACCATTTTTTTATTTGACTAATATCTTTCATACTTATTTCTTTCAATTTCAACCGTTGACTTTCCATCATAGGCATTGACTTTCTTGTTGGGGTGAGATGCTGTTTTTCTTGAATAATGATAGTTAGAGGCAGAATTGCATGACTTATAATTAGTGGCATTAGGCAAATTACCTTGTTGAAACTTCAGAGTCAGTGCAATATTAGAGGCTACATATCAAAGGCAGCATTTGGAGTGTGTTGCATCATTTTGATCAGCGGATTGTGAGCTTTGAATCTATGATTTGAACAATCTCTTTAGAGTTAATTATACTTTGATATATACTTTTTAAAGGCATGCTAAGTTTGTGCACGTCAGAGGCATGCAAGGGCTTTAGATGCATGCTTCAAATTCAGTCTTCAGAGGCAAACATCAGATCCAGACTTCAGACCCAAACATTAGAGACAATCTTTGTAACGTTCAGAGGCACGTTACTTTCAGAGACAATATGTTTAAAGACATACGCGTATACTTTATGTTTCTCTGATCTCATCCTCTGGTCACTTTCTCTAGTGACTTCCTCTGGTCGCTTCCTTTGGTACCTTCCTCTGATTTTTTTTTTCCAATTTTTGTATACTTAATGAAGCCATTAATCCAAGTTTATTGTTCTCATAAAATAATTTTGTTAACATCAAAACTATAAGGGGAAAACGAATTTGGTTCTAACGTATTTGTTGATTATAGTCTCTTTAGTCTTAGATTTGATTTTGATTGTTTTCATTATTCTTATAAAAAAATTTAACAAAATATTATTATTAAAATATTAAAAAAAACGTACCTTAAAATAGACCGACCTTATTACGCAGAAACAAAGTATTTATACTGATTTGGCAATTCGAACTCATAATATTATTGTGGATATGAGATAAATTCTTACCAAAAGACCAATTTTCTTTTGCTTATTCAAAATTTTCAAAATATTAACTATAGCAAATATTAATCGTCTACCGATAATTTAATGAGATATTTGTATTTCAACCACTTTAAATATAAATGTATAAATAAAATAAGAATTACAGTATTTTAGTAAACTATTATATTCAGCACAGAAGGAACTTTATTTTTTATTTTAGTTTTTGAAAAACAAATGTCATTTAAATTGACCTTAACATCCTCAGCTTTTCTTCTTGTTTTTTTTTTCTTTTGCCTCGTTAAACTCACTTCATACATATTGACTCATTGTTTTCTTTGGGTAGAAAATTTGACTGGTTGTTTATGTCTTTCTTTTTTTATGAGAATGGTTTTTTTATTTATTTTTTATTAAAGAGCGATATTCCTTCATTTAAATTAATAAAATTACATTAATCGAAAACATTATAATCCAAAATTAGTAAAAATAAAATAGATGAATTTGTGAACAAACTTACCTAACTCATATTAATATATGAAACAGCGTAATGTTTACAAATATGACAAAGTCTACCAACAGAGCCGACAATCAGTTTGAGCAATTAGAACATTAGCACAGGGCCCCAATTAGGGTGAGTCCCAAATTTTTTAGGGTATACATTGACCTTTGAAAAATTGCATTAATATCCTTAATTTTGTACACTTGAACATTCTGAAATTTTATATTTACACTTTATACATAGAATAAATACTCAATTTGTCCACCATTGTAAGTTTGTGACAGCTGCGGCATCTTACTAGACGCCACCACCCACCACCAAATGTTAGAATCTTGAATTTTGATGTTAGGATTTAAGATGGCTTTGGCTACCAACATAATAAAATTGAGGTGTCTGAAATACCCATGCCTCCGGAGCCGTAATGTTAACGACGCCAAAATCATTAACTGAAGTTGCATTTGATCGAAACTAATTTGTCAATTTGAATCAAAGAACACCGCAACAAGACGAAAAATCAAAACGCCGCACCAAGATAACGAACAAACACAGCTCTGCACTAAGACGACGAAACCACAAAAAATATGAAAGAAAAACTAAATATATGTAGAAATCACTTATTTAAATAAAAGAGAATATAAAAAGTCAAGATGTGGTGATTTTAGACCAAAAATGGATTTTAAATTACTCCGCTATAGTGAAAAATGAAAAGAAAAAAAAACGATCAAATGGAAGAGAGGAGAATAGCATACGGCAGACCTATTAATTTGTTGTTGGTTTATTTCTTGGAAGCATGTATATATATAATTATATTGTTTGAAAATGTTTTTACATAATCAAAGACAGAGCTAGAAAGGGACCAGCTGATAAGGGTGTTTGCAGTGCGGTTTAGATCGATTATGATGTAAAAATTCATTCGATCTAAAAATTAAAATATTCACTATTTGGTTCGGTTTAAATGACATTTTACAAAATATTGATTCAATATTATTATTATTATTAAATTACATTTGAAACAAAATATAACATTTAGTATATTAAAAATTAACATTATAAAATAATAATAATGGATTATGTTTAAAATATATGTAATAGTAAAAAAAAATCTTAAATTAAACAAATAAGTATTATTAATAAAAATTAATACTAACAAATGATAGATTAATGCAATATCTAATACTAATAAAATAAATAAATATTAAAATTGATATATGTGGTTTGGTTCAGTTTTGAAAATTGAATATAAAATCCAATTAAATTCATGCAATTTTCATAAAAAAAGATCTAAACACATAATAATATTTGATTTTGTACGATTTTTTTTTTATTGATTTGCATCTATTTTATCGGTTTACACCCCTACTAGTAGAGGTCATGATCCCCAAAACTTTTATATATTTTTTAATATTAGGATGCTATTATAATTTTTTTATCTTTATATTTCTTATTTTGTGAATTTTAAATGATATTTTATAATAGATCTTTTTTTAACTTAATATACTGAACTTTAAACACTTTTTTTTGAAAAATGTTACCCTTCAAATTTGTCTCTTCAAGAAAAGACTCAATTGGAATATGAGTCGCAAGACAATGAATTTTATGTGCTTAAAGATGTTAATTTTCATATGTTGTCAACTACTGGTAAACTATTTCAAAAGTTATTTTAAACTGTTAAATTAAATTATTATCTATTGATTGATAAAGTTCTACGATTTGTGTTGACCCCTCCATTGTAAACGACAACCACATAATGTCCATTTTTAGTGTTTAAAATTATTAAACAAGGCTACGCAACAAGGTGGAAAAAGATTTACTAAGAAATTACATAATTGTTTATATTAAAGATGAGATTGCTGAAAAATTTACCTTTGATATGATTGTTGATAATTTTAACTTTAAGAACACGACGATAACAACTTTAAAAGTAAATATTAGTTCTTATATTTACTCGACAATATTAACTTTGGATATATCTACTAAGAGGATAATCATATTCTATTGCATGATCTTATCTAACAAAAGGTGCACTCGAGAAGGAATTAAAGCCTACCGGGTTGAATCGTGTATTTTTCAAACACTTTTGGGACCTATGTGGTTTTGATGACTTCTGTGAGTGAATCCATTGCCTTGTTGGCTTGATAGAGGCCTTCTTCCTACATCAATGACTGATTGGAAACTAGCTTTGATCTTAAAATCTAATCACCCTCATATGCCATATTTGAGGCATATTTTCCTCTGGAACATAGTTTACAAGATAATCTTTACAATATTTAAGTTGGAAAATCGATGTGTTTGCACGGCGATAAGGTCTCTTCGCACAATGATTTGATCATTAAAACAGTCATTTAAGCCTGAGGTTGCACGGCAGTCAACCCTAAACGGAAACAATTTAATTAAAATAAGAGTTAAAAATTAATATTAAACACAAAGTTAACTCTCCGTTTCATATCTAACTCAATCACAAAAAATCACCTGATACAGTACATTATTCATGCTCAATTTCAAATTCATATCAATTGAACAATTTAAAATAACATATTTAACATTTATTTATCAAATTCAACTCTCTATTCACTCACTTACCATAATTCATCTCAAATGTTTAAATAGAGTGATCACTCAAATCCAAAACATGCATCATCCTACCATAGACTTGAAAATTTTCTAAACAGATTTACAATGTAAAATGTGTGACACCCTAAACCCCAAATTAATATTTTTGAATTTTGACATCGAGTTATGAAATTCCTCATAAAAAATGTAAACTTTCAAAAACATTTACAAGGTAAAGAACGTCATGTAATCACTTAACACATCACATTAATCCAAAATATCCATCAAATTTAACTTGAAGTCATAATATTAGACAGCAAAATTCTTTTGAAATAAACCTAAACTAGATGCTAACCCGCGCGTTGCGC
The DNA here is from genome assembly GCA_037974755.1 of Cicer yamashitae. Classification (NCBI taxonomy): domain Eukaryota; kingdom Viridiplantae; phylum Streptophyta; class Magnoliopsida; order Fabales; family Fabaceae; genus Cicer; species Cicer yamashitae. The sequence continues at coordinate 13,989,893 of JBBPBQ010020322.1, forward strand.
GGGTATATTTTTATTTATTTAATTTAAGTGGATTTAAAAAAAATATATATATATATATATATATGAAGTTTTATGTTCCAATTGTCCAATGATCCACAATTTAGTAGTTATATCAATAATATATATACAATTGTACCAATGTAATTTATAGAATAGAAGTACCGTTGTTAGACGAATAACTTGAATAAATAAAGTAACGTATTAATATTGAGATCGATGGATATGCCAAATGTTGAAGTAATGTATTTGATAATTAAAATTAAGAGATAGACTCAATTGATATACAATTGAGTTATAAAATCTATTACTTTATTGCTGATACTAAAAATGATTAAAGTGAAATAGTTGGAAATACGTTCATCTTGTATTCCCGATTTTAACTTTTTCATTTTATTTTTATTTTTTTGGATTAATCAATTTCATTACACCCCAATTGTTTTTCTTTTGGTTTATTCTTTTTGGTTCTCCTTTTAAGGTATGTAGAAGGACGGACTCTTCGTCAGAGGATGTAATATGCTCGACCACAATTTTTTTTTTTTTTGTAACTGTTGTCTTAATTGTCTCTTCATCTGATGATGATATGTAAGTGTTTTTATTGCTCTGTTGTACCTTGATTGTTTGTTTGGATAATGGGTTGTCATCTTTCTCCTTATCATTATCCTCATCTCTATACTTCACTTCATCATGTATTTTACATTTTCATTTTATATCCCCTTCGTCATTTAAGTTGGACTTTGTCGGTTGCAGTGACTTGGGTTCCTAGTTATCCTCATCTCCAATTATTCTAGTCTGAGTATTTTTGTAGGCTTGTCAACAACATAAACTTGCTTTTCATGTCCAACAACATGTAGTGTTCCAATGATGTCTGCAATCCAAAAAATAGTTAGTACCAAATGATGTTTCTTTGATAGTTTAGAAGATGAATTTTGTATTGAAAGAATTATTATCCATTACATTTACTTAATCTCTCAATCTTTGTGCTAGTGATTTGAAGGAAGTAAACTCAAAGTAATGGTTTTGAATGGTAATTTTTGGGTCTTGGATTTTGGTTACAATAGTTCTTGTAAAAAACAATGTCTTCTTTGTTCCTACGATAGGTCTGTAAGAATCATTTGCCGGTGATATTTTTAGATTTGTTATGTTGTATATATCACCTTCTTGTATACTATTTTTGAAATTTGAGAGAAGTTATTTCTTGATTGTTGCATGCAAAGGTGTTTCTTGTGAGTTAAAGTCAAATAATTTTAGAGTTGATCATTCAAAAAGATTTAAATATATTTGATTTTCAATAAAATAAAATATAAAAACGAAGTTGATATATATATATATACACACACACGGAATTGAATACAAATAACAATCTTCAATCATTGTGATTGTATACCTTTTCATCCAACAAAATCATGTATAAAGAGATTGGTTCATCCTCACTTTGTATGGTGTAGACAATACACATGCGAACAACTCGAACTTTGATACTCCAATTATCGCGTTGATCATTAACATGTTCAAGAAAAGTATAGTCCATTTGAATTTGTTTTGCAAAGTTTATATTTCAGAGATGTGGGGTTTTTTGTTTTGTAAAGCGAGTGATTTTCTGCAAAGTGAGAGAACAAAAAATATTTTGTATTTGATTTTCTACTTTGAATATTGGTAAATATATAAATATTTAGAAATGAAGTACAAAGTCATGTCTCTTTGAATTTTGGTCAGTTTTATTTTACTGAAATTAATTAAATTTAATTTTTTGTTTTATAGTGTTAATTGACATGAAATTAAAGTAATTCATTTGCAATTATTTGTATTTGATGTATACTTATAATTGTTTGACAATTAATATTTTGTAACGGAATTGTTATAAATTTTGGATTTCAGTTTTGAAACCAAAATGTTAATGATTATGATTACCCTATTAATATTAAAAATAGTTTGAATGTTTGTAAATTAAAATTCTAATATATCCGATTTAAAATAAATTTTTTCACAACTCCCACAAAGATCCTTAATTAAAATGATCAAAGTCATTAACTTTGACATTTGAAATTTGAAAATTTTCCACAATACATGCAGATTTGTCTTCGTGAAATTTAAAATGAATGAAGCCAATAACTTTTCGAAATTTAAAATGATCCAATTTGTCTTTTTTGTTCATATTTTAATTATTTCTCAATTCAATGGCACATATCTTTTAAACATGATTAGAATTTACTTGAGTCAAACTTTTTCTTACCTGACAAGTGACTATCTATCTGATAAGAAGAAGTGAAATGAATGTTGAGAAAGTAAGAACACCTCCAATCAAAGTTGAGGAGTAGAGTGATGTATCTCCCTCCTCCACCCCAGTGAAAGGATTTGCGGAAAAAATTAGTGTCTTCTAGCCAATTGTTGTAGTGCCCTGCATCAGTAGGGCTTGTACTTCCCCAATTGAAAAGATTTTAATTGATGTATAAATATACCTTGTCATAGCATTAAGTCACTATGAGCCAGATTGATTTCAAAGATTGCATAGAACATAATTGAATTTATGGCGGACAAAATCTGAGAAGCAGCAAAATCAGAAATGGACAAAGAGAAGGAAAACAAAAAAAATTAGGGATTAAAGAGATTAAAAGAGGGGAAAATATATTTAGAAATTGAGTAGAGGAAACTCTCTATGAAAACGTACACATCAGCTTTTTGGCTGAGGTGGAAAATGTTTGCATACGTGGAGGAATTAGTATGAGGTGCAGCAAGAGAGTGAGGAGTCTATTTTAAAAATATATAATTGATAAGTTTAGTAATAAAAGTAAATATAGTCCCATCCGATGTCACTATCAGTGCGAGAATTCCCAAAGTAAAAGGCGTTCAAAAACGACATCAATATAAAATATATAATAAAAATATTCAAAATGAAATGACATCAGACACTCTAAGAGTACTAATCATCACCTGCAACTGGCGGCTCGTATGCGTCCATCACAAATGCCAAATACAAACATCGAGGGGTGAGTTTTGAAATCATGTATTAGTATAAGATAAGTGAGAAGAACACGCAAGTAATCAAATTAACACATGCATGAGAAATACTCAAGAACATAATATCAAAGGTAAGTCCAAATCAATCACAATAAAATAGCCACAAGGATGCAATGTTATTGATGTCCTATTGATCCGCTGTCGCACACGGATCAAATATGATTTAAAAGTGCAGAAAAGGGTAATAACCCGAGTCGTTTCGCAAGGACTCCTGATGTAACGATATTAACCGAGTTGAAATTCGAAATTGGGGGTTTTGATAATGATTTATCGAAATTAGAAATAGTTTGGACAGATGAGCAAAACGATTAATCCACTCATTCGAGCTTCGGACCTATCACAGATTCTATAATTTCTAATTCATGATTCTATTATTATTTGACTATAGAATTGATCAAACAAGCGTACAATCAACCCTATGTGAATTCGGTTTCGTTGATTGGATTAAGCATCACAATCATCAAAATATTACAATTAACGAAGCAGAATTATAATTTAATTAGAGATTGAAACCAAATTCTATCAAATAAATTTAATCGATCCTATTGAGATTCAATTTAAGCAATCGAAATATCAATATAATCAAATAACGAAATTAGAATCATAAATCAGAATCGACGATGTAACCTGAATCTCCAGGTGTGATGAAACTCTGAACTCGTGGATTAACCTGATGAAATTAGTTTTCCATGGGATTGAAAATGAAAATACGTGTATATTATTATTCTGTCCGAAAATAATCCGATGCCAGAAAGGAAAGAAATCCCAAAATATATAGTACTCGGGCTTTTGGGCTTTAAAACAAGTAGCCCGCTATTTAAATTATTACAAATGTCCAGATTACGAAATCTGTAATTTAGGCTCAGTAGAATTCGGAATTCAGATTTTTTTCCAACACAAACGTTGTAGCTCTGATTCTTAGCTTTCCAACGACTGCTCGCATGCCTCAATCGGATATCCAGAGCTCAAGTTATGACCTACAAAGCGAGCAGGGGTTAAAATGCAAATAATAAAATTGTAATTCAGTTTCAACCCAAAATTTAGAAACAAACTAAAAAATTAATCTAAGCTATAAAGTGATTTTAAAAATACCAAAATAAAAGGATAGAAACATGTGCCCAAGTGCTATGATCACCTATACTCTATATTTCATCATTTGGTACCATTCTACTCTGAAGTACATGGCTAGGAGGCTTGATACTATGTCACTACAAGAGTGGACGGACAATTCATGAATGGCCAAGTCCTCATAGATCCCCTCAGCTCAACCCGAGACACATATACACGACGGTCTAGGTACTCTTGTGTTGGACGGTAGCTCCCGGCCTTAGGGATTAATCCATTTAAGAATCCCCCACCAGAGATACCCCCAATGTCTATCATTCTTACCTTACAGTTCGACTGTAGCACCCCACGATCAGACTCATTTAGTTGTACTTTCCTGAAATCACCAGTCTTGTCAAACCCTTCCTATATGATGACAAAATAATCTTCACTGCAAAAGTCTCTAACATCTAGTTCATACATATTTGATTATCACAACTCGACAACTCTCAGTTTGAATTCACAATATTCATCAAAATTTAGGTCTACGTAAATATCAGTCATTCCACAATAATCATCAGAGTTTACATCATTATATATATCAGTCAATCTCAATAAAATTCCAACATTTGGTCCACACCACTCACAATGAACAGTCTAGTTCTATCAATCATAAAATAGGAAATCAAACAAGTGGTGCATTCAAGTAATATCATAATGTCAGTCAAGTAAACAAGAACACTCAAATACACATCATCCATACAATAACAGTTAGCATAAGATTTCATAAAATCAAATATCATGCAATCTTGACAGAAATTAATTCACAACAATCCTATAGGTTTCTAAATCATATTTTAGTCATCACTATTACCATTCATATGTTATGAATTAATTATTATTATTCAATAGGGTTCGACCGTACGTAGTAAGCTCCAGATAAATCTCTAGAAATTACGGCATTGCCGTTCACCCCACGTTATATTATACTCATAAAATTGAACCCCTTACCTCGATTGAAGATTTCTCCACACGAATCTGATCTGCTAAATGTGTTGCGTCTTTATCAACTGTCGTCTCTAATAGTCTGTGAAAGAAATAAAACAATAAAACAACCAAATACAAATTAATTAGTTTCTACAATAGGTAAATAAATTGTTTACTATTTGCAATATCATCCAAAAATATATTTAATACTATGTATACTTATGGTTATATTAATATAAACAAATATTTTACTTAAAAAAAAACAGAATTATGTATTGCTAAATAAATATAGTGTACGTATAATTTTGATATTACAATAGTATAACAATATATTATATGTAGTTAAAATAAAATAACAAAGCTATTGAATGTAAAATAAAATTAGACTTTAAATGCATGACACTCAGAATTGTTTAAAAAAAATTATATTATAAAAGATCTTAATATCAATAGATTTAGATATTCAGTTGAATTTACCAAATTAATTTCAGTATAACATTAATTTCAGTATAACATAACAATTTTGCTACTTGTAAAGACACAGGAAACAATTCTGCTATTTAGAGACAAAGTTTATAAATTTTGTTCAAAACACATTACTCTTATGATCAAAATTTCATTTTATAAATAATTGATATTAAAACAGAATATAAATTGAAATTTAAAATAATATTTATTATTTTTATTTTAATAATAATTATGAAAAATCAACTAAAACAGGAAAAGCTGATAAATTAGATGATGGAAAACAAAACCAAATAATAATGGCATAGACGGTAGGTGTTCGCAAATAATTTAAGAATGATAAGAAACTAACCGGACCGGAGAAAATGAAAAATCTTGTAAAGAAGATAATATATACTTGATTCTTTAATCTGAGAACAATAGTCAACAAAATTACAACCGAGAGACAACGATGATAGTGAGACAGATAAACTACTGCGACATACTAACATACAAAACCAGTGTGTGGGGCTGTTACTATGTATGGAAGAGATGGAAATAAAAGATAGAAAATTTGTAAGGGTATCAAAATACACTCACCTTAAAAAATTACGTAAAAAGTATTCCCCCACTTTCTTTTAAAACAGTCTAATATTTCTTTGAGAATGAGACTGGAGTTTTTAGTTTCATGAGCGCGGCACTATACATATTACATCGAAGGATTAGTATGTTAGAGGTAACAGGGACGAGAGCTTTTGTTGGCTGAGGCGGATACCAAGGTTAAGAACAAAACCTAATTAATGAACTTATGTGTATATATATTAGTAAGGTTAGTAGCAGACTATGCCTACACACGAATGCGAATCCCCTCGGTCTCTTTTTCTCTTATTTTTAAAAGGTTACCGTGTCAGTAACGCATTTTTATATGTGGTTTCATTTTTTTTTTCTGTCTAAAATCAAACAAATAAATATATTTAATATTAATACTTCAAATAAATTATTAAGATAAATACAAAAAAAGGCATGTAGAAAGTTATCACACTACAGCAAACACACATACAATATAATTTATTATAATATTATTAATATATATTAATTAGAAATTGGAGGTGTTACAAAATGCACATACACTTTTAGAGGTCTTTAAGGGTTTTAATGAGGGAAAAGTGAAGGTGGATCATTTAAAATAGTAGGGTTATAATTTGGAGTTACGCAAATCTACTTCTCATTTATTTTCAAATCATGACTTTGACAACTTATTAGCATGTAAAGTACAAGAGAGTAGAAAACTAATTTTATTCACAAACCTTTTTTTTTTATACTCCACTTTTAGACATGAATGATGTTTTAAGGATCATTCAATTATTAAGAGGAATATTGCATAATCTTACATTTTGATATGAATGATGTTTCTAGGATCACCTAATTACTACTTAACAAGATGGCACATTTTTTTCTTTCAACAGTTTTCTACTTTTGCTAGCTCCTCTTGTACCTCACCCCAAACTTAAAAAGTTGTTATTCCATTATCAATCCCAAACTTAAAATTTTGTCAAGTCATAAAATTAATATTTTATCTAATTCCAAATAAGGTTTTAGGATAAAAATAGTAATTTTGGGTCATTGGCTTGTAATAGAGTTAAGTAACACAAAGAAAGTGATTAAATCTCAAAGGGGCTAGCAAAGAATAATAGTTCTTCTGAGTTGGCATTTGAGACTTCATTAACATCAAAGTAATCAACAATATATGCACTAAGTGAACTCATCAGCTTGAAGAATGACAATGAGTTGAAAGAGAAAAGTAAATGCTCAAAATTTAAATTCACCCAACTAAGAGATTAGACAAGGCAAGCATAAATTGGTCTAACTCATTCATAATAATGCATTTCATACATGTACCAAAATCAAATAAAAAAAATTTAAAATGCAAAATTAAAAGGGTATCTCTACCATGTGTTGCCTCCCAAAAAGGACTTGTTTAACATCATGAGCATGACGCCTGATCCATCTTGTCAAAGTGGATGTAATATGATAAGAAAAATAGCTCATCTTTCAGTTTCCTTATTTTAAAAAGCAGATCCGTGAATTTGAGATAAAGAAGTATTTGCTACAATTTCACTGCAATTAGATCCTTAAACTTCATGATCATCTTCAACTGAAGTCAAGAAAACAAAGATTGAGCCACAATGTTTATTGTCACATTTAATATTTTTGGACTCAACTTTGGTTCTACTTCCTTATTTATGTTTTTCTCTTCCTTATTTTCTTCTACCACAACAATTAAGTCATCTTCAATCTCCAACTTCTCACTCATCTTCTCAAACTCAACAACTAGCTCAACTAACCTCTCACATTGACTCTCAAAACTTTGAATTGATAGAGGCCTACTTTGCAAGCCTAGCTTTGATCTCAAAATCTAATCATTGTCATATATAAAATTTGTAACATATTATCCTATGCAACATAGTTTACAAGTTAACCTTTGATGTTTTGACTAACATATTCATTGGATTGGTGGCCTGTTGGCTTGTGTGACCTTTGTAGGAAAAGAATTTTCCATGATAGGTAATTGTTATTTTGACCTTTTTTTTTTTATTAACTATTAAAGTATATCATCTCTCTCACAATGAACGTCACTTTAATAAAAAAATTGACTAAAAATAAATGTCATTTTAAATTTTAAATGCAACTTTAATTAATCTTTTTCAATACTATTCTTCGATAATTATTACATACACAATTTTTAATATTATTATATTTTATATTGATAATAGTGAAAAACTTATCAATAATTAATATGCGTGGTTTCCTAAAATGACTTTTGTCTTTCTTCTAACTATTGTATTTCTTAATATGTGTGTAAAAACTTTAAACAACGTACATTGTGAGACATAGAGAGTAACTATTAAATATGATATATAGCTTTATACTACTACACCTCCCATTCCACACATTACAACTTCTACATCTCCCACTTTGTCATAATTTTTATTTGACAAGTTTGTCATGGGGTGGGATAGTCTACGTCTGACTTAGGTGAAGTTATACTTTTTTTTAAATAGGAGGGCCAAGACTTCTAAAAAATTATATTTATTTAAAAAGATTGAGCTACAGGCTACATAATAAACATTTTAGGTCTATTGGGTCGGCCTATTTAAATAAATATAAATAATATTTTATTTTACTACTATAATTATTATATAAAATTTTGATCTCTTTGTTAGATATTCAATTTTTAGTAATTTACGCATATTAACCTTCTTAAATTTTTGACATATTTAAATGTATTATTATAAAATAATATTAAAGTAGGATATGTATAAATTCATATTCTTCAAAATGTCATGTTAAATATCAAAATAAAATTTAATTTCATTGAGATATTAACTTGTTAAGCTATTTAAAGATATGTTTGATTACTTATTCAAAAATGTTAAAACGAAATAGGTTTTAAATAAGCTAACAGGCCATAACAGGCTTCTATTAATGTCAGAACAAAATTTAGGTGCACGTTCTTATTTATTTTTCATATGATTCTTAATTTAATCGGTAATGATTTTATCAAATTCATAATTTTTTCAAAGTTTGGTAAAACCACACAAAGTATGTTTTTGTTAAGAAACACATGAAAAACACATGAAAAAATGCACCTAAATTTTTTCTTTTTTTAATTGCAACAAAACCACTATAAAAGCAAACCCAAAAACTTCTTCTTCTCAAACATATCACCATTATCGCCACCAACTCTTTGCACCACCATTTCTTCATATTGTCTCGGTTGGCATCGAAATTTTCCCCAATATTTGTCTTTCTTTATGATCTATTACTCTATTTATTTAGATTTTGAAAATGAAGAAGTTTCTATTGGACCATTGTCACTTTGATGACCGTTTTACGACCACCATATGTCTCTATTGACGAAGCTGAGTAGTTGAGATATAGAATCTCCTTGATGTGTGTGACAAAAGCCCTAATCAATTTAGACCTTTTCCACCGTTTTCTCTTTTTTTTTAAAAAAAAATTTTATGGATTTTATTTGTTTTGTTAAAGAAGATGCATATTTCCATAGATAATTGTTTGGATATATTTGATTTTTAATGAACTTCTTTTTTGCAAACACATAACTCACAATTCAACAATTATTTTATGGCAGTTGTATGTTAAAACATTATGAACGAATCTAATCCCTATAAAATGAGAAATTTTTACATACATGCTATATTAATTATTGATACATATATGATAAAGATACATCATTCTTTTAATTGTTTCGTCGTCTATGTAGGCATGGTCATACTTTTTTTTTCTAATTGGTAAAGAAAATAAAATAAATGAGAGGGAGAACTTGGGGAGGAAGAATTAAGAAATTTCTTCTTGGTTGAAGATGATATAAGAAATTTTTCTAGGTGTGAATGTATTTTTGGGTTTGATTTATTGAAGATGATTAACAATGGTTTCAAATGATTTTTTTTTTTATTTTTGAATATAATTTTAATTCATTTCATATTTATTAATGTTTTTATTTAAGTTTTTACTAAAAAAATATTGTTCAAAAAAAAAACCTATCAATATAAAATGCTGACTATACTTGACAACTAATCGCTTTTGTAAGATCAAAATTCTATAAAGGACTACAAGTTAATGAATTAAAAATAATAAGAGTAGAATCTAAAAATATATATTTACAAGAACTAAGATTAGAATCGTTTTATATTAGAGGAATCAAAATTACTATTTACACTTATTTGTTTTTATTGTAGGTGAAATAAAGGTTAAATATTACCTAACAAGTTTTTCGAAGACCAATAAAATGTTGGAACCAAGTTGGTTTTAAAAACAATTCATTTATCATGTTCTGATGATAACAAAAGTATTGGAACCAAGTTGGTTTTCCACTTGTAGTTTTTATTTTAACAAAAGTATTTTATGATAACAATAAATTTAGATTGATGCTTCATTAAGTATGCAAAAATTGGAAGAAGAAAATCAGAGGAAGATACTAGAGGAAGCGACCAAAGAAAAGTCACCAGAAGAAGTGACTAGAGGAAGTGGCCAGATGATGAGATCAGAGGAAACACAAAGTATACGCGTCTACCTCTGAACATATGCATATGAAAATAACGTGCCTCAGAAGGTTACAAAGATTTCAACCAATGTTTGAATATGATGTTTGGGTCTGAAGTCTAGGTCTAATATTTGGGTCTGAAGATTGGGTCTGATAATTAGGTCTGAAGACTGCCTCTAAAGAATGGCTCAGAAACTGAGTATGAAGACTGAATTTGAAGCATGCCTCTGATGTTCAGAAACTCAACATGCCTCTAAAGAGTTCATATTAAGGTATAATTAACTCCGAAGAGATTGCTTAAATCATAAATTCAAAGCTCACAATTCGGTGATCAAAATGGTGCAACACACTCCAAATGATGTCTTTGATATGCTGTCTCTGATATGCAGCCTATAATGTTGCACTGACTTTAAAGTTTCAACAAGGTGATTTTCCCAATGCCACTAATTCTATGTCACGCAATTCTGCCCTTGACTATCATTATTCAAGAAACACAACATCTCACTCCAACGAGAAAGTCAATGCCTCTGATGGAAAGTCAATAACTAATATTAAAACAATTAAGTATGAAAAGAAGACTTAGCCGAATCAGAAACTTGTGAAGATCCAAGTGAAGTAGCAATGTCAATCACAAGAAAGAGGGATTTGAACTGTGACCCTTTTAAAATTTTGATTCATGTGCTTAATTTAAATTAACTCAAGATCCATCTTGGTTGAAACAGAAAGTCCAGAATGTTCTGGATATGTTAGAAGTAAATAAAATAGATTAGTTTATAGTGAAGTGTGATTTATGTGTGCAAATAATTAAAGATAATTGATTAAAAGATCACACACAAAAATTATACTAGTTCACCCAACTCGAGCTAGTCCAGTCCTCACAACTGTGAGATTTTCACTATGTGCTTCAGAATCAGAATGTTCTCCTTCACACCTTTTCTCTTGATTACACCTTGATCAATTACAATATTCACTATTCAACCTAGAAAGGATTTTTACAATCACCTTTCAGCCTTGAAAGGATTTTTACAAATACACTCAATCTAACATAAAAGATAGACTTGAGTTACAATTGATGTGTATGATAATAGTGTTTGGCATCTTGAAACTTCTCGACACTTGTTTAAGATAAATAAAGATAAACTCAGTAAATGATGATCCACAGATATAGTGAAAGGAGCTGGAGTTTGCTTGAAGAGTTTTTGACTTGTTCTTACTTGAACAAGTGTTGGTAGATTTATAAATTGAACTCTTGCCTTCATCTTCCAATTGATCTTCAATTTATAGATAATAAAAGGCTTTAATTATTCAGATTAAACGGAATATAGTCGTTGGACACACTTCCCATGTGTCAGACCTATTTTAAAGCAATTAAACACGTGTTTATATTGTTGTCCATAACGTTCTTGACAAACGAAGAATGTTCTTGCTTTTAAGTCTGATGGAAAACGTGAATGAGGGAGTGAATGGGCTGTGAAATGTCAGTTGCTACTGTTTCAAATCAAAATTATGCATAGTTTTTTGAAGAATAATGTAAGTACTATGTACTTGCGTCCTTACTCACAACTCATCAATTTGGAGATCAATCTTGTCATCAATTTGGAGGTTGTTTTCCTCCTTTGGGGAATTTAACTTGAGTTCTGGGCTTCATCATTGATTTGAGCAGCCTTGATACTTTTTAAGTTGTGGTTTGGACTATGGAAAATTATATTTTTTAATTATGTCTTTAAAAGAGAATAACCAGAATGTTGTTTTGTAAAACTAGAACGTTCTTGGTTTTGTGTTGTATGGAAAATGTGAATAAGTGGTTTAGTAGATGTCTAGTGTTAGTCCTTTGTCTCAGAAGCATGATGTGCTTTATGCAAAAAGGTGCAACAACAGTGTCTTGTCGTTGCTCATATTTCATCAACCTAGAGATTGATCTTGATATAGTTTGCTTCTTTGGGCCTTTAGCTAAACTTTTGGGCTTGGTTGTTGTTTTGAGTAGTCTTGATATTATTTTATCTTAAGATTTGGACTATGAAAAATGATTCATTTTACTTCTGCCCATAAATGAAATAACCATAATGATCTTGATAATACACAAGAATGATCTTGTAATAAACTAGAATGATCATTTGATAAACTAGAATGATCTTGTAATAAAGTAGAATGGTCATTTGATAAACCAGAATGATATTTTGATAAACCAGAATGATCGTTTGATAAACCAGAATGATCTTGATAAACCAGAATGATCTTTTAATAAACCAGAATGTTCTTCTAATAAACCACAATGATTCTTGATAAACCATAATGATCTTTTATATACCAGAATGTTCTTCTGATCAATCTGTCATCAATCTGGAGATCAATCTGCATATTTGTTTTTGCAAGTAGGCCTTCAAATCTGGAATTTTAATTGCTCATTAAATCTTGGGAAGACCATGTGCGAAATGCCAACTGATTTACTACATGTTGCTCTTCTAAAAAGGTCCCTTTTGTCGATTGTTCTTTAATTGAATAACCAGAACATTCTGGTGAATGTTCTTCCATTATTCTTTAAAAAATGACTTAATAAATGACTCAATCTTGAAATGATTTATTCTTCAAAGTTGATTCTTGTCATTTTGTTGAACTGATATGACTATTTATGAATGCAATTAAATTGTTCATCATGAGAACATCATTTCATAAAAAGTAAGAATGTACTTATGCACTTGTTGATGGCTTCTTGCTTGTTCCCTTATGCAATTCATGTTCCTTAAATAAAACTCAAGTGCAATAATTAGTAGATCATCATTCATAAAACTTAATCATTTATTTCATAAGGTTTATTATCATTAAAACATATATCAAAAAGGTTTTTACCTCAACACCAAGAACAACTCGATCCATTCAAGCTCAAATCAAGCAAGAGTATGAAAGAAGATTCGTGTTTTTCAAGACAATCTAAAATAAGATTTGATTCAGATTTATAATTCAATAAAATCTTTGACCAAGTGGAAAAGAAGATATGGTCAAGATTTGAAGAAGATATGATCAAGATCTTATCAACAAGAAGATATGAATCATTTACAAGAAGATTTGATCAAGATTTATCACAAGAAGATATGAATTATTTACAAGAAGATTTGATCAAGATTTATCTACAAGAAAATATGAATTATTTACAAGAAGATTTTATCAAGATTTATCAAAAAAAGATATGAATTATTTATAAGAAGATTTGGTCAAGATTTATCTACAATAAGATATGAATTATTTACAAGGCGATATGATCAAAATTTATCACAACAATATATGAATTATCTACAAGAAGATTTGATCATTATTTATCTACAAGAAGATATGAATTATTTATAAGAAGAGTTTATCAGAATCTACAAAAAGATATGAATTATTTACAAGAAGATATGATCAAAAATTGTTTACAAGAAGAAACACTCACTAGAAGATACATTTATTATTTGCAAAGATATGATTTAGATTTTGCAAGGACAAAGAAGAAACCCTAACCTATTCTATAAATAGATACTCAAGGCTGAAGAAAAAAATCAAGAGAACTCACAAGCACAAAATTACCTAAGTCATTAGAGTTCATAAGGTTAAGGTATAGTGAAACACTTCTCAAAATAAATATTTTCTTAGTGTTTTCTAGTGTGAGAGTCATTGTTACTATCATCTTGTTAAAATCAAATCAATTTGTTCCAAACTCTTGTAATCCATCCCGATAGTGGCTTTAGTGTTCCTCAAGCAATCTGTGGTTTTCAGGTTGTGTTGAGAATACCTTACTTGTAGGGTCAATATGTAGTTGCCTTCAACAATCTTTGGTTTTCAGGTTGTGTGGATAAGACTTGACTTGTAGGGTCAATGTGTTTGTTTGCTTCAAAAAGTATGTAGGTGTCAGGTTGTTTTGAGAAGACTAACTTGTAGGATCAGGTGTTGTGTAACTCAAGTTTTGAATTAATGGATTAAATCCTTCTGAGTGAGGGGACTGGTCGTAGCTACCAAGTTGGTGGTAAACCACGATAAATTCTTGTGTCACTTTAATTCCGCAATTCTTGTTTTACTTCTGCCTCTGATCACTTAACCCGATTGCTACTACTTTTATTCTAAGTAAGTCACAAAACTCGAACCAGTTTTAAATAAATTAGCAAAAAGAATCCAACTTAATCAAACACAATTCAACCATTTTTCTCGTGTTTGCCCCTTCAAAAAGTACTATATGAGAACAATTTATTGCACTGGTAATTTCATTGAGAGTGTAGTAAATAGAACCAAGAAACAGAGGAAAAGATATCAGAGGAAGTGAAGATGTTAGAGAAAACGAAGACATCAGAGGAAACAAAGATGCTAGAGGAAACGAAGAGATTATAGTCAAAGGAAGTTACACAATGTGCCTCTAAAACTTATGTGCGTCTGCCTCAAAAGACTAAAGCATGCATCTGAAGCACCTACTACATAACTCTGAAGCTTCTATTCGAGTTGCCTTTGAAGCTCAAGTTTTGCACGCTCTAAAGGCTGCAACTTGTTCCAAGATGTTGCCTCTGATACGTAACATGCTCTTATACAAGCGTACGAACGAAAATTCAAGGTGAATTATTTTCAAGCGCTATCTAAACATTCTCGCACCGAATCATTTTAGAAGATTTGGTTGAAGATTCGTTTTGGACTTAATCAAGCTTCAACGGTCATATTCCCAAACCATATCTATCAAGATTTATTTTTTTGTGAAGATCTTTGTTGACCTCGCACAAGGAAGATACGCTCATAAGTTTAAGGATAGTTATTTTTAAGCACTATCTGGACATTCTCACACATAATCATTCTAGAGGATTTGGTTGAAGATTCGTTTTAGAATTTATTAAGCTTCAACGGTCATATTCCCAAATTGTATCTATCAAAGTTTAATTTTTGTGAAGATCTTTGTTGACCTCGCACAAGGAAGATACGCTCAGAATTTGTTTGGGATAGTATCGAAACCCTAATTCATGTTATATAAAGGGATCAATTATGAAGAAGGAAACACAACACAACACCTCATAAAATCATACGAACTCAAAATTCTCTAGGTATTCAGAATTCAAGGTTATTGTTTTAGCAAAGACACTCGTTCAACTTTATATTACTTAGTGCTTAGTGCTCTATTATAGTGTGAAGTTCATTGTAATCAATATGCTTAAAAGAAGCAAAACATAACCTAGTTTCAACCCTTTGTAACCCAGGCCAGTAGTGGTTATTCTGTCTCAAAGACTTGTAGGTTTTTCAAGTTAGAAGTCGAGAAGACTTGACTTGTAGGGTCAAGGTGTTGTAGTGCCTCAACGGCCTATAGGTTTCAAACTTGAAGTTGAGAAGACTGAATTGTAGGGTCATAAGTGGTAATTCAGGTTTTGAATTAGAAGATAAATCCTTATGTGTGAGGGGATTGGACGTAGCTGCCACGTTGGTAGTGAACTAGTATAAATCCTAGTGTTTCTCCTTCTGCCCTGTTAATTTGTTTTATTGTTGCCTTCTATTTGTTTATCTATTCTAAGTATCCCGAATAAGAATTTTGAAAAAAAGTTTTTAATAAGGCAAAACACAATTCAATAACCCCTTCTCGTGTTTTTGAACCTTCATAAAATACCACTGACTTAAGAATTAAAATTTTAAATAAAACCTAACAAGTACTTGGCATATCAACGAAAAATCGACTTAATGGTTAAAAGGTTAAATAAGTCCTAACAAGTACTTAGAAGACCAACTAAAGACCAACTTGACAATTAAAATGTTAAATAAAACCTAACAAGAATTTGGAAGACCAATGAACGACCAACTTAATAGTTTAAAAGTTAAATAAGACTAATGATTACTTGGAAGACCAATGAAAGACCGACTTAACAGTTAATAGTTTAAATAAGACTTAACAAGTACTTGGAAGGTCAACAAAAGACCAATCTAACAGATAAAAGTTTAAATAAGGCCTAACGAGTACTTGAAAGACCAAAGAAAGACAAACTTAACAATTAAAAGGTTAAATAAGACCTGACAAATACTTAAAAGATCAAAGGAATACGTAACAAATATTTAGAAGATAAATAAAAGACAGACTTAACAGTTAAAACATTAAATATAAGATATAAGAAGTACTTGTAAGACGAATGAAAGACCGACCTAATATTTTTAAAGGTTAAATACGATCTAAGTATTTGGAGGATAAACGAAAGATCAACGTAATAGTTTAAAGTTTAAATAAGATTGAAAGACTTACTCAATAGTTAAAAAGCTTAAATAAGACTTAACAAGTACTTGGAAGACCAACGAATCGACTTAACAATTAAAAGGTTAAATAAGACCTAACAAGTACTTGGAAGACCAACAATCTAACTTAATAAAAATTACTTGGAAGAGCAACGAAAGACCTAACAAATACTTGAAAGACGAGCAAAAGATTGACGTAAGAGTTAAAAGATTAAATAAGACCTAACAAATACATAGAAGACTAACAAGATCGTAACTTAACTGTTAAAGAGTCAAATAACACCTAATAAGTTCTTCTAAGACCAATGAAAAACTAACTTAATACATTAGATTGCTTTAATCAAATTTTAATTATATTTAAGGTCGTAAAGATCACTTCCAACACTAACGAAATACCAACTTAATTTATATTTTTATTAATTTTATGATATTGTAAATTAATTTTATATTTATCCGATAAAATGGGAGAATTACTTTTAATTTAATAACTTATTATAATACACATTTTCTTTTTTACTTAACATCTATTTTTGTCTTACATATCTCTATAAAATTTCACAATTTCTTTTTTGTCGATTACAAAAACTTTGCAATTTTATATTTTTATTTTGATCTAGTAAAGTTCATAATTTCTTTTAAATCACTAAAAAACTCACATTCACAATTCTAATACATGTAATTTGAGACCCATGTTTTATATTAATATAAACACTTAAGCCGATTAAACAAAAAACAAAACAATAAAAAAAATAAACATTACAATAATAAAAAAGTTAATTTTTTTTTGTTTAAGACATTACTACAAAAAAATTTGTTACAAGTTCTCCTTCGCTCATCCCAACCATCTACTTATTTAATTATTAAATTGATGATCATAAAAATCTCTTACTTCTCCATACTAAAATAAAACAATGAAAACCTTGCTCTTTTTGCGCAATTCTAACACTATATACACAAACCTCCATTTTTTCCAACATGTTACAAGCTCATTGTAAACAACTTAAATAAAATATAAATCATGAGAAAAAAAAAATTTAATAAAAAGAAAAGACAACATTTCTCTCTCTCTCTTTATGTCACACTTTATGGTAGATGTTATGAAATTCAACAGATGACACAACCAATAGGATCTTGCTCATCTCTTGCAATAGAATAATATTGAGTGTATTGTGCTTGTTGCATATGATAATAATGAGGATAAGCTTCAATTAATTTAATTTGATCCTTTTTAACATCTACTTTAGATTCTTCCTTCTTCTTCTCCTCTTTTGCTGGACCAACAAAAACTATTTCAGTATTACACCACTTCCTTAGTTTGCACACTACATGTAGTGGATCAATGTCTCCAGTTAAGGTTAATTTCTTGTCTTTCATGTCCACAGAAATTGACTCAACCCCTGAAAATTAATATACAAATGCGCCAAATTATAACTATATCCCAGTTTTATACTATATGAATTTAATTCTATAAATTTTCATAGTAAAAATACAATTATCCAATAATTAATCACTTAGAATTGTTAGCACTTTCTTATTGAATTCATAAACATATTTTGACAAAATAAAAACCCAAACTTATCATATTAATTAATTAAATAACTTGACAACACATCATTAGATGCAAGTCTAAATGTTACATCAATAGTATTATACAAATTAAAAATAATAATTTTTCTCATTTTTTGAAAAATTAAAATTGAAACTAGTCATATTGAAATTACCTGAAAGGCCAGATACAGTCTTCATAGCTTTTTGCTTGATTCTTTCATCATATAAATCCACCTTCAACACTACTTTCTATAACAAAACAGAGCAAAAAACTTTTCAGTTCAATTGAAACTAAAAAAATAATAGTAAAAAAGGGAATGAATTCACTATAATCTATGCATATATGATATAATAAAAGAGTAAAACTAAGAGAAAATTGAACACATGGGTTTTAATTAATGAATTTTATGGGATGATGAAGTAAAAAAATTGGTTACAAAGGATCTAGTTCTTACCATCATTTTCTACTAAACTTAATTATGATAACCAAGTAATCGAGAATTGTTGATGTTGGTTAAAATTAAAAGGAAGAGCAAGTAATTAATAAAGAATTGTTGAATAAATAATTATATGAGATGAAGTTATGGAGTGAAGTTGAGGTTTGTGAATTATTTATATAGTGCTTAGTCAACCGAAGTCAAGAGAAGCACTTTTCTCTTAATTTGTTTATTTGGAAACGCGGAAATGGTACGGTGGCTTTGGTGTTGAGTACCCCACATCGTTGCTTCGAAGAAAATGACTCACGAAGATGAGCAATTATTCAACTTCTTTTGTCTTATTATTCATCTTTTCTTTTTTTTCATAATACATATAACTGTTACCGGATATATATCTCAATATATAAAAAAATAACGTTTAGGATATCAACAAGAATTACATAGCTTTAATCCCCAATATCAAGAACCCCTCATCTCCAAAAGATTATAGGCCAATCAGTATGTGAAATGTAGTTATGAAGATTGTAACTGTTGCAATTTTGAAATAAGTTGTGCAAATGTATACGATTTAAAACAAGTAATAAAGTAAAATTTGAATGTCGTTCTCAAGAAATGATTATGTCACTTATTTCAATGTTTTTCTAAATAAATAGTTTGTTTGTTATAGAAATAAAAAGAATATATGTTTGAGTAACAATTTTAAGATAATTTTATGATTAAAAATGTCAAGTTAAGTGAGAGAAATTGACTCTAACTTTAGGTGATAAAAGGTAGTTAACGATTTAACTTAATTATAAATTTGTTTGCATGCGCTAGTATGATGTAGCATTCTTGAGATCAGATTGACCTTAGAGGTTTTTCAACTCAGTCATCATGATAATTAGGGGTTATTAGTATCATTGGATTCATGCACTATACATCATATCATGCTACGTTTTATTTTAGCAAATCGGCTTCTTTATTAGACTTAAATGATACTCCTAATCATTTAATAGCATATTAACTTAATCCATTTTAAATCAAACATTTTCCATCTTTATCATTTTTCAAACTTAAAAGACTAGTAATAAAACATAAGTGGTCAGTTTAAGTTTTAAAGATTGAATTAAATACAACTTATTTAAGAGAGGAAGTTAATCACGTTAAAACATATTTAAATACAAACTTCATTAAAAAATTATTAATCCTTAACTACAAAGAGTTTTAGTTTATATTGAACTTAAAAATTAAAAAGTAAAAAATGATAAAAACAATACTGTAGGCAGCAAGAACAGCCAACATCAGCCGCAGCAGTAGTACAACCTCCTTTAAACTCTAAATCTTCAAGAATTAATTTGAATGGCTCCAAAATGAGTTGGTAATGAAAGATCATGATGAATTGTAGTGAGTCACAATAGAATATGAGAATTACGGTCGGAGGAGGCATTAGAAATTAAATTAGCCGTCTCTATTCTTGTTTTTCAGACTTTTGTAATTGTATAGAACAAATCTAGTATATTATATTTCCTATTTTTGAGTTTTTTTTTCCTTTTTGTAACATAATAAGTTGGAATTAAACATTGCTTCTGATGCATAAACTCATATTGTATTGTTGATTGTAAAATGCTTATAAGACAACTTGTTAATGGTTCTGTTTTTCATGTTAGGCACAATTTAAATGCCATGATTTATCTGTTGTTCCAATTCTCTTTCTTTAATGGACCACAAGTAGTAATAATTAATGTTGTAAACTAATGGTATAATTTTAGATATTAAATTCGTAATTTAGTCAAATAAAAGAATGAACACTTTCCTCTGTTTGCACACTTGAACATTAATACATAAACTTCCTTTTTTTTTTCCGACATGTTACAAGCTTATACATAAACCACTCAAAAAAAATTAAATCATGAGAGAAAATCCTTCAAAAAAAAAAACAACACTATATGATATTATTAAAGTCAGCATATGACACACCCGACATGTCACAAGCTTTTACGAATACAATAAATATATATATATATATATATATATATATATATATATATATATTGTAGGACGTTTTCAAATACATTCCTTGCAAATATATCAAAAAAGTATTTAATTCTGTTAATTTTTATTTATATTAATGTTTGTAAAAATATGTCAGAGATTAAATTGATAGAAGGTGATTAAAATATAGAGATTAAATTGATAGAAAGTTGTTAAAATAAAAGATATAATTGATATTAAATGGTTAAATATAAAGACAACGTGACAGTTTTATAAAATCAAAGATTATTTTAAAATATTTATAATTTCAAGAACTTATTTGAGAACACTCTAAAATAAGAGATTAATTTAATAGATTATTGGAGAATCAACTAATTAAGAGAATTTTCTTCGTTGCAATCTATTTTTTTTTATGAATAAATTACACAAAGTGACCCCTACACTACCTTGTCCCGGCTCTGTCTCTATTGGTTCTATCATCATAAAAATCCACCTTAAACATTACTTTATGTAACAAAACAAAGCAAAAAAGAATTTAAGTTCAATTCAAAGTCCAAATCTAGCTAATAGTAGAAAAGGGAATCAATACAGTACTAGCTATGCCTAAGCATATGATATAATAATAGTGTAAAACTAAAATGAAAAAATGATTTTAATTATTGGATTGATGGGTAGATGGAGGAGAAAAAAATTGATTATCCATAAATCTAATTGATTTTGAGTGAATTGATGGGTAATTGAAAGAGAAAAATGTAATTTTAAGGGAATTGATTTTGTGGAACTCATTTTAATTAAAAGTGAATTGAATGTAAAAAAATTTATATTTAAATATATTTAAGTAAAAGTGAATTCAGCAAACAAATTTTATCGTAAAAATTTCGTTTAGACTTAAAAATTATAAATCCTAGTTTCAAATAATCAATTTTAAAAGTCGAAACAATTTCGTTTGACAATATCCGAACATACAAAAATCAATTTTACAACTCAAAAATTGATTTTAACACTTCTAAACTTGAAATAAAACATGTACTTAATTGTGATGATAGGTAATCAATAATTGATGGTTAAAATCTAAAAGAAGAGAAATAGAGAATATATTTATGAGGAAAGGAGTATGAGATGAAGTTTTTTCTTTAGAGTATGAGATAAAGATGTGAAGTGAAGATGAGGTTTCTGCAATATTTATATATCGTTTATTAGTCAACCTAAGTCAAGAAAAGTAGTGTGGTAGCTATGGTTCTTTGAATCTTCTTCTTGCCCCCACACTCTTCCTTCTAAGAAATTGGCTTGATTAACAATTATTTACCCTTTTTCAGAATATAAAATTGTTACAGGATATCCCAAATTTTTATAATTTATTTTAATACTAATATAGTATTATATGTTTTTGTCTTTATATTTCTAATATTGTGAGTTTTATATGATATTTATAATAAACTCTTTTTTTACTCAATATATTAAGTTTAAACATATTTTTTGAGAAATTGTATGTTTTAGATTTTTCTATTCAAGAAAAGACATGTGTGAAATATGAGTTGCAACACTAAGAGTTTGATGTGTTTAAAAATAACAATTTTCAAATGTTGTCCATAATTGATAAATTATGTCAAAAATTAGTTGAGATCAATAAATCATCTTAATCATTGAAAGTATGACTGACATGGTGTTACGACTTGTCTTGACTCTTTTGATATTAAAAGCAATCACATAGCATACATTTTCAGCAATGAAAACTATAAAAACAAAGCTATACAACAAGATGGAAAATGATTTTCTAATAGATTACATGTGTCGCAGCCTAAAATTTTAAGGGTTAACTCGAATTCAATAGAGTCTCCACCATAACTTATTTTAAAATAGAGAAAATATTAGGAAACCCTTAAAAATAGAAAAATGGCATTTGAAAACAAATTTTGGGTTCGAGAGTCGATTATGCGTAAGGAATGTATTACCTCTTAGGACATCCGTTAAAATACAGTTACATATAATTAATTGTGCAAAATTAATGCTAACATATATAAATTTATTTATCCTTTTTAAAATGAAAATATAATCCTTTTTTTGTAACCATTTAGAAAAACACTTTTAATATCCATTTGAAACAATGTAATATTATTATTTGCAGCAAAAGAAAGTAGGATATGAATAGCTTCTAACCTGTCCACTAGAGCAAATGTCTTAGTGTAATCAATGCCCTCTTGCTGATTGTAGCCTTGTGCGACAAGTCTTGCCTTGTTTCTAATCACTTCACCTTTTTCATTTAGCTTGTTTCTGAAAATCCACTTGGTTCCAATAATGTTCTTCTTTGGGCTAGGTACTAGATACCAAACATCATTTCTCTTAAATCCATTTAACTCTTCTTGGATTGCAAGAATCCATCCATCATCTACATTTTCAATTATTAGTGTTTCAGGATGACATAACTTGTACTTCCATCCAAATTTACCTTCTAATCTATCTTGGCTACTTCTGGCTTGGTCAGATTCATCTTCTGATGATTTGCTTGTATACTCTGATTTTTCAGGTTCATTTGGTTTGCCTACATCTGCTTCCTCTAGTTCTAGTAAACGTGCACTATCATCAACTTGCTTTGACTTTTCAAGTTCAAGTTGTTTGTCATATAACATAATATAAATTAGATAATTTAAGAATGAAACAATACAGCCCAAAACACCAGTTTTAATTCTGGTGGTTTATGCTTGTTTCTAAAGAAACAAACTTGTATTCTGCATCTGCTAAAATGTTCAGATTTTTTGATTCTCCTAATTCCTCTAAATTTTTTAGAACCTCCAAAATACTTATCTAGCTTTGATTTTTAAGATCAAGCTTCTTGATATCACAGTAAACATAATATCTAACAATAATTAAATTTAAAGAAAGATATAACTTATATGTCAACAGTTTCAGCTTCACTCCGAAAACCCTCTTAGTTCTTATTTTCTGGTTTTCAGATTCTAAATTTGCACATTCTCTAATTAGAGGGTCTGGATGAAGGGATTTGAATTCCTATCCAGGTTTGTAGTCTTGATGAATTTGATTTGAGTGTTTAGAGAAGTCTTCTGATTTTGATTCTTCATCTAACACTTTTGTTTCTGCTAATGTATCAGGTTCCTCTGGTAATTTTGTTTCTGCTGATACTTCAGATTCATCATATGGTTCTAATTTTTCTGATAGTTCTGGTTCATCATATGGTTCTTCTTTTTTTGATAGTTATGGTTCATGAGCTGGTTTTGGTTCTGATAGCTACTGTGTTGACCAGTCCTTCTTCCACCAGAGTCAGGTCTTGGGACATAGACCTTTTTCCCTTCATAAGTTGCTAGCATCCACTTACCAGATACCATGATTGGTGTGTTAGTACAGAGGCGCACCTAAGAGGGGGGGGGGGGTGAATTAGGTGTTTAGAAATTTTCTGGTTTTTAGATACTTAGTGGATTATTTTTCTGATTAGGATTAGTGTATGGAAAAATGTAAATGGCAGAAAAATAAAGAACACAACAATTTATCTTGGTTCCCCTTACAACCAAGGGTACATCCAGTCCTCTTGCACACCACAAGAGATTTTCCACTATTGTTAGAATAAGTACAAGTCCCACCCTAGGACCTTTGTTACAAACTTCCTAAAGATAGCACACCACTATCCTAGTTTACAACACTTGAAGAAAGTACACCACTTTCCTCAATTTACACAATAAATTGAATGGTTTTACAATGATGATTTTGACTAAAACAGTAAGATATAACAATTGATGCTTTCTTGTACACTGATAACAGTCTAATATAATTTCAAGTACAATAGAGAACCTTTCTCAATGATATGACAATGTAAAGTATGTACTTGAAATATGAAAGTAAGACTTTGAATAACTTAAAGTATTTTAGAAAGTTTGCTCAAAGTTGTTCTAAGATTGATGTGAAAGTTGTTAAGTTAAAAATGAAACTAAGAAGTATTTATACTCCTTAGACATCACTTCAAATCAGTGGCAATCGTTCCTAGAGGTTTGATGAGCATATGCAATGATCCAGATGAAATCTGAACTAAAAAATTGCATTGCTTCGTAGTTGTATTCAGCTACAGTATGAGTGTAGTCGAATACACCTCTATAACGTTCAGTTTTTATTCAAATTTTAAAGCTTGTATTCGAATACACATTCTTGTAGTCGAATACAGATGAATGAGTTTTGCCACTGACTTGGTTTTGTATTCGGCTACAAGATGCTGTAGTCGAATACAAAAGTCCATTTTTAGCTACTGACTTGATATTTGTACTCGGCTACAATATCCTGTAGTCGAATACAGATTTGAAGATTTTGCCACTGACTTAGTGTTTGTATTCAGCTACAACATGTTGTAGTCGAATACAGATGTCCAGTTTTTGCTACTAACTTCATCTGTATTCAACTACACATATATGTAGTCGAATACAACTTTGAGTTTTATCAAAAACTTGATTTTCAAATATTGTTTATGCATTTTGACCCTTTGAAAATTCTTTTGATGCATATGCTAAAATGGAAGGTTCTCAAGTGCATTTGAAATATATTATTAGATTGCATCAAGTACCTTAACTATAAGACTTCTTAGCATATTGACCATAGTTGACTTTGATTGTTGACTTCTTTTTGAGCTTGCAACTTGATCACTTTCCTTGGTCTTTGTCTTCATCAAAAACATAAGTATTTTACATGGTGTTTCAATGTGGTTGCTTAGATCATCTACAACATAAAACTTTTGTCTTTTGGTACCCAAATTTGATTGGGTTATGGTTTGTTAGTCTTGAAATGTTTCTTTTCTTTCCTAATATTTAACATAGGACAAGTTAAGTTAGAGTGACCTTTCTTAGAAAAAAATAGTACACAAAACATCAGAGTGAATAAGTTTATGTTCAGTTACTGTTTCTTCAAATCCTAGACCTCTTTTACCATTTCTACTAACACCATGAATCATAGATGCATACTTTCTTCTTTTCATACCATTAGCTAAAAAATCTTGGAATACTTCTTATCAGAATTACATGTGGTATTTTCAACATGGATATCTTTCAAGGTTTTATTTTGAAGTTCAACAATATCAGTTTTCAGATTTGCATTTTCTATTTTAAGTTTAGTAATATCAAATTTCAGAGTTGCATTTTTTGTTTTAAATTCAGCACTTTGATTCTTTAAAACATTAACTTTTTCAGTTAGGTTTGCATTTTCTTTCCTAAGTGTTTTTCAGTTTTAAAAACAATTTGTGATTCTTATTGAAAAAATCATTTATAGTAGTAATTAAATCAAATCGAGTTAAGTCAAAAAATACCTTAATTTCTTCATATGTTGATTCACTTCAAGAGTTAGAATTTGTGTTGGATCCAAAGGAAGAGTTGGTATGAGCCATCAGAGCCAAATCTCCTTGCTCTTCATCATCAGATGACTCATCAAAATCATCCTATGTAGCTATCAAACTTTTCTTCTTGGGTTTAGAATTTTTCCTCTAATGTTTCCATTTCTCTATATTTGGAAATTCTGACTTGATATGTTCAAATTTGTTGCATCGATAACGGATGATGCTTTTCTTGTCATATTTATCATCCTTTCCTTTGTTGGATTGCCTGGAATATCTTTGGGGAAATTTATTTTTTCTTTTGTGCCACATCTTCTGAATTTTTCTAGATATGAAAGCTAGTTCTTTTTCCTCTGAGTCTCCATTCTAATCCTCTAAATCATCATCCTCTGATTCTGTTGTTGCTTTCAGAATTTTCTTTTCCTTGGAGTTCAAAGCCAAGGTTGGTTGCTTCTTCTTGGGTTCATCCTTTACAAGTTCAATTTCATGTGATCTGAGAGAGCTGATTAATTCTTCCAACTTAAAAGTATTCAAAACCTTTGCTTTCTCAATGGTAGTGATCTTAGGTCTCCACTTGCTTGTCAGACTCCTAACGATTTTCTTCACATGATCAGCAGTAGTATAACTCTTCTCAAGTACCTTTGATCTTGAGACCAGAGTCTAGAATTTGGAAAACATTGTTTCAATGTCTTCATCTTCTTCCATTATGAACAACTCGTATTTTTTGACTAGGAGGTTGGCCTTTGCTTCTTGAACTTGTTTACTGCCTTCATAAATACTCTTTGTTGTCTCCTTGTTGGTCCACTTGTAAAACTCCTTGAAGGTGATTGCATTTATCATGAATGTTCTGGACTTATGATGCATCTTGTACATCTTCTTTTGACCAACATTCATCTCATGTCTTGAAATTTCAATACCATCGGTGTTCTTTGAAGAAACTTCAATACCATCGGTGTTCTTTGTACATCTTCTTTTGACCAACATTCATTTCATGTCTTGAAATTTCAATACCACCTTCCACAAGTATCAAAGTTCAGGATCTTGTGAAATGAAGAAACTTCTTAAATATTCTTCCAGTACTCAAAACGTTCTCCATCAAACAGAGGTGGTTTGCTGATGTTTCCTCTAGTAGCTTCTTCATTGAACTTAGACATGTTGAACCCTTGGATCTTTCCTCAAACACTGTAATGTGCTTAACCTTGAGACCGAGCTCTGATGCCAATTGAAGGTGAAAAGACGAGAAGGGGAGATTGAATTGTGTTTGACCACATTGATAACTTTTTCATTATTTGATTAACACTGGTTAAGACTTGATGATTTACTTGGAGTAGAAGCAATAACAAAACTAAGGAGTGGAGGAATAAAGTGACACAAGTAATTTATCCTAGTTCACCACTAACTTGGCTACATCCAATCCTTCACTCATAAAGATTTGATCCACTAATTCAACAACTTGAATTAAAAACCATTTGACCCTCCAAGCCAGTCTTCTCAAACAGCCTGACAACCCCAGACTTTTGAGGAACTAACCACCTTGTCCCTACAAGCCAAGTCTTCTCAGACAACCTGACAACCCCAAACTTTTGAGGAACACAAATACCTTGACTCTACCAGCTAAGTCTTCTCCATACACCCTGACAACCCCAGATTGTTGAAGGCCCACTAACACCACTATCGTGTTAGAATACAAAGGTTTGAAACTTGAGTAGTTGCTTCTAACAAGCTAATTATAACAATCACTCTCACACTCTACGAAAAAACACTTAAGAAAATATTTCTCTTTCGAACAAGTGTTTCTCTCTTTGAACCCCAAGATGAATTTGGAATTTTGAGCTCGAGTTCTTCTACTCTTTTCTGATTTTTCGATGATCTTCTTCTTTAGATTTAAGTATCTATTTATAGATAAAATTAGGGCTTCAATTTAGTGCTTGTTTAATTTTGAATTGTATCTTCATTCCTAGCTTGGTCAACAATGATCTTATTCAAAAATAGTTCTAAACAATATGTTTTTTGATAATATGTTCTTTAGCTAATTCTTCTAGATTGATTTTATTCGTATTTTGTTCAGATTAAGTTTGTAAATTCTTCAAATTGATTATGTTCGTATTTTGTTCAGATTGAGTTTGTAAATTCTTTAGATTAATTTTGTTCGTATTTTGTTCAAATTGAGTTTGTAAATTCTTTCGATTGATTTTGTTTATATTTTTTTCAGATTGAGTTTGTAAATTCTTCAGATTGATATTGTTCATATTTTGTTGTAGATAAATCTTGATCCAATCTTGACCATATCTTCTTTTCAACTTGGTCAAAGATTTTCTTCAATCATAAATCAGAATCAAATCTTATTTTAGATTTTCTTCAAAAATATTTGACCATATCTTCTTTTCAATTTGGTCAAAGATTTTCTTCAATCATAAATCTGAATCAAATCTTATTTTAGATTTTCTTCAAAAACATTTGACCATATCTTATTTTCAACTTGGTCAAGGATTT
The DNA here is from genome assembly GCA_037974755.1 of Cicer yamashitae. Lineage (NCBI taxonomy): Eukaryota > Viridiplantae > Streptophyta > Magnoliopsida > Fabales > Fabaceae > Cicer > Cicer yamashitae. Next base: position 14,018,436 of record JBBPBQ010020322.1, read on the forward strand.
TCTTCAATCATAAATCTAAATAAAATTTTATTTTAGATTTTCTTCAAAAACATTTGACCATATCTTCTTTTCAACTTGGTCAAAGATTTTCTTCAATCATAAATCTGAATCAAATCTTATTTTAGATTTTCTTCAAAAATATGAATCTTCTTTCATACAATGTAAAGTCAAATATATTGTTCTCATAAAATACTTTTGTTAACATCAAAACTCTAAGTATAAAACCAACTTGGTTCCATCACTTGTGTTTTAACAACTCAAAAATAAAAAAAAAGATGTCACATCCAATTAATCAAATTTAAAAGTAGATTTTGGATTAATTTATTTATAAATATGTGTTTTAGAACTATCAAGTCGTACAACTTGTATCCTAACCACTCAAAGATTAAAAAGATGTCACATCTAATTAACTTTTAGTAAAAGATTTATTTGTATTTTTTTCTTGTTGAAAATTTAATATTTATTAGAAGCTAATTAAATTTAATATATAAAAGGTTGGACTTGTTTTTAAAAAATAAATGTTTAAGGCATAAAGCTAAAAAAAAATGAGTTTCAAAGCCCAAAAACTAATTTTAATATATAATAATAAAAAAATAAAGCAAAATAAGCTGATGGAAGAATAAAATACAATAATCTATATGACATAATATATAAAGGACAAACCAAACCCTAATTACTAAGAATACTAACATAGGAATGAAGAAAAGAGGGAAAGGGGCGGATGAGAGGAAAATAGGAGAAGAAGGAAGAAAAAAATAAAATAAAAACGCATGGACAGAAAAAAGAAGGAAAAAAAAAAGAAAGAGATAAAAAGGAAGAGACTCGTAAGAAGAAGGAGGAGATCGAGAGGGAGTGTGGTGCTGGAGAGTCACAAATGGCAACTCGACCCCTGCTACTGATATCAAAGTTTTCTAACGAAGTTTGATGTTAGAGACTTAAAATAATGCTTTTTGATTTAATAGAGATGGAAAAAAAATGATAAAAACTAAAACGAAGAAACATTTTATTTGTATAAATGAAAAGTATATTTAAATCTTTCCTTTGTAAAATGTTACCTAACATAATATGAACATATATGTATTAGTAAAAATTCAATTAAAATTGCACTTCATCAAATCTAAATCATAGATTTTTAAAGAAGCAATCGAAACTTAAACCAAACAAGGTATTATTTTAATTTGAACAAATTTTTGGGTCATGGTCCTAAGGACACTTGTTACTAAGTAATAAAAAAGAAAACAAATAAAAGAATTTATGTACAAAAGATCACTTTTTAAAATATCAATGCATTGAATGCACAACTTTTCAAAATATAGTTCTAAAGTAACAATGTCAATTACAAGGAAGGGGGTTTGAATTGTAATTGTCCCTTTTTAAAAATTCATGTTCAAACTAAAAGTATTTAACTCAAAATTGATCTTGGTTATAAACGAAGAACGTTCTTGGTTAGTGAAAACACACAATTTTAACTTATCTATAAAAAAACTGATTAGAAGACAAAAAGTAAATAGAGATAAGGGAAGATATATCACACAAAGATATATCCTGGTTCACCCAACACGGGTTACGTTCAATCCTCACAATTATGAGATTTTCCACTAAGTGCTCAAAGCAAAATCGTTTTTGGTTTTCACACAGCTTTTACAGATCAATCTTGATCTGTTACAAAGTACTACCTTTCTACCTAGAAAAGATTTCCACAGGTTACCTTACACTCTTTCAGAAAGGATTTTTACACAATACCTTTTAAACATAAAAGGATTTTTACAAACTACTCAAGCTATGTTAACAATATAGTCTTGAGTTACAAAGTGATGATTTTGAGAATGTTAAAATCTGAGTATGCTCAACTCATGTTTGAGAATAAATTCTAGGATTTAGAACTCAGTAAAAACTGATTCTAATATCAAACTAAGAACAAAACTAAAACATAGAAATGATTGAGAAGCTCAAGAGGATTCGAATATGATTGTATAAGTGATGTATTGCTTTGCACTTGAAGCTCTGACCTGTTCTTCATCTTTAGGCTTTATTTATAGGCTTCAAGAAGGCTTATGGCAGCTCATTTGGCCATTGGGAATGGTCCAGCTATCATGAGTCAGTAAGTGGATAAGATCAGCCATAAAGCAAGAATGTTCTTGCTTAAAGCAGGAATGTTCTCGTAAACCAAGAATGATCTCCGTTTCTGCTTTGTGATGAGACGACTTTTAATTTGATCTTGACAGTTGTCTGTTTGAAAGTATAGCAGAGGTGTTCTTTCTAGCCTGTCGGCTTTGTACTTCAGCTTGCTTAACTTGGCGAATGATCTTGCTTTATGAATTTGCGAAGCATAGTCTTTTGCCATTGAATCTTGGAGTGATTCTTACATTGGATTGATATTGGTATATTTTTGGTGAAATCGTGGAGCTGATTGCAAATCCTGGATCTAATCTTTCTTTTAAAAGTCTGATCATTCTTGTTATTTAAGGACTGTGGAGAACGTTCTTTGTTTTACTAAACTCTGTCAAGAACGTTCTTCGTTTCTCTGAATTAGCTTGCTTCAATTTAACATGATCTGTTTTCTAATGCTTGGTACATATCTTTGATTAACACACTCAAATACATATGTTTAATACCAAAACACTTAGAATCATAATTAGAAGTCTTAATTAACCTTTGTTTAAGTATCATCAAAACATTACTTTGGGATTTTGTCTCAACAATCTCCCTTTTTTTGATGATGACATGTTAATTCATATTTTAATTTTGATTCTAATATTAATCATAGAGAGCTTTCAGTTAAAAACTCCCCCTCAATATGTGCTAATCATTTGAACCAACATAGGTCTTGGTCGTTTCCCTCTCCATTTTTGTTCTTTTGAATGGGCGTTGATCATCTTCAATGGGAGTAGATAGAGGGGTATTCTGAGATGGTGGTGCAGTGGTACAAAATGATGATAAGGTGGCAAATGAGGTGTTAATATGAGAAAGAGAGTTTGTAGGAGCGGAATGGTGGGCACTAATGGACCAGCAATGTCTGAATCTGGAAAAACCAGATATTGACTAATTCCAAAGATGGAGGAACTTGTTTTTTGTGGTGACACAAAGGCTGGTGACATCAGAGAGTTGTGATGGATTGGAAGTGGAAGACATATATTACATTGTAAAATTTGAGTAGTGAGAGTTTGAGAGGTAGGAACTGCAGGGGATACCTGATCTAAGAGTGGATTCAAAGTATGTGGAATTGGAGAAAAAGGAACGTTCTGGGGAGACGGAGAACGTTCTTGATTTATTTGTTGTTCAGCATTGGTTTTGATTGTTGAGGTGCGAGCAGACCTTTTTCTTTTAGTGGTAGGTGGAGTGAATGTAGCTTTGGGTGATGGTGGAATGGGTAGAATTTGTTTAATGTGAGAGATGTTCTTTAAGGAAAATTTTGATATCTTAATATGAGAGGATTCTGTCATCAAAGGGATATTAAAATATCTGAAGATTTTGGAGAAAACCATACCATATGGGACAGTGTTTCTCTTGTAATCCTTGTTGATGGTAGCAATCATGTGTTGGATTATCAGGTAGGGCATATTCAACTTCTTGCAGTGAAGAAGATGATAAATGACTAAAGCGTCATTATCAAAAATGAATTCGTGACTGCCACAATGGGGTAGTATGGAGTGCTGACTGATGCTATAAAAGATCTTTGGAAGAGGTTTGAGATTAGCATAACAGAAGTTTGTGGTAATGTTTAGGGCAGAATACCAGTTTTTTCCAAAAACTGTTGGTCCTTCCGTGGGCTGTTGAAGGATAGAGGCAAGAATGAAAGGATTCAAGCGTATTTCAATGCCTTTTAGCTTTGACACAATGAGGGATTTATTTGCAAAGGCTTCAGCTTTGCTGTAAAACGCTTGGATGACCTCACGATAATAGCAGTCAAATATTTGAAGAAAGTTAGTCCATCCAAGGGCATTAGTGTAATGTTGAATGGAGGTTCCTTCGTATTGTAGGTTTTCAAAAATGAAAACCCGACCAATGCAATAGGTCTTTGAGCCCATTTGTCATTGTAGAGTTTCTGAAATTTCGAAGGAATCGGGGGAGGAATGAGAATTTTGGAAGAGGATGGTTTGTTTGAGGATTTGGTGGTTCCTAGTTTGGAGGATTTTGTGGGTCCTGGTTTTGAAGTTTGAGTGGAGAACATTCTTGGGTTGATGGTCTGGACGGAGAACGTTTTGGGTTTGAAGTTTTCTTATTTGGTTTTTTAGGATTTTCAATTTCTTAGAAGCCAGAAATTGAGAAAGTGTTGAAGAAGAGTTGGATTTAGGAATCGTTATTTTAGTTGTAGAGGGAATGGATTTCGTTGAACTCACTTTGGAAGGGGATTTTGACGGTACGGAGGGTTGTGATGAAGTAGCAGATTTTTGTTTGGGAATCTATGGTGATGGTGAAGGTTCAGACTCATCAT